>WBMY01001050.1:406222-468392 GCA_013397315.1 Donacobius atricapilla | reverse complement strand
AAAAAAAGGAAAACGGTTCCAGCAATCCCTTTTTGCCAATGAGAAAATGAATACTAGTGGATGAAAGTGAAAAAAACCCCAAGTGTTTATTGACAAAAAAAGTGCCCACATGGCACAGGTAAAAAATGAATAAATGATAGATATTGGATTGTCAGAACCTTATGCCCCCCCCACCAGAAAAACAAACAAACAAAACAAAACAAAAAACAAAAACCAGAAACAACAACAAAAGCCAAAGAGCACCCCCCAAAAACAAACAAAAACCCCAAACAAAAAACCCAAAGAAATAAACAAACAAAAAAATAACAAAAAACCAAAATGCCAGGGGAAGAAAAAAACCCAATGGCTGACAGTGTGGTGGGGAGGAGGGGAAAAGAGAAAAATGGCTTTTGTCTCAGGGAATTAAAAACCAAGCAGCTTGGGAAAAAAACCAGATGGGAACCTGGTGAATCTCTGATGTTGGGCTCCTCTTCACAGCAGGTGAAGCTGGTGGATTTAGGTCCTTTCTTTTGCTGGGTTGGCTTTTTCTGAGGTCTGGGGCTGGGATGGAGCCGCTTGGCTGCCCACGGGTCCCTCTCCTCTCCCATTGATAGTCCTCTCTGGCCTCGGACCAGACCCAACCAAACAGCTCAGGGAAAAAAACAAAGGCCTCAAAGGATTGTTGCTCAGTCTCCAAGGCCAGGGAAAAGGGAAAAAACTTCTTGCCCAAGCTAACAAAACGTCAAGCTCGCTAAGCAAGAGAGAGCCCAGTCTGCCCAGCACCATGGACACCAGGGAGGGAGGTCTGAAAAAGCTCCCCCTGCCCCAGACCCGCTTTAGAGCAACAGCAACCATCTCTGGGCGCAGAGCAGACCATAAGGGAATAGAAAACCACCCCAAAACACCATCTTCAGAGTCCCTAGGTGTGTCCACACCCTGGCAAACTGCTACCTGTCCTGGTACCTTGGATCTGGCAGGAGGCTCCTTGGCTTACAAGTTTTTATGCATATTCTAGAAACATTTGCCTAATTTCTGCAATGTAGCCAACCCTCAAGCAAATGAAGTTGCAGTTCAAAGTATGATCTTTGAGAATAATCTATCTAACAAATTGTTTACTTTCCTCAAGATTGGCACAATTAAACTAGTTGCAAGAAAACCCATCAGAAAAGCCTTTTTTCTAGCTCCCCTTATTTGCTTTCAGAATTTTACATATAAAACAGCTACTCCAGTTGGGGTCAGCTGAGCCACTGAATTCTTTCCATTTTATATGATCGTTTTGAAATTGAACAACAGGAACAGTGTTTTGGGTGATTTTGAATAGAGCGTGGGTTTTGGAACACGCAAAAACCACAATTCTCTATTCCTTTGCTGAGAAAATACCATGGAGAAGTTCTCAGCAATATGAATGGGGTTTTCCCTCTTCTGTGTGAAATAAGCGCAAATAGGGAAGTCCAATTTTTCCAGTGCTGTGGACAGATGCTAGTTTTGGATAACCTCCAATAAACCTCTCTCAAGAGTCACATATGTAATTCTTGAAACAGACAATTACAGCAAGTAAGCCACAGTCTATCAATTAATGCTTGAAGAGTTGTTAAAGAAAATCCTTCATACAGAATGTTCTTTGGGTTGTTAACTGAAAGGATAACTTTTCTGTGTTTAATTAAGTCAAATACATGTGTTACTTAGGAATAATGCTAAGTATTAATTTATTTTCCTTTCAAATTTTAATTATAGTGTGTACAGAAGCTTATTTAAAAAAAACTGATTAATTTTTCCCTTTCCCTGCTCTCAGGTCCTAAGAACAGAGGAAAATAGTAGATACTTCATGGGAAGAATAACTGGTAAGTTATTTGAAATTATACTGTCAGAAGGTGTGGGCTGGCACTTTGGATTGAGATGGGAACCTTGGTTAGGTCTGTCTGTACAATGGGATAATAGAATAAAATAAGTTGGAAAGGACACTTTTTCTTGTATCCACCTGAATTAACCCAAGATATCTACTTGAACTGTTTTATTCACTTAATTTGACTTGAGGCAGATTAGTATCACTGGCTACCTTTGAGTAGAGCTAACAGACTTGCAGGAGGACTGCACTTCTTGGTAGGAATATGAGTTTTTACCCATCGCTTTTCCCCCCAAAGTTTGTTACCAAGCTCCTCAAGAGAAGTTAAAATGCAGAAGCATCTGCACTGCTGTTGGGAAAATGCCACAGCAGCTGCCACTGCATCAGAGACTGTGTGATTAGCAGTTAGTTAATTGTTTCATGGCACTCCTCAGTTTGGATAAAATAAAAAAGGAATACAAATGTTTTGTTAAAATGGACAAGTGTTAAAAAAAGTTATTAGTTTTGGAACAGCTCTCTGTTCACTGAATTTAGAGGAAGGCTAATTTAGAGGAAGGCTTCCATTAGTTTCGTTATATGTGTGCCTTGGTAAGAAACACCAAAAGAGCTTTTATTTATTAGCAAAGCCAGATAGTCTATTCCTTTGCTGAGCTCTGTGAAGTCAGGCTGTGAAAAACTCTTAAGCATGGACACATTCAGAAAATCCTGCTTATCTACAGAGAGTTATCTTCACCTTCTACATGTCCATCCCTCCACCTCACCACACCTGTCTTATAGCTCAAGACGAGTCCACTGACCCGTGCTTCCCTTGCTCTACACCTTCATTGAGGTCTTTGGACAAGTTTGAGCATTATTTATGATTTGAAATACACCCTCCACACAGTATTTGTTGGATTTGGTGGTGATATTAACAATAGTGAACACTCTGCTTTATTAGTCACTAAGAGATTTTAGGATTATGCACTTTAATAATCTTTGCGCAGTGGATTTTGACAAATACCAAACTGTAAAGCCTCTTGCTCCAGAAGCTGCCTATGCAATAGATTATTTACAGGTCACCGTTTTTTCTTGGTCTGTATTTTTCTGCTTGCCTCAACACTTCAGTATAATCAATTCATTCAGCTCTTCATGAAAACAGAGTAGAAAATACTTCAAAACATAACTCTTGCCTTCTCCAGATTTTGGTACATGTTAATCAATACAGACTTTAAATCTAAATGGAGGTTAGATGTTATACAAGCTCGTTCCCTTATGCATGTGGTGTTTTAAAAACTAGGATTCATCTTTCTGTCAATAATCTCTCTTTTTTGATGGGGGGACCCTTTTCTCCATGCATAACTAGGAAGCTATACATGTGTTGATATCAGTGGTTAAAAATCTGATCTGATGTTAAGTGAATAGGAAGTGATGGAAGTTCTCTTCCAGCGATTGGTTACGATTGATTATATATGTGGACAGGAGGTATTTAAAATTTTATACGGTTAAAACTATGTTTTCAGATTGTGTTTTCTACTGCAGTCCTGATATGTGAACTGTGGGAAATGCTGCAATGATTTCTACGTGTGTGAAAACCAAGTAAAAGACAAGTGTGTGGGAATATACATCAAAAAAAATCTGACATGGAAATGGGTCCTTGACCATGTCCATAATTTAATGTAAGTCTTGCAGACTTTTTGTATTTACTGGTAAGGTGATTTCATCATCCCAGTGTTCATGAATCTCACCTGTCTATGGATGTTTTGTGAACTTCAGGAGTACTTTACAGGAAGGGTGCCTGTTATGAGAATTGTTTAATGTGCCATCTCATGAGAGTGGAGCAGGATTCAATTAGTCCTGCATTACATCTGTGGAGGCAGTGTATGCCCTGGCAATGCCTCACATTATGGCCTAAGATCAGAATTAAATCACAGTGGAAAACTTTTTTTTTGTTAGATAATTTTTAAGTGGCTGTCACAATTTCAGCAACATGAGATTCTCTAAACTGTATTGCTAAGGTCAGTGATGCTTAAGCCAAAAGAGGAAAAATCAGTTTGAATCCAGTTTTATATTTTCTGACCTCACAGGAAATTGGCACATAGCTAATATGAAATCCTTATTACCTTTGTTTGTTTAATTATAATTTTAGCAAAATAGATACTTATTTCTGTTAAGCCAGAAAATTTAAACTCTGTTTTTTTTAAAAAATGACATAAAAATGAAATCTAGTTATAGGGCAAAGAGAGAGAAAAGGTTTCTGCAAAGACAGGAGGATTGTTGGGGTTTTTTTATAATTGAGAAATAAGATAATTGTATTTGCAGTTGACTGAGTGCAAATGTTTCAGATTTGTAAAACACACCTTTAAATTGCAGTGTAGATAGATGGACTCTTCCATGTCATTAGTATTCTGGATTTGGGATGTGCCAGCTAAATGCAGGCATCCTCTGGGAGCTTGTTGTAGCCATAGCAACTGGGCTGCAGTTCCAGAGAGCTGTGCAGGTCTGACATCTCTGAAGCGCAAGGTGCTCGCTCGTTAATCAATGCGCTGCTTAACAGCCGCGCCAGGGATCATCCAGCGAGCAGGCGGAGGAAACTCGGCCAGGATCTGCAGCCACTTTTATCTGGCGGGTGAATTTGCCAGTGGTTTGGAGAGGTCAAGCCCTGCCTCCCGTGGTTCCTGCCAAGCTGCCAGTGCTGGAGCCCGTCCTGGGCAGCTCCAGCTCAGGGTGGGATGGGCAGATGTGCCAGCCCTGCCAGTGAGAGGCTCAGAGCGGCACTGCCGGGGCTGACAGGGCTCAGAAAATACATTTTTGGTCTTCAGGCACTGGCTTGGAGCCTGTGGGAAAGCCAAGTGAAAAACACTCTCACTTTGGCCTGGGACATCATAAGGAGGAACCTCAAACAATGCTTGCAGATATTCCTCCTCCTGACACCCACTGTTTTTCCAACTTGTTTACTGGCCAAGATATTTACAAAGAGGTGTAGGCTCTAACAAGCAATCATATCGATTGTACCAAAACCCTGTATAAAAGAATCTGTCTTTCAATGAGCTTTTGCTATATGCCCCCCAAAGAAGGCTCAGAGTTTGGGGTTGTTATCCTGCCACCCTGAATTGTAACGATACCCAGCAGTGGGGGGGACACTCTCACAAGCCTCTCGTGGATGCCTGAAACCTCTGCAAATCTTAACAGGAAATCTGAATGTGATCTGGGCCAGGCTCAAAGTATTGAGAGTGATAAGGCACTGTGGTGACAAGAGAGTCAGAAAAATTGAGTAATATTTGAATACCTAATTCCTTTGAATTTGTCTGGAAGTCCCAGCTGAAATGCAGTTCATTTTCTCATTGCTAATGATGGAGTCCAAAATTTAATCAAAAGTAGCTCACTGGAATTAACTATATAGGATTTTCACTCTCAATTGGATGTCAACACCAGTGCTTATAAAAGAAGAAGAATGAAATGGCATCATGAAGGAGACAAAAGTGTTATGGCCTACCAAAAAATGATGGATGAAGAATTAGAATCACTATGAAAAATCTTCATCTCTTAGTAAAACAGAATGTCTTACATTAATGAAGGTCAGTATGTATCAGAAGTCTATACTGATGCAAAGACAAAGCCATAAAAATAATTTGCATTTCATGGAATGATGTGGACAAAGTATTCTGGAATCTGAAAAAATATCTCAAGTAATAATGACAAATATGCCAAATAAATGTAGTATGATTAAAAGTGGATAAATAATGCCAAAGCCAGCTATGACAAATGCACAGCTAGTTAAAAATTAAAGGAAAATATGTAAATGGAAATGTAATTCATCCATCAAAGGAAAATTTACTTAATCCAAACATATTTATTTTGATGTGAAAACTTTATGTATTCTGAAAAATGTGATCAAGAACATAGACAATTTGAATGTTTTGTTTTTCCAGGCCAAATGTCCTTTTTTAAAATCCAAATCACTTAAAAAGTTATGTATATAGAGTAGATAAAATTATTTGCATGATTTATATATATATATGTATATGTATGTAGTTGTGGCCCTGCCTCTGTTAGAGGCTTACCCTTTAATTCTAGTAGAGTTGTTGTCAATTATCTTGAGCACAATTAGGCAGAAACTGTAGTCTGCAGAAAGAACTGAAAAATGAACTACAGAGTGGAAAACACATTTGCTGTCAGCATATTTTTATTCCCTCCCCCAAAAGACAATAATGTATTTTCCTGAAATATTTGCAAGACATTTAAATAAGAGGATTAATTTAATTCTGAAGAATCTTTCCTTCCCTACAAAAGAATTTGTACCACCCTTCTTAAGGTTCTGCTCAAGAAAAATTAAACCAATTTATATCAGGTTTAAATCACAGGAGCATCATTAAAACAAACAAATTAATACAAATCTGAGAAATTTCTCCTTTTTGTTGGCATAATATGACTGGCTGAAGTTTGGGGAGATATGTGTAAGTTCCAAGAGTTGTGTCAAAAAGGTTTTCCTTGAGTGAGAGACTTAGTCTCCCCTAGAGGAGGTCAAAATGATTCACAGCAAAAGTGTGGCCTTGCAGCCCAGTTTCTCCAGTCTCTTCTTGCAAACTGTAAGGTTGCATTTATATCTGATTTAATCTTCTGTGTAATCCACCTTGTGTCTTTCTCCTGTAGTTTAAAGATGACTTTATAAATGCTGTGAAAATCCTATACCAGATTTCATTGGAAGTAGTGTCATGTTATCAATTCCAAACCTTCCTTGGCATAATAAATTATGTTTGCATTTAAAAAGTATCTCTATTTTGACTAAAACCAGTTTTCTAATAAACTACCCTAATTACCTTTTCTATCTTCTTTTTTCTTTATGTGGTGTGCTGAGAAAACTGAAGTGTCATTGTTAACAGCTGTTAAGTGGTTTATTTCATTAGAATATAAGGCCTGCACAATTTTACTGCAACCACAGTGAAATGAAGATCAGTTAAGCTGAAATCACATTTATTATTTGAGTTTGATTAGATAAAGTAGACAATATTGAAAATAGTTTGGTTTTGATTTTATTTCAGAAGGCAGATGCATTCTGTTGTTTTCAATATGGTTATTTCAGTGTCTGAGACAGATGTTGTGTAGGCATAGAAAGCTCCACTTGCTGTTCCAATGTCCGCATAATTATCCTACAAGAAGACATTGTAGCTATTAAAAAAAAAAAATCCACATATCTGTAGTAATCTGCAGAACTTCCCCTGTCCTTCAAATTTGTAAGAATAATTTTATTTCAATGTAGTTTTTTTTACTTATCTTTCTTTGGCTTAGTCTTTTTTTTTTTTTTTTTTTTTACTAGAAAAGTCTGCTTTTCTAATGCAATTGTTAATGAATGAACTGCTTTTGAGTAAGTTCTGTTTTGCAGCCTTGGATGTTTTCATATGTAGCAGATGTCTGAGACTTTTTGAACACGTCTTTCAAAGCAACGAGGAGCAGAATCCCAGGTCTGAAACTATCTCTAGTCAATACCATACTGAATCTTAACAGGCATTTAAAAACATCGGCAATAGTGTTTGTTTGGATGGCTGGTGTGAGACAAGGTAATCTGTAAAAACCACTTCAGGATGTGGAGGCCCAAGGCATCCATAAAAATGATCTGGAGGACTTGAGCCCGAAAATCTTTGACTATAAGCCTAAGTCTACCCCAGTGACTTTAATTGCATCCTCTGAGCTCAAGTGAAGCAAATCCTTTGCATTTTTACCAAGAAAATTTTACAGCACTTGGTTTTATACAACCTGTAAATGCTTTACCACTTCTTGTTCTACCTCCTCATTGGTGTAAGCAGGAATAAAACTCCTCCTTGGTCCTTCATCCCCATCTCCACACATGATGATCAGTTAAACAAACTTGTGCAAGCTTTCATCTGTCCAACTGGCACATTAAGGTGGTTTCTGAGGATGGCAGCTAAATGAGGGCAGGTGCTGTTGCTGGTGTTGTCAGCAGCCAGACAATTTTGATTTAAATCTGAGTTATCAGTAGTGCTATATCCCAACTATTACTCACTGAATTAATGCTTGTGTAGGATACGTGTTAACCACATTTTTCCCGCAAGGTTATGTCCTTGCCAACCCCATTTTCAGCTTTTGTCACAATCAGAAGGTATCTCTCGTAGCGCCTGTCTTCAAGATAAAAATTAATCATGTGTATTACAAATATTCTGTTCAATATTACGTAATTTTTATTAGATAAAATTTTGCTCTCTGCACATAAATAAGAAAATGTAAAAAAACCCCCAACTCTCAAGTGTAGAAATGTCTTGGTATTATAAATTCTTACATTAAATACTAAAAGTAAAAACACATAAATAAAGAAAATGTAGTACTATCCTGTGTTCTAAGACTATTACTCCTGTTCTTTCATTATCATAGCTACCAGGTTAAATTACCAGAATATTGCCTTTGCTATTTGGATGTCCCATAGGTCTTAGATTGCCTTCAGAGATGGGGGTCATACTCCCTTCACTTCCAACAGAAGTTATTTAAACGGCTACAAAATAATGCTTTGAATTCTCAATAAGTTTCTTCTTTCTAGTTTTGCTTGCTGATTATGCTTGCTGTTGCATTATTTTTTTTTTCCCAAGGAGTCATAATCCAAACTGAATTCCGACATTCTTTCACTAGCATAGACATGTTTACAACTGTTGCCTAATGAAATCTAGGCCAAAATATGAAGAAAATTAATTATCCACTAATGTGAACTATCTGCAGCTAATTCAAATTACTTCTTTCATCCGTTCCCTTCTAGACCTTCTAAAGAACCAATACTAATTTTTCTAGACATCAGGTGTCTAGCGCAAAAAGGCTTTCTAATTAATTAGTCCTTTCTTTAATGTTTACATCTGAGATAATTAAAGAATAATGTCATAAAGAATATCCAGGAAGATGAAGAGGTTTTCTAAAGCAGTATTTTTTTGCAGACAGTAACATAAATTGAAGTTTTCTGCACACGTTTGCTTGAATTGGTGCCCTTTTATTTTTGCGTAAAGAAATTCACAGCCGTGAGGTGTTAAAATGCTGATCAGAGGTGTGTCATTACAACAAATAAACCCTTTCTCTTTGTGTTAATGTTGTAGGATATATTCATATTCTTTTGTTTATAACTTCAAATACTGTGGGAGTAGCGTTTCTGTTGGAAACACAGCGCTATGTACCTGGGCCAGAAAGCAGCGTGAGGAATCTCAGCGCCGGGCGCTGCCTCCCGAGGAAGGCCAGGGAGCTCTGACTGCTCCTGCCAGTCCGCCCTGGCCGCTGTGCCCTCCACAGGTGCCCTGTGCGCAGGGCTGGGGGGTGAGCCAGCACAGGCAAGCTGCGATGGTGACACCTTGCCGTATTTCCACCATGAAGATGTGCACCAGCGTGAGGCCGGAGCCTGGAGCTGCCGCGGTGCTGCTGTGGCACACCAGAACTGCCCCAGAACTGCGGCCACTGCCTGTCTCCTGTCACAGGGCACAGCACAGCCCTTCTCACTGCTCAGGGAAAGCAGGGAATCGTGCCAGTAAATATGCTTTTGGAGGGAAAAAATAATATGACTAAAGAAGAACAAAATGTTTAACATCCCACAGACGTGAAGAGAATGAAAAAAAGTACTTCTGTGTGGAGGTACAAATTCAGGGAAATTTTGGAAGAATTGTGGGAGAACAGGTTGTAAAAGAATAGAGATGGTGCTGCAGGCCCCTGATGAGCTGCGGTTGTGTCAGAGAGGTGAACAGCACTGAAGGGAAAAGAAGCATGGAATGTTGATGTGCATTGACCGATCACAAAAGGGTAAAAGGGAACACAGGCATTATGCTTGTGAGAAGGGTATAAAAGGCCCTACTGGGGAAAAATGAAGTGCTTGAAACCATTCTAGGTGTCAGTTGTGAGCCCTCTGTCAAAGAATAATCTAAAAAATCACAATCAACTCTTATGACTGAGGCTAATGAAAAGTAATCACTGCCTAGGGAGGCAAAATTATGCTGTGTGAAATCAAACTAGGGTGTTTCTAATTGTCTTTGTGTTGTATGTCGGCATAAATTACATATTTTCTATATTATGTGATTTGCCATTATTGAATTTTAGACAAAAACACAAAGCATATAATTTTAAATTCTGATTGTATATATGCTGAAAGATATCCAATTAATTAAGATGCTCCTTTGAGTTACATGTATTGTAAAATAGCATTCTTTCTGCTGACTATAACCATTTACAGCATATATAGATGACAGAAAATTTGTAAGAGTAATCAGTAAGGAGTTACTTTGAAAACTACCTCAAGTTTCTACAATTGTTTTCATCACAATATGAAATTGGAAAAAATCATCCTGTAATATCTTTACAATGTTTATAATTCTGCAGAAAAAGGGAAATTTATTTTATTTAATATTGTCAAGGAAGATTGTCCTTTGTCGTAGTTATATTTAGAAGTTTATCTCAGGACTGACTGAACTGCAGGATCATTTTTTCAAGACTCCCATTAACTGTCTGACTTAGATTGCCAGAGAACCTCAAGATAAAATTCTGTTTGCTTTCATAGTTGGATCTGTCTACATTCTCCTTTAAAAAAATCACTTTTAAAGAATTAGTGACGTTTTCTCTGTATTCACATAATGATTTTCTTGTGTAGAATTCCTATAGTAAAGTTCTATAGTGTAGGAATTTTGGTGCATTGACATTTGGTGTTCCCATATTACCACTGATCCGGCACTGCAATGAGTTGTTCCCTTCATCATTCCTTACTAAACCCCCTGCACAGGCAGTGATTAGATTTTAGTGGTTTCATTAGCATCAGTCACTTTATGTGCTGGATTTGTCTTTCCTCATCACTTTGGGATAATCCATTCTCCTCCCTCTATCAGCCTGTCCCTCAGCAAACCCGCTCATGGCATCCACTTTGCAGCAGGGAGGAGGAGCAGCCTGGTCTGGGAGTTTGGGCTCAGGAGTTCATCTGCAAGATCCAGCCCAGCCATTTCTGCAGAGCAGCAAAGCCTGACCTGGACACAGCAAACATTACAGGGCTTGCAATGATCTCGTTCCCTGAGAACTTCAAATAATGGAGGCATCTAAGCTGTTTCCATTCAAAGCCATGTGCTCTTAGCTAAAGGGTGGAATGACATTGTTAGGTATGCTCAGGGTACAGTGATCAGGGAAAAGTTTTACATCACATTAATAATTGAGGAGACTTGTTTGAAGTAATGAGGGGTTTGGGGGTTAGGTTTTTTCTTTTTTTATCTGCTTTGTTGCCTTGAGAACACAAAGTGAAATTATGATATTTTGGAGTTTGGATTGAAATCATATTACTTGGGAAAAGACTGCATCAAACCTCAAAGGAGCTTATGCCTTTAAAAGCTCTGCTGAACTTTGCAGTTTGGCAAAATGTGCTTACTCACACACTTCAGTTAAAAAAGACAGCTAAAAATAGTTAATACAATCAAAATATGCATAAAATAACTTTAAGGTGTCAAACTATCATCTCTGTTGGATGAGAGCTGAAAGGAAGCTAAAAATGTTAAAGGTCAGACTGTGATGCTCCTAATTTTGCAGGGTAATGTAGGTAAGCAGTTTTTGAATTTGGGGGTTTGTCCCACTCGAGTGTAGCTATAAGTCAGTGTCTTAAGTCCAAGAAAATTGGCTGAGCTCTGGATGCTGGCTGAGATGTTTGCCCCATCCCAAGAGATTCAAATGAATGAAGGAAGCTGCATAAAGTCAAACAGGAAAAAAAACACCGCCTAAATACTTTTAACTGTGGAAAAATTCATTAACTACAAGAATGTGCACAAAATTCTCATCAGTCTTTTAGATGCAAAAATTTCTTGTGGATAAGCAAAGCAGAGAGTACCTGAGATTCCCAGTGCAATGGTAATTCAAGAGTTGGAGCATCTATGTCAGATGAGATGATCAGCATTCAAGTCAAGGGCCAAAGCTCTTGCTAAATATTTACTTGTCTAGGTAGGAGCAGAACACCTTTATTTTGTGTACCTTATCTGTTAAATTAATTACTATTCTGGATGGCAGAATCTTGGAAAAAGAAATCAGGAAGACCCTCAAGGCAGAATAAATTACAGCTGTGTACCTCCTGACAAATGTTTGTATAATTGTTTATAAAATCCTCCAGTGATAACTATGCCATGGCTACCCCAGGCAATTAATTTCACTGTTTCTTCCTTAGTACCAGAGATCTTTCTCAGTCTCTAAACTGATGTGTTAGTGTAGTTTAAGCCCTTTGGTCTTTCACTTATCTACTGTAGCTATCAAATGGAAGCATTCCCTGCTCTTTTGCTCTTTCTTTTGTTATGCTTCCTAAATCTCTGATTATCTACCTCAGTTTGTCCATGTCTTTGCTAAAGCAGAGTTGACAGCTTCATTTGTTTCACAGAGGCAATACTGGCTGAAGCCTTGCCCAAGGTGACTAGAGAACCATTGTGGCAGGGATTTTTCTGGTTACTTATTGGGTGTATGCATGTTTTTATGCATATGCACTGTGGTTTGTATGTTTTTATGTTATATATATTTACTAAATGGACACAAATATTTATAACATTAATTTTGTTATACGTTTGTAATGGTGTGACATTCCTGCCTCATGCTTCACTTAGAAAGGAGTGTAAGTCTGTTTTTAATCTTTACCAATTTAGTGCCAGATATATTTTTTTTTCAGTTTATCAAGACCACTGTGAATTCTAGACCTCTGCCCCAATGTACATGGGGCATGTCTTATTTTGGTGGGAGGTGCATATTTTATAAATATACTCTCTCTTCCTTTCTTGAGGTTAATAATGAAAATAATGAATAGAACACATCTATGAATCAGCCTCTGTAACTTTGCTGAGTAACTTTTTAGTAAACCACTATTAATAATTCCATCAGCCTGGTTATCCCAAGCATTTTTGTACCTATTCTTCATTACTTTTCTGATGATTGTACTTCCCTGGCTCACCTAATAGAATATGTTGTGTCAAAAGCTCTACAAAAATTGATATACAATTAGTTCTTCCTCCTTGAAATGACCTGTTGCCCTGTTAGAGAAGAAAATTAGAAAATTAGTTTGACATGCCTGGACTGAGACATACCCGCCTTTGGGCATAGCCATGTTTTTCAGATTCCTTGTTATTCCTTGTTATAAATTTCCTTTCACCCCACTTTGGGTGTGAAAGGCAATTTAATAATTCATGTATGCTTCCAAACCTGTGGTTTATGGTTCCTATATTCCTTTTAATGACAGATACTGCAAATTACATTTGTGGCTTTGCAGTTCCTCACAGATACCTAATGAGTTTTAATATGTATGATTTGTTGCAGCTAGTTCAGTGAGTTCCTCAATCAGTATGAGTAGCTTGTTTTAATCTGTTTTTCTTTATTCCAGACTCTTTTCTCTGATGTTAATTGTTCTACCCACCTGCTTGCAGTTAGCATTTTAAAGCAAGGATTCCTTTCAGCATGTGAGCTGTCCTGGCACTCTGATAGCTTTCATTCTACAGTCAGTACTAGACTGCCACATAATTCTCTTACTCCTGACATCTGCAATGATTCCTTGTTATCTTTGAATTCTTTGCTGGCTTCTTTCCATCTTATGCTTTGACATTTCTAATTTTCTTTTACATACTCCTCCTGTATTTTTAGTATAACCTATTTTCATTTTCTCTGTGCTTCCTCCTTTGGCTTGACAGTGGTGAGGAGCTTCTGTTGTAGTTATTTTCAACTTCTATATTAGGATAGGTAATTTTTGTGGAACTACCACTCTTTATATTTTTTTTTTCCAGTCATTGTTTGCTTTCCCAAAGAATTGTTGAATCTATTGAGCTCTCTTTTCTTTATCTGTTCCTATTCTGCTATCCAGCCCCTTTCTCACCCAAGTTTCATTAGCTCTTACCACACTATGGTAATTTTCATCTGAACTGTTTCTCTTCCATTCTTGTTGATTAAGTATACAACGGGTCTTTGCATGGACTTTTTTCTGCCTTCTGAATGTGTACGTGCATCTCTAAAACTTACCAGCACCATATTTTACAGATTAATCCATACAGTACTGCATCCATTCTGGATTTAATGGTTTTCTGGGTAATGTAAATTAATACCTTGTATTGTGCCTTGGTACTTGTGGTATTTGTTCACAAAAGTTCTTTCCACTGTATTCATGATTTGGTCACCTGCAAGGAGCATTAGCATGTTTCCAGACTTTCAGCAAATTTGGATGTCAAGTGTCATGCATGAACATGGTGGCCTTTTCTAATGCAGTAATGCATCTGATTTACTAAGGTTCTGTATTGCTAGTCATTAAATGCTCATTTTTAAGTATTCCTCTTCAGCTTCTCTTGTTTATTCCCACACTTCTTGCATTAATGTATAGGTTTCCCAAGCACTGGGTAGGTTGAGCCATCATTTGACTCATTTCCTTCATACAGCGTGTCCAAGCTGTTGGATTTTATGCTTATATGTGTTCTTCTCTTCATTATTACAATCTAGAACTGGTAACCCAAATATGATTTGAGAAAACTTGTAATTCAAGTCTCTGTAAGAAGTTACTGATCCCAGTATAAAAAATACTGTCATTTTCTGCCTTGACTTCTGACTTATATATCAAAGGGCAGAGTTCAGTATTTATTGAAACAAAAAAGAGGGAGAGACTGTTCCTGCATAACAGTATTACATGATGTGAGACTATACCTTGTACTAACTGAATTTAAGTGGTAGTGGTGGGAGGGAAGAGGAAGCTTTTAGTCATGGTTTTTAGACTGCTGCATTAAGTTTGTTCCTGCCTCCTTGGTCTTTTAGAACAGCACTGCTTTTAGTGCTGTTTTTAGTTACATTATGTTATCATTGAAAGCAAAGTAGACATTTTCCAGAGGAAAGGAAAAACATCCCTAGACTTACACAGTGCTCAATTTATCTTTCCAGATACACGCTCGAATTTTGATTTTCTGTATAATTTTCATTTACCGTATGTGCAAGCTTATTTAATCATCAGTTATACTATGTGTTGTCATAAACAAGCCTCTATTAACATGTTTTTTATCTTGCAAATATGTGCTTTTCTTTTCTGTTCCAGTTCAGAAAAAGTAGTCATCTTAGCACTTTCTGCAGGGAACATCACCGATTTAAAATAGTTACTTAGTGCATGGCAGTGTGACAAATGCAATATTGCTTGACTTCAACAAAGACATTAATCATCCTAGAAAATACAGGGTATGAACGACAAGGCAAGTTCTGTAATTCTGAAGATACAACATAAACCTCAACTGAGCCATGTCCCTAAATATTTATGCTCCAAGGAAGTATGAGAGCCAAAAGGCTGGCTGGAGTTACAAAGATGAGAAAAACACTTAGGACCATGGAATCCAAGAGGGCTGAGTTTGGCAGGGACCCCTGAAGATTAGCTTGTTGAAATCCCGGCTCAAATCAAAACCAATTAAGCAGGTTACCCATGACTGTGTCCAATTGGGTTGGGAACATCAGCAGAGGCAGAGAAGCCACAGCCTCTCTGGGCAACCTGTTCTGTGGTTGGTTGTGGTATCTGATCAGTTTTACAGTGAGACACTTCCTTATGTTTAACTGAATTTTTTTGCATTTCCATTTGTGTGCTTTTTCTGTTGTCGTATCACTGGATACTGATATAAGAAACAAATTTTTAACCATGAAGATGGCAAAACATTGAAAAAGTATGTCCAGATAGGTGGTGAATGTCCCATCCCTGGGAACACTGAAGATCAGGTTGGACAGGGCTCTGAGAAGCTGATCTGGCTTAGAACCCTCTTTGCAGGGCAGTTGGACTAGCTGACCTTCAGAGGTCCTTCCCACCCAAATTGTTCAATGATTCCTGTTGGAAATTCAATTTACCACTTCTCAGTGGGTAGATATAAATTCTGCATTGTTTCTAGTGCTGATCATATTTAGACAGTATTGGATGTAATGGGTCCAACATAACATCATGACCCTGATTATGATGCTGCTGGGTATCGATTGTCATCATACCTGCTTTATTGTCATTTAGTTCTCATTCAGGAGAGACTGTGATGTTCCCTGATAATTTCAATGCACAGCTTTTGTCTTGGTATGTACTGTAAACTCAGCAGGCAGTGTTAAAATCATATGGAGCTCCACTCAAGGAGCACAGAGAGGCTCTTGTGAAAAATTCTTTCCAGGTAACAACTGCTGTGACTGGTATGAGTGAAATAAGAGAGAAAAGGGGAAAGGGTGTTCTGAAAGGGAGTGCTCTTTGTCATATACTTAAATTGAGAAATTCATTTATTTTCTTGAGAATTTAAAACCAGAAGAAATATAGGCAAACAAGTTGATATGATTTACACATTACAGACAGCCTTTCCTTCTATCATATTTAAGCACTGAACACATCTAAATAGTGCTGAAGAAAATTGAGTTAGAGAGTGTGCACATAGTATTTACCTACCATGATGATTTCACTTCTGCTTAACTGGGATATTTAGCTAACAGAAATAATTTTCCCACTTAGTCATACGTGCATGAAGAAAAGGACATCTAGAATTAAATCTGAAGGAAGGCTCATGTGCTCCTGTCTTGAGCCTTCAACTTCATTGAGAGTATTGGCCTGTCTGAATTTCTTGACTGCTTATGGTCCTGGTATATTCTGACCATTAAATCAAGAGAATTCTTTGTGGCTTGCCACGATACAGCAAGAAATAGAAGCTTTGGCAACTCAGAGCTTATTAGGATTATGTTTGTGTTTTGTTCTAGATGAGCAATATTTTCATTTGCATTAGATTTTTGACAGCTGCTTCTACTGCAAGTCTTTGGCAGATATTTTAAGTAAAATGAATACTTGTAATCATAGCCATAAAGCATGAAGGTTTTATAATTTTTAAGTACATATAGCAGACAAAATTGTCATTATCTAACAATTAAGTTGCATGAATTATTAATTTTTAATAAAAAATAAACTATTGCTCTCTAATTAACTCTGACATCAAGATTGCTCCAGTATATCATTATATCTCTTAAGATTTCAAATCCTAACTGGGTTTCGGTTGGCATCACATTCAAATAATTTTTTTTTTTCCCTCTGGAATGTATAGTTAATTAATGTGCAGGTTGTTATCATGATTGCTTTCCATTAGCTTACTATTCAAAAAGAGTATGCCAAGGTATATGAAAAGCTGATTTCATTATATTTTTGTATTTGTGGAGCTGTCTCTAGTGTTCACTGAAAACCAGACCCTATATCATGCTCTAGTCCCATTGGTATGCATGAGCTGCTGTGGAACTTTGAAGAGATTTACCCCTTGGCCAAGATATTATTAAGTTCTCCACTGGGATTTCTTTAGAAAAGCAGCCTTGTATGAATCCTGGCAGAGGGATTTTTCCATGGAGCTTGATGGACTTAATCCCTTAAACCCCAGTGAATATCAAGTGAATACAATGGATGCGTAATTCCACAGGTGGTTTTGGAAACTTTCTCAAATAAACTCTAAATAATATAAGAGTATTAAAAACCCTGTGGTGAATCCACAGATTCATGTTCATATTGATTCTTTCCCATTTCCAAACTCCACTCTGCTGGCCAGTGGTCTACAAAAATCCATGTGTGTGTGTATATATCTATAAATATAAATATGTATGTGTATGAAATGACGTATAGATATACATACAGGTGAAGATGTACACACGAGGAACCCGGCTGAGTAGGAAACTCCCACATCACTGCACCACAGTCACCAAAGAGGCATTTCTGGCAGAGACTTTGGTAGAAACTCCTTTGTAGATTTGTAAAATTGCCGTCAGGAGAATTTATCAGACATGCAGCTAGAGAAATGTAATTCCTGACAGACACTCTGAAGTCCACATAAATTAAACATGTTTTCAAAAAGTGTTTTGGGTCCACTCTAAGGAATTTTGAATGGTCAGTTCCCCCAAAAGCCTAAATAAAAAAAATTTTAAAAAAGGTCATAAATGTAAAAGTGTTGATTACATGTTTGACCTGATATAAACACATCATCCACTGTGTTTTGAAACTGTTTTTGTCACTGTGTTGACAAAATTCACCACAGCAGGAGGCATCCTGGTGACTCTCCATGTGTTTATATGTCACTTTTGGCCATGCAGATGAGTAGTGATTATTAATAGAACTAAACTCTCAAAAACACCTATCTCTTGCAATTTATGTGTCAAATCAAACAAAAACCAAATTGCCTTCCTGTTAAGTGTACTTCACAGGACAGAAAGAACCCTGAGTTATGAACAGAAACTGGATAGCCAAAATTTTAAATGCTGAGATTTATGACAATTTCTTGAACATTCAGTGCTGTGGATTTTGAAATAAAATGCATATAAAATTCAAATTTTATTTTATATCTACTCAATTAGATTACAGCTCATATCATAACACCTACAGGCAAAATTGATCATAACTCCCTATATATACATACATATATTTCCTCTGCTTTCATGGATAGTAAAATTTGTTTAATGAAAGAAAACAAAATCTGGCACTTGGAAGCAGGAGAAATAATATAGAGTATTATTGTTCCAACACATAGTATTATACTGTTTCCCCTGCAGGTTTTTTGGGGTGTTTTTTGGGGGTTTTTTGGGGGTTTTTTTGCATGAAGATCTTGTCCTGATGTCAGTGTCAGCTGTTTGCTAAAGGGCAGCATAAATCTGATATTCTGAAGGCTGGCTTCTACATGGGCAGGAAATCAGTGACATGAAATCTCTGTGTATTTAAAATATAAATTACTTAATTATTATCTCTTGAGAGAAGACCCTCAAAATATCTAAGGTATTTTCTTTGGAAAGCTCAGTCTCAAAGGAGTGAAAGACTCCCAGTGAGAGATTCTTCACTAAGATGTGAATAAAAACAATGCACAACAGTAGTTGCAAAGTTAAATATTTGGCCTCAATGAAGAAAAAATAGTGTGTAAAGATGTACAGCAACACTCTACTTGACACCAGTGGTACAGCTGTATATTGTAGAAAGAAACATGTATGAAGTGTGATTTGGTATGAACTCTGGGCTTTGAAAAGGGCATAACCTCTGCACAGTTCTCACTGTCTGGGACAAACCTGTGAGGAAATGCAGACAACTGAAGACTTCTTGTTTCGTTTGTTACTTCAGCTTAAGGGACTTTCTGCCCTGACATTTTATGGTGTTAAGGCAGAACTGCAACCCTCATCATTGGCACATGGAACCCAGGCCATGGCACAAGTTCTGACACTGAGTTTTGCAGAGCTTCCCAGAGTGCCCGAGAGGTTTTGAGGAAACTGCTGTGGATGAACCAGTCACAGGAGCCTGTGCCCCATAGACTGGGCTGTGAGCCAGCTCAGGCCCTACCTCAAGGCTGATTTTTGGTACCCGTCATTCTGTCTTTACACTTTGTACCCCGCTCCTCTAATTTATTGCTCAAGTTACCTAATAAAAGGACACAGTGTTTCCCACTGAGGAATATTCGAGTTATTTCTGTAGGTTACTAAATTAAAGGGTTTTTTATGTAACTGCTAGTGCCTCTTTTCAGTGAGGTTAAAATACAAATTTCTCTTTTGACCAGATTTTTTTTGCTTAAGCTTTGCACATGGCACAGAGTTAGTATTTGTACCCCAGTACAGACTAGTTGCAGAAGAATTATCTTTCTTCTTGTTCCTTGCTTCTAGGGTTTGTAAATCAGTGTCAGTTTATCATTTCATAAATAATCAAACAGACATATAGACATATCGATTAGATATATAGATATATAGATGTATCTCTGTCTCAGAATACTTTGACAGCAGTGGTTGCTACGTAATGCTTTGGTTTCTCCCACCAGAGCTGCACTTTGCAAGTCCATTGATCTGTACTTCCTGGCATAAGGATTTCCTCTGTGCGGCCACTCTGTTTCAGTAGTGACATACACCACCAGAAATAAACTCCATATGGGTGTTTTCTGTTTTTCTTGGAAGCTCAGCTGGAAACCACCAATACTTGAAGAAAGATTGTGTTGGCAGTACCACGCTAATTTGTTCATGAAACATGTAGCCTCAGAACCAAAATGAAAATGTTATATAATCAGAATTCTTAGTGAAAGAAATTCTCTTTTACCTGTATTCATATATCATACAAAAAATATTAAGAACTACTTGAAAATGTAAAACTATACAAAATGACTATTTATTCTCTCTCACTTTAAAGTTTAAATTGCACTTTAAATAAGCCCATTCTCATTTTGGAGTTTGGGACTAGACCTTTCACTAAAAAATGGGTGAATCAATTTTTAATCAGCTCCAGTAAATTCATATTGCGCTGTAATTAAAAAGTAAAATTAGTGAGGACAATTTAAAATTCATTAACATTCAATGAAAAAATTCAATATAATCACAAGCAAAATTGTTCTTTCATTTGCTTGTGGAGTTGTGCAAAACTGCATTTTGGAAAAACACTTTGCTGCTAAAAGAGAAGATCATAAATAAATCTTTGCACACCCTCTTACTGCAGTGTTGATGAATCAGTGTTAACACTAATAACTATGCTTGGATACTTTTAATCTATGAGAGTAAAAAGTTTATATAAATCATGTTTTGCATAAAACCAAATTGTTTTGACTCTTGGTGGACTTTATGTCATTGTCCTGGTGTTACAATAAGTGCACATTTTGTATACCTCTAGGTAGTTACACTTGTAAAAGATTAGAAAGTTCAATTCTAAAGTGTAGTACTCATGGTTTTTATTACAGTTCTTGAGATTTCATAGTATAAGACAATCCTTTCCATAATTTGTTATTTCAGCCTCTATTCAATGGATAGAGTTGACAGTGAAACATGTAAAACTCCTATTATGTCCTCTGTCCTAGAAAAAATTGTATTCAGAGAGCCTAAACTTTAGCAGGACTTTATTAGTTTAGTGTTAACAAGTTAGAAAGTTATCAGAAGCTAAGAGATTGAATACTAAGTTTTCTGCCTACTTTTCCTTTTTGATAGAAAAAACCAAACAAAACCATAGGGGTGAATGCATATGCTATGACTTCTCCAGGGTCTAGGTGAAAAGGACATTTTTTAGGGAAAGTGATGCTAAGCAAAAAGACTAGACATTCTTATTCTTGAATAATGTTAGTCAGGTAAGATTTAACATGTCTCTCAGAAATACAAAATGTCTTCCTTCACTCTGCTTTTATGATTAACTCTGAGATTTTAGTCTTGCTGGTGGCTGTTCCTCCATAAATTCATGTTCTCTTTTGCTTTGAACTTTTTAACATCTTTTTCACTAACAGGGTGAAAAGCTTCCTCAAAGTTCTTTAGCAGTCAGAACTTTTTGACCTTTTAGCCTAAGATGAGTCAGTGCTAAAGGAAACCAGCACAAAGCAGTAAGCTGACGTGGTAACTTATGCTTTATCTCAGATTTTGATTGACTATGTTAATTCAAGGTCAATATAGACTGTTACTGCTTTCAAGTCAATAAAATTTGACCTGTTTGACATGTACATAAGTGATTTTCCATTATACTGAAAATTCAAAGTGTCTGTATGAATCAGTGGCTTGTAGCAGCTTTTGAACAGAAGATGGTAACAATCCAACCCACGCTGATACTGATCTAACCATGAAAATTAGCTGGAGTGGAAGTTTTAAGGTCTCAGGGAACATGAGATCCGCATGTGTAAAGCTGAGTGTTTACTGGTAACTATTTTGAAGACATTAGTCGCCAATACCACATTCCAAACATACCTCAGGCCCTCCTAAGATTTAGTACCTCTATAAGGTGTTTCATGTGTTGGCTTGTGCATGTTCTATGTGTAGCTCTAGCGACATGTGGTAAAGGACTGTTTAGTTTAAAACTTCTAATACCTTCTTGTGGGAAGGGGAGTCATTGCAGTTTATTCCAGGGGCATCTATGTAAGAACCCCACCATATAAGACTAAACCTGTGATATCAATGTAATAGGAAAATTGAAAGCTCTACCCTCTGGTGCTCATGTACATCTTCCTTTAATTTTTTCTTTCTGCCAGCTCTCTTTTATACTCTGAGAGGATTCTCTCTCCCACTCTGGATTATTCCCCTGTCCCTGTAGCTGTGCTCTTCATTTGGACTCTCATTACCTGCTAGAATTTGGATGCAGCAAGTCCACTTAAATTAAGGCAGTACTCTGTGAACACAGGGTAACCACTGTCTTTGAAAGAATGGATGATTCTCTTAATATAAGGGTCAAGACAACACAGAGCAATTAAAAGGACATATTCATTATATGAGTCATTGAGAATGTAATGAACTGCAAAGTCATGGTGCCTTGGAAGACAAATTTCTCAAATTCATGCCTGGTAATTAGAGAACAAGTCCCTTCTTCTATTATTATTATCAGGCAGCATTTCTGATTCCAGATCTTTTCATAGTCCTCAAATTCCCTGAGTAATACTCAAAACTCACACCAGATTAGCATTCTGTGTTTTCTTCTTTATAACATTCATCTCAGCAGGGTAGTGAATAACCAAAATGATTAGTGAATCCTTTTGCCTTTGCAGTAAAAGCAGCACGATCTCTACCCTCTGTACAAAGAACATCCATCAAAATGAATGCAACGGCCTTGGCAGGAAGAAAGGCCAGCTGCGTGTCCAGCCTTCCTGCCCGTGTCAGCTGCATTCCAAAGGGAGTATTGCTGGAAATAATCCACAGGAGGGAGAACTGGGGCTCCCCAGACTTCAGGTGCAGCATAAGGCCTTGTTAAAGGGATGTCTGGGCTCCCTGGGGTGACGCAGCTGATGCCAGTCACTGGGTGACAGGTAACATAAACACATCTGCAGAACAAGGATCTGTCCCTGAAGCATTTGCAAATGAAAAAACACACTGGCCTAAGTATATTAGATGGCGATATGTAAGGAGTAATTCCGATGTTAAAGCAGTATCTAAAAAAAAAGCAGGGGAAACTAAAACCCCAAGCCTGAGGCTGTTGTATTAGAGGTTTGTTTTTTTTTCCCCAAGAACATCCATTCTGGAGCAGACCGCTCAAGGAATCTAAGTGATATAAATGAAGTACAAGATAAAGTACCACTGGGCAGTAATCTATGATAAGATTATTACTTAATGGGAGGTATGTTAGGATTAATGCCTAGGATCTGGGAGAGCTGCCTGGATCATTTGGCAAATTCGGAATGCCTCATTTTGTGGAAGTGTATGACAAGATAAATTTAAAGAGAGTTCAACTGACAGGTTGCTTTATTCTCATTATGGCATTCTTTTTGTATTAATATCTTCCTGTGTAATATTTAAGCTAGTATTTATGCATTTTGGAACAAATCTAAAGATAGGCAATTAACTGATGATTTGATTAATTAGCAGTTAGTGCTAGGGGTGAGAAGTCCTTGGCATGGTAAGAGACTTTCAAGTGCTTCTAGTTTCATAGGTAAATGTATTCTTGCATGAACTAACACTTTCTCAGAAAGATTCTAACACTCTGTGTCCACCTGGATCAGTTCTTGTTTTTTGTATTATTAATAATGGAATATAAAATTACTTGAAAAGCTGTAAAACATACTCTGGAAAGACCTGTTTTCTCCCTACAGTTTGTTTTGGGCTTTTTTGGTGGGATTATCCTTTCATTGCATCCATCTCCTCAAGGTTATTCTTTCAGAAATCTGTGTACCAGAAAACAAAAGTCTTCATGGAAGGTTGCTGAGAAGAGAAATAGAGGCAGATGTTTTGCAGCATGAGATTTGGGAAGCAAATACATGTGAATCGCCAGGCTGTAGTATACCCCACTCAAATGTCTCCTTAATGGAGAGCCGTTCTCCTGGGATATGATGAATAATTCGAGGTATAGACTAATTCCGTGGCCAGTGAAAATACCTCCCTCTTGAACTGCCAGACTAGTGGACCACTGCCTCTGAAAGAGTGCTCGAAAGCTTTTTGATCTGAAAAGACGTGCTTATTATTTGTGTTTCTCAGGTGGAAGAGGATTCTCCATCACTGCTGCCAATGTATTCATGCATTATTTCATTCACTACTGCTCCTGCCTATTTTATTCACTATGGCTCCTGCCATACTGTCCTTCTGTCCATGAATTCTTGCCTGATCACTCAGGGATAGGCTGGCAACCAAACATCTGTGTAAGTGTCTCTCACAAGCCTTTGGCTTGGCTGTTGCAGAAATTAATATTAATATTATGCACAATGAGTATCGCTATAGTTTGTATGTACAGGCCCTGAAAGAAAACCTAACTGACAAAATAGCATCTTGGAAAAAGTGCAGTTTAGTGGCTCAAGTATTCTCAGTGTCAATGATAACAGATCCGTGTAACATCTCTTACTGGGGCAGGGTGCAATGGGAACAGTTAAGCAGGAATTAACCTGTTCAAAAAGGGCCTGAAAGACAGTGGTGGCCAAAACTGAAGCAAACATATCATTCTGATTAAATGGTGCTTCTGAGATATTCCTTGTGCTGAGGTGGGTAGGTTGGAAGGTTCCTTATACCTTTCTTAAACTCGAGATTTTTTGCAATGGCATTCTTGTCCTGAAGCTGAGAAGGAGGAGAGTAGAGTGTCTGCATCAGGGGGAGGTAGATGGAGGAACAGCTGTAAAGGCTGGTGGCTCCAGCCCGCTGACTCAAATGCTCTGCGGAACT
Organism: Donacobius atricapilla; assembly: GCA_013397315.1. Classification (NCBI taxonomy): domain Eukaryota; kingdom Metazoa; phylum Chordata; class Aves; order Passeriformes; family Mimidae; genus Donacobius; species Donacobius atricapilla. The sequence continues at coordinate 444,052 of WBMY01001050.1, read as the reverse complement.
GGCGGCTGGAGAGGTGGCAGTCCATCACCCACTTCTCTCCCCAGCCATCATAAATGTGTCAAGAAGTCTTTAGTCAAGCAACAGGTAATAGAATTTTTGAGAAACAGTTATGATATCTGATAGGAGACACGTGTTCATCTGAATAAATAAATGGCAGATTCCAGAGAAATGGGCTCAGAGTATTGCAGAGCACAGCAGGACAACAACTTCCTGGGAATGTATGAAGAAATGAATGGGAGCCACCACTTCTGCAGCAGGGAGGTTGTTTCTGTTAACAGTGAAAATACTGTTAATTGACAGTTCTTTTAATAACAATTTCTATCTCCTTTGTGGTTTGTTTATGTGCTTACATTTTTAAACTGATAAATCTATTTTTTTTTTTTCTTTTGTGATTCTCTCTGACTACAAATATACTGTATAAGGTACTTATTGCAGACTGGTAAAAAGCAGGGCTGGCATTGCGTAAAAGGTGCAAAAATTTGCTTAGGACTATCATGAAGTGTGAGAAAGAGTCTCCAATAGGAAAAATAATACCTATGAAACATATGTTTGTGCTTGATAAGTAAAAAGGAATTGTTTCTTCAGTGAGTCACTCTTCTTCACAAGCATGTGGGTTACAGAACTTTCACAGTTATGATGTAAAATCCAGAAGCTTTCGAACTATTTGCTACAAAAGAGGAAATTCTTCAATTCAGTTTCGTTGGTTTTTTTTTTTTATCAGTGTAGTTATCAGCAGCGCACAGTTCAATTATCGGGGGCATTATATAAAACAATTACTTTCTTGGAACTATTTTGAGTACAAATTTAATAATTCCTCTGAAAGAAATGACACATTCTCAGGATCAAATCATTCCATTTTCTGAATGAGAAGCAACTTGTGAAGTAAAAACACCTCTGAAAGAGCAGGTCTCAAATCTATTCACATGGCTTGGTCCAACCCCTAGTGAAGTCAGTGAGAAGTCTCTGGCTGAGAGTCTCATAGAACTAGACACAACAATGCACATCTCAACTTAGCGTGAAGAAAAGGGGGAATGGGTACTGTAGAAGACAAAGAGTTGATGAAGAGTGTAAATGTCATAAGACAATGAAATACGGAAACAATTCCAGCACTTCAGACCCATGGAGCAGGACATTGCATCCTGTCTATTCCTTTCAGGCTGCTTGACCTTACCTAGACATTTGCTCCTGGCACATGGCATTAGCTCTCTTGTAGTTTGGTCACTTTGTCTGTTTCGCAATATCAAACCAATTTTTCTTAAGGGTTGCTAGGATAATTTGGAGGCGTTGAGCCAAGCACAGCATGACCACCTATCCTTAGAGCAGGTATGGATACTCTGCCCAGCACACACTGCCTAATTCCTAGGGGACATTGTAGACATTACATATTGTGGATGGAAAGAAAATTTGGCCTCAGACACAGGATGTGTTAATCAAGGGGTACAAAAATGTCATGTAAATTCTGTGTTGGCATGGTGATTTGAGTGACTGTTGTATTGCCCACTCTACCTGTATCAGCTGGCCACATACCTCAGGCTAATCCTGCCTTCTTGGAATAGCAGCTTCTATTTAGGCATCACAATGGGTTTATTTCCTGATGTTCCTAGGAAGGATGATTAACTCACATCCCTGAGTGGGAGTCTTTGGGCAGTTCAGGCCGTGTGCTTGCTTTCCTAATTGTTGTTCTGGCTGAATGATAGGCAGTAAAAAGGTTAAACTGTCCTGCCCTTATTTCTTACATTTTAACAAACATGAAAATGGAGATGTTTTCTATTTCCAGCTTTGAAGATCAAACTACCTGTTCAATAACTTGAAGTTCTGTCATCTCTTTTTGATCTGTTATCCCTTAGTTGCCTTGAAGGTAATCAATTCTTATCATAGAAGCCCCAGTCTTAGTGAGATGACTGACACTGTAAAATTGCTTAGCAAAATTACTGAACTCAATGGGCTCTATTTTTGTTGTCCTTTGCACAGGCAAATGCTGTTGGCCCACAATCTGGACGTGCTCAGGAAAGGGAAAGCTTCTTTACCTTCCTGAATACATGTCCTGTGCAATCATTTAATGGAGATTTTTACCTGCTTTCCAGATGGTTACGTATGAAAGCTATTGCTTTATCATTTCTTTGCTGGCAAAAAAAATGCATGTTTAATTAGGATTTTAAGATACAATGCTAAACATTTGAGGTTAGTAAAAGAAAGTTCTGGGACATGTTGATGAACTAGGAAATTGAGATAAATGGTGTCACCTTTAACAAACGCATTCCAAAATGTAAAGGATTCCAAAATGTAAAGGATAGCTACGCAGTTGATGCAATCAAGCTTTTCCAATGTAATAGTGTTTTTAACAAGATTTGGGGCCTAAAATTGACATAGCTGTAATTAAAGTTCTGCATGTTCATCTACCATTGCATGCAAACATCTGTTATTAAGTCTGCTCTACCAACAAGCTGAAGAAATAAACTGAACTGCATTTCTTTTAGAAGTCAAATATATTTATTCTAAGCGGAGAATATCAGACAGCTCCTGCAGGGAATGTGACTGGAACTGGCAGATTAAACAATGTACCTAAAAATTTTATTTCATTTGTTAGCTACAGGTGACCATTCACCTGCATGGTTTTTTTCTGTTGCGCTTATAAAACTGTGATTAATATGATATGTAATCCTACTTTGCTTATGACATCTGAAAGAAAATAGTGCTTAGAGTTTGAATACATTTCTGTATGTAATCTTTCTGTAACTTTCTACCCTTTTACTTCATTTCCTAGTTTGCAGAAATGTATTTTCTGTTCTGGCCCCTTCCATTTCATTTTGCTATGCCTGTTTCTTATTCAGCATAAATAACCATTATGCTCTGCAGTCATCTAACTTCCTTTATATTAGGAATTAATACAATATACCTCCAGGCTGTCTTCTCACTAGCCAGAACAAAAAAGGAGCCTGGCTTCAGCTCATAATGAATCATTCCTTTTTGGGGGGAAATACAAAGTGCAGTTCACTGAAATTCCATTAAAATCTTAGATATCCATTAAAAGTGCAAGTGCAAGTGTAATACATTTAAATTCAGAATGGAAGACAGACTGGGCATATGAAAAATGAATGAGCACTTACAGAAATGATTGTGCTCATTTTAAAATCTCTGAAGGTTACTCTGGAAGAACTCCAAATGTTGTGACCAAAACCACCTCCCAGTTTTCAATGCTATGCCCTGTCACAGTTGTCAACTGGAAATGGGGAAACTCACTTTTAGAATGGCCCCATTGTGGCCTGAATATTGCATCACCCCAGGTCCTTCTGCGTTGTCATCTCTGCTCTGGGCTGCTCCCTTTAGTGTTACCTCTGCCCCATCTTTGTACTGGAGATGCTATCTTAATATAGCTTTGAGATTTCAAGATTATTTTTAGCTAAAAAAACCCTGAAATGTAATTTCTATTTTCTTCCCCATCTGTGAGCATCAGACCAGTTATGTCTCTGCATTCATTTCTGGTTTTCCCCCTTTATAAAGGTGCTACTGTTATGGAAGTGCTCTAGTAGAAACTCTCTAGGATATACCAGTAAGAGTCCAGCTTCCCCTTCCCTATGGTTGATAAACTGGAATTTTAGTCTTCTGTTCAAAGTGGAGCTTTCAATATTCTAATGTACTAATTTAAACAATAATAGACTCTGCTCTTGTCTTTCCTAGACCCTTACACCTGGTAAGGAAATTTTTGATGACTATGAGGCAGGGAAAGTGAAGAGACAGAATGCAGATCATTTAGAGGAAAAAATTATGCCCCACAGAACAGATTTCAATGAATTTCTCACCTGAAAAAAAAAAAAAGTGAACAAAAAGGTTTTTTATTCTTTCAATTTTTAAACATTTAGACCAAAAATATCAAACAGATTTCTTTCTGTCTGTCCTGTCAATGGCAAGTGTCTGGAAGTGACTGGAGGCTGGCAGCCATTATGTCTACAGAAGTTTCTACTGTATACACATATATTTATATAAATAAATATAGAGAGAGAGCACTATATGCAATATGTTATTCAACATTCATTTGCATAATTTTAAGTTGCAAGGTGAAATACTCTTATTTGTCAAAGTAAAGGCTCCTCTCTAGAGCTAAAGTACAAAAGAAAACCAGTGTTTCTAGGCCTGGATTTATCCCATCCTGACACGGAGATCTAAAATAGTTCAGATGAATCATGACAACTAGAGCATGGAGCACATGAATCCCTCATGGTATCTTTCAGTAGCAGATTGCATACAACTAAATTTAGAGGTCTAAATGTAGGAAAGCAATTCAAATGCCTTGCCATGTCTTCAGCCTATCTCTCCTTTGCTGCAGAGCGGCAGCAGTTTGCTGCTGCACCATACAGAGGGTGTTTTCCTGCCCGCTGCCCAGTGACAGGACCTGAGGGGATGCCTGAGGCTGTGGCAGGGGAGGGATAGCCTGGAGAACAGGAAAAGGTTCTTCACCCAGGCGGTGGCTGGGCAGGACAGGCTCCCCAGGGAGGAGGGCACAGCTCCAACCTGACAGAGCTCGAGGAGTGTTTGGGCAGCGCTGTCAGGCACAGGAGTCTCGCCGTGACTCCTGAGAATGGAGCAGTGCAGCACCAGCAGCTGGGGTCCCTTCCAACTCAGCTTATTCTGTGCTTCTGTGAATACCTGCTGAAGGGTGTGGGAAGGAAAAACAACGCACAGCAGCTCCTCCCCAGTTCAAAGTTGCTTCAATGAAATTATCACCTCGAACTGGTGCACTAGAACAGAAAATAATGAAATAAGCCTCCCCTTATTCTTTGTTCTGGAGACAAGCTTTGGTTGTAATATTGAAATAATGCTTTATTTAATACAGGACCTTGTTATTTTATGTGACATTTTAATCAAACATGCTAAGATGGAAATGGAAAGATTTTTAATAATTATGTTTAATTACTTAATCATCATTTAATCAAAATTATTTTCAATGGTAATGACTATCATTGTCAGTCCTTTTCTCACACATACTTTATATATATCATATGAGTATGAACCTTGATTACTATGCTCCTTGAAAACTACATTCTAATTTTCTCTTTTAAATCAGCACTATACCCCAAGTAAGCGAAGAAGCATCTCAAATCCTTAATATTTTCTGGTCATATCTTCAACAAACATTATAAACAATCATAAACCCTCTAGCTTTATAAATCAGTTCTGTGTATTAACCTGTTGTTGAGGATCTAATGGCCAGTCATTCATCAATACATTCATGCATATACATTAATCTCTAGCACATACTGTCTTTCCAGTTAGAAGTATTTAAACCCAACAAAGTTCATGTGAAAGACTTCAAGGGGTTTGAGTTCCCTTTGAAATGCTGGCTGAGTCAGCACGCTCAGGCTGTGTCTGCATTGCAGCTGCTGGAGCAATGCTGTCCGAGCAGCTGGAAATGGGCACTGGAAGCCAGCAAGCTGCCAGACCCTGGTGCTTTGTGGGGTTAAGAGAAGCTGCTAAGTGAGAAATTGGTCCCTGCAGCGTTCTGTGCTGTCTCAGTGTAACTGCTGCAGGAACATACGCTGGGGCAGTTTAATTTATCTTGGCTGGCGAGGTGCAGCAATGATGTACCTCACTAATTCCAGGTCTGGAATAATTCCTCAAGAATTAGCAGAGATTTTTAGGTAAGACAACAAAATAAACAATGGCAGTGGTGAACGCCTTCAGTTTTGCTCAGTTTCTTAGGGATGATTGTTGAAAAATCTCTCAGGCAGCACAGCTGAGGTTCAGCTTCTAAACAGAAACAATATTTGGGTCATGACACTTCCTTCATTTCCTGTGTTGATCCCATTCTGAGCCCTACAGCTGGAGGGGCTCTGAGACCTTCAAAAAAGGGCCCCAGTGTCCCTTGATAGCACAGACACAAAATTGAATTCTCATTTCCATACTGATACAAATAATTATTAAGATGGCACAAAAAATGGTTAAAAGTTTGGTGTAATGACAAACAAAGCTTGATTTTATACCTTCCCAACATGGAAAAACCTTAGTGCAAGCATGGACAGTCTTAGAGTGAAAACACAATGGCAGGAAGAGGAAAGCAGAGTGATAGGGAAACAGCAATGGTCATCTGCTGGAATTGTCAGTGATTGTATAACCATGGAAAAAGCTCCTGAGGGTGCCAAAGCTGAAATTCTTATGCTTGTTCAACTATAAACAGATTTGGGGAATAGCAAATCTTGGATGCCATCAAAATGCCTCAGGAGTAAAAACCACTGACTTGGAGATAGAGAGGGAGACCAAGGGAAGCGGCTGTCATCTGCCTTGGTGCAGAACGAGCTGTTAGTTCCAGACCTAGCTGCTGTAGCACAGCCTTACATCCCCTACATCCACTCTGCTTCTGAGGAGGTGTCCAAGTCCCCACCATCTCCCTTTCTTCTCACTATTCCATGCTTAGTCAATATTTGAACCAGTCTAAATATTGGGGCAGGGGGACAGGTTAAGCCTGCATTATACTGTTTCCTAGCAGCTTTGCCAGGTTGGTACTTGAGTTCAGAAAGTTCTCATAAAAATATCACAATACAAGGTTGTAGTCATTCAACAGGGAAAGAAAAATGTACATTCAATTCCTTGGAGCAGCTTTATATATTAGAGCTGTCAAGATTCATTGGCATGAATGGAATTCTGGAGGTTCAGGCCTCCACTAGAAGAGAATAAGTAATAGCAGCAGCAGAACAAGTTATACCTCTCTTTACCTTTGTGTGTATTTTAAAGAAAAGAGAAGAGAAATAAAATAATGCAAACATCCTGAAATGGTCCGTACTTGGATACTCTTCACCTCTTCCCAGCCTGTATTTATGACCAACAAATCCACAATAATATTAGTTCAGAGAAAACAAATACCTGATCAGTTCCAAGACTATATTTTCTATTTTATTCTTCTGTGTAGATTTTGTGCTGTTTGTATGCTAGTCAATAGAAAGAAGGAAATGGAAATATTAAAAAAAAAATTATCACACCCAACAGATTCATTCCTGTACCAAAAATCCTTGACAATTCCAGTCACGTTGGGTCCCTTTTAGAGCTGCAAGGGCTGTCACTCATTCTGTGCTGTAACCTGGCATTTGAAAGCTTCCAGCTTCCCTCTTGGCATCTCCCACTCTGTTTAACTTGTTCAGCTGTATTTCTTTCACAATAATGTATGGCCCCGAGGAACTCATTCTTCTTATACCTGTATTTAACTTAAACCATTTAAGCTCTGGTTTTCTGTGAAATTTGCTACATTTTTTTCTCTGTGATCAAACATTATTTAATTAATGCTAAAAGTCTTAAAACATGTTAGTAAAATTCATTGGGATTCTCTCAATTTTCCCTGCAATGCCATATTAAATGGGAAGAGGTCTTATTATACAACCTTATTTAAAATATGCTAATGAAGATGACTTCTCCACTAAAATATGCATTTTCCAAATTATCAGGCAGAAGCATTCTGTATGAAGTAGTTTGTTTTCTTTCACATTTTAAATTAAAATGTAATTGGAGCTTGGTCAAAGTTGGCTGAAATTGAAGATTCTCTGCCCGGCAATAACTTAATTAAAAACAAGTTAAGAGTGGGAGAATATGTAAGATGCAGAAATGGTAGATGTTCCTTCCTTCAGAAAAGGAAGAAAACCAGTCAGGTACAGTAAGAAGGAGAGGAAATGAAAATACAGCAGGTGCTGCTGTTTGCATATATTTCCTTCCCTGAATTTTGATACAAGGTTTGACTTGCTTAAAAAAACCTTCTGCATTTCTGTTGGTGGTCCCTTTTCCTCATCCTTTGGAGGTTAAGTACTTTTGGGCAGTAGTTCAGACAAGCACTGACACGTGATGGACAAGGGCCCCTCAAAGCAGCAGCTGCTGTGGGCTCCAGCCAAGGAGGGCAGCAGGACATAAAAATGGTGTGAGCTGAGCAGATCAGGCCATAAAGGAAAGCAGACTGGACTATGCTGAGCTCTTAGGCCAAGGACTGATCTGACGCCTCTTGCCTCCCAAGCCAGGAAAGGTTAGAATGGGTGACAAGGATCCTGACAGGGCATCACGGGCAGTCAATCAGAAAAATTAAAAGCATAGCTGCCTACACATTTCTGGTATCCCATGAATGCAGATGCTTTTTCAGAGAACAACACACAGCCGGAAACTTTTTTCTCTCTCTGTCTCATATATAAGGAATCCATAAAGACCCAGAGCCTGAGATTAGGTAGGTGGGATGGAGAGTTCCCATATCTTAGTGTAGCTGTTGGTGCTTTGCTTTTCTGACCATCTCTACGAATTTTAGTGCTGTTATATTCTTGTGAACATACAGGTAATCATCACATTGGTAAACACAGACTGCAGCTATCAGGTAGCACAAAGTTTGTTGAGTTTACCAGAATTTAATATGTCACAGAGAAGAAAAGTGAATTACTAGTCAGGCAATTAGGAAATAAATTCTTCTAGGCAGTTGACAGCAGAATTGTGCACTATAGATGCAGAGCCTACAGAAAGCCTTAAGAACAAGCTTTATATTTGAGTGCGAAGTAAAATAAAAATAATATAAAGCTATTGGGCTGCTTAACAGATCAGCACAGATAGCTACTGTATATATTTATGCAGCCTGTTACCCTTTCCATTTGAACAGAGGGATTTAAGTTCCTCTTTTGATCACTTAAGGAGAAGTGGTTTCCCAGGAGGTCTCATTAAACTGGATTGTTTCAGCATTAGTCACATATTTCCTTAGCAGGTCTCTTGTTGGTTGTAGAAATCTCAGCGATGATAGACAGAGCAAACCAGAGGAGATTTCAGCAATATTGTGCCTACTTAATTAATCTTGGTGGTGTGCAGGAACTGCATAGCTGCAAGGGTAATAATAAAAATAAGCAGGAAGTTTTTGTGTAGAAAATGCCCATCCAGAAATATCTCAGGATATCTGATGCAATATAATTAGACTCTGAAAAGGTTATGAATAGTGTGGCAATTGAGCCACTATGAAAATAAAAAGGAAGAAAATGAAACCAAAAGATAATGATTTTGTGCCATCAAATGCAACATTGTGACACAAAATAGAACTCTGCTTTACTCTTCTGTTTCCAAGGAAAACACCAGAGCCTGCAAAGATGCAGATGCGTGTGATAGCCTAAAGTCCCTGTATGGCACCCGTGCCTAGAAGACCCAACTGAGACAGATGCTGTGCTCTGCCAGGCACTGCATGAACAAAATAAATTATCTATTTCTTTACAGAAGATGATGACCCCAGTTCTTTGAAATTTTCATCAAGAATTTTTATTGTTGTGTAAAGGCAACAATCTTGTAACAGTTCAAAAACAAATAATTGAAGAAGGAGGATCTGAGGCACCCTTCTTTCCTCCAAGCAATACAGTGTAAGTCTCACTCATTCATAAATGTTGTGTCTGTCTGAACAAGATTCCTGCCTTTCTGTAATTGGGGTAGTACTACTTTTACTCACAGCTGGTAAGCTACCAAAAGCAATTAGAATCAATTAGTCTGCCTTTCTGTATGAGATATTTAAATTTCATGTTCTAGTTTCTGAACCAAAGCCAATCTATAATTTATTTGAACTAAATCACTGTTCCCTCAACTTCCTTTGTAGGCCCGTGAATAGTTTCCAGAGTAGCTGCTGACTCTTAAGTCGGAATTTAGGCTATGTCAATAAATCTTTCCTAGTTTAGAATGAATTTGTTTCTGGATCTTGACTAGCAGGGCTGTGAAGGCCTAGGGATCAAAAGTGGGGCTTTTTTTTGGTCAAGAATAGAATGAACTTTGCTGGTGGTACTCAAGGTGTTTGGGGGAAATATCCCCATTTTGCTTTTAAAATGTCACTGGCAAAACATTGATTTGCTTTGAGACAGAAGAGAGACCTTCAGGTTATATTGTCACTGCAAACTGCTGGGAATATTTGTCAGAATATATTTGACAGAAGGTGGTCTGTGTTGCTGAGTTAAAGGCCAGAAAAGTTTAGCGAATGGTAGGTGAGTAAACGGAAGACTGAGTAAGTGTTTCCAGCTGAGAGTTAATATTAGGTGAGGATCTTGTGCCACGAAGAAATAAAAAAATACAGCACTCAGAGCAACGAAAGAGAACACTTGAATTCAGTGAGATGAATTCAGCCATCATCTGATCTGGAAGCTTAGGAACATAAACTGTTAGAGAACGATGGAGCCTTCATGGAAAAGCAGGAAATCTTAAGGTACATGTCTGGAAGAGAAGTTTATTAATGCTTCATCTAGCATTGAACCAGCTGCGGTAATGAGAAATGGTGAACTCCCTGAAGAATCCTGCAGGAAACACATGCATATGTGCATATATTATATATTTTAAAGATACAGTATATAGTATAAAAGATATATATTTTATATCTGTGTATGCTCTCACTTTTGCAGGTGACAGATTATACTGCAAGTATGGCTGCTGGTACAATGATTCTCTTTGTAAAAGAGATAAAACCTTTTCTAAGAACAGGAATTATGATCCTGAGCACAAACTTTCCTTTCCCTGAAGATAACAGTCTTGGTGGCTTTATTAGCAATAAATAAAAAATATATTACCTTTTCATTTGCACAGAATCATAAAATATTATTTATCTGACTCTGGGTATGGTAGGGAACAGCACATGGGCCAAGTCATGAAACTCAGATACAAAATGTTATCTATTGGCATATTTAATAGCACAGTTTTATTTATTACATGCCAGATTCTGTTTGCCTAAGAAAGAGTGCTATCAGCCTCCATTCTGGTGTTAATTTGGAGGAAAATAACACCTTTAAAAATGTCAAGTAGATTCTAGTAAACATGCATTTTTAATGGCTAAATAGGTATGAAAATAACCAAGTGAAAGAGGTCCTCAAAGGGCTTTTCTAAGAATGTTACCACATTCTTGTTCAAAATGGGGGCACAAATATGCTTTTATTTCCTCTGGTCAGGGAGGTTTGAGAGGGAACTGGAACAATAGTTGTGACTAACACAGCAAAATGTTTGATTTTGTGACCATGTCTTTCCATGACCATGATTTTAATCTGTCACTATCAAAATATATCAGCAAGGTAACCTTACAAAGGCTTTGGCAGTAGCAGACAGAATCTTCTGTAATGAACTACAAGAACTTGTAATGCTGCTCATTCTTCCAGCCTCACAGTGAGTTGTTCTAAGACTTTATTCCTATTTGCTACCATTGAAGGTTTGTGTGTAATGTAAAAAGGAAAATGAATACTTTTTCACCTCCTGCTCTGAAGCACTTTCCATCAGTGATTCCAACTGTCATGGTTTGGCTGTTGCTAGATTATCAGTTTTCTCCAGCGTATTTGTCTCAGTGTATTTCTGAGAAATACACTTTCTTATGGGTAAGCCTACTAAGAAATGCCACTATATTTATAGTTTAGAGAAATGCTCTCAAGATAGCTGAGGAATGAGCAATTAAAAATAGAATATAATTTTTGAAGTTATTATGAGAAACCTAAAGTTTTAACAACAAGTAGTGGACAGGAGAGTGAAGTTTTCCCTTTTTCAGCCAGGGAATTCAATTCCACAAGGACTCACTGAGGGCCAGATGGTGCTACTGTGATTTTACAGCATCTGAGGAACTTGTCCTGTTGGTTTACAGTCAATCATTCATTGTTTCAGTGGCGACTCTCAGCCTGAAGCCTTATATTAATTAAGAAAGATTTTGAGAGTGTCTCCTTCATTGTGACAGCTCCACTGGTCAGAGAAGGACTCTCTCTTCAGACATATCTCCCTTCTTCAGAAAGACAGGATGAAAACAAGTTTAGATTAAAAGTGCTTTCGTTTTCTTTCTATTCCTTCAGAACCCAAAGAAATAATCAGCTCTGATTAGTGGGTAGGACTGGTTACATAGAGAGCAGCTGACTGGAACACACGTGTATTGCTAGGCGCCTTTGTCAAATTATTTAACTCTTTTAAATGTCAGCTTGTCCCCCTCTAAAACAGCAGGGTAAGGATCAGGTATTTATCCCTCTTTATTAGGTTTATCATTAAATTACCATAAGTGTTCACAGTGAGTATATGTGTGCCCTGAGTTATTCAAGATGAGTTTTTGGTTTGGGCTTTCTTTTTTTTAATATTTTCTTCTGTGTTAGAAAAAAATCATCTGCATAGAACATGGCTCAAAGACAGTGTTGAGGGGAGAGCCTGGGGATGGCTCTGGATGAATCCTCAGCCAGCGGAAAAAGCTGCTGAACAGCAGCTCTCAAGAAACAAGCTGAAAATTAAGCAGGCAAATAGCATCACCATCATGGACCCAGGGCAGAGAAAGGGTCAAACCTCAAGCAGTGTTGAAATTCAATAAGGACATAAAACATGCATCATTTTTCCTGCTCTATCTATTAAGACTCCTTTCTCACTCATTTGCATTAAATGGGTACAGCCTTAGAAATATTGCAACATAAAACCAAGACACCTTTGGTCCCATGGCAATTAAATGTTCATTAACAAATCTGTATCTTCTCCTAATTCACTGTTGCCATGCATGAGCAGCAGGTGAATGTATCATCTGGCTTGTTATGATAGTGTTTAAAAGAAATGTCACATCTACTTTTCAACTAATTTTTCTTGTTAGGTTCTGAATACAAACGAAGCATTAAGCTTGGCTGCAACACTTTGTGGGGCTGAGCAGTGGGAGAAATCAGGTGAATTTTCAAGCCAGTTTAAGTTTCCTACGGGTTCTAAAGGTGAAAAGAAGAGAGAAATAAATAAAAACTCATCTATTTTGTCAAGTTCCTCAGTCTAGCTGGTGAAGATCACTAGGCCCACTTGGTCTTCAGTGTCTGTAAGGAATTGCATAGGGGGATGAATATTGGAAACTGCTGTGGAACACCCAGGCACTTAATTGTGTCTGTTTATGGAATCACAAACCACTGCAGAAGAAGTGAATATAACTATAACTATAACTAACTATACCTATAAATAGATGGCTATAATTCAGCATTATTGTATTATGTGGCTGTAGATGTTCTGTTGGCCTAGAATGGGGAATATACAATGCCTGACAACTTTGAACCAAAAGATAGTGTGATAAAATAAGACATCACCAGAGAAATGAAACAATCTTAAAGATACATATTGAGTGGAAGATAGGTTAAAAACCTGCTACAGGTTTCACAGTTCGCTGCCAGTCAGGTGCATCAGTCACAGCTTGCCGGCTGTATTCAAAATGAACTCTTTTAACTTAACAGTCTATATGATGCAGCTGTTGGGAATTGGTCCATGAAGTAGAGAAATCTGCAATTTTTCTCTTTCAATTGAAAGCTGATATTTTAATATCAATTCTTACTATGTTCATGTTATTGTTACTGGCATGAATAACAAAAGAACAAATCCTAATTGGTTTAAAATCACATTAGTCTGACAGCCTTGATCATTGGAGAGGTGCAAATTAATGATTTACAAGCAGTTGATTTATTCCTTCTGGGAAGATGTGAAAACTATTGTTTTCTAAATTGCAATCTATTAGAATATGGCTAAGATTAACATCTAAAATGAATGACTTTGCTGTAGAGATGAATTAGTATTTGGTGTGATTATGTATACACTTACAAATCGAAGGAGAGGTGACATTGCAAGATATTAATATACTAATTCTTCTTCCAGAAAGGGAACAGTAACAATGAGAGCTTCTCCTGCAGGGACCGAAAGCCACAGTGGCAGTGGCGCAGAGAGCATGGCTGGAATGGAGAGAAATTCCCATTGCTTTCTTCCTGGGGTTAAAATTCAGGTGGATTAGACTGAGTATTTGCACTTGGGGCTTTAATTATTTGATGTTGCTGCTGATTTGTCTGGGAGGGTTGGACAGCAGGGAGCAGCGTGAGCTTCCTGCTCCTACAATGCCAGGGGAAGTCAATTCCTCAGCCCCTCTTAAAGTCGCGGAGGGTAACTCCTCTGAGGATGGGATAGATGCAAGGAAAGGCCTTCATAGGAGAGTTAACTCAAATTGTGTTATAATGGACCAGTTCAAGAAAATCTGTTCTGGACAGAGGATAAACAGCTGCAAGGATCTGCAGGATTTTTTTCTTTTAAAGGTGTTCATTAAACCATAACTGAAAGCACTGGTGTGCGCAGCAAACAAGCTTCATAACTCGCACCCTTGTCCCTTTATTTCATTGCTATCTCTACCAAATGGTAACAGCCTTGTAAAATCATCAAAAATTCAAGAATCCTAAAGTAAGGAAGCAAAACCTTAGAGAAGGAATTTTTTTCTGTGTTCTTTGTGTTAGACTTCAGCAGGCAGCCAAATAAAATCCCCAAGGTCCTTAAAAGACATTAGACAGGCTAACATGAATCTTGCCCCTATCTCCTTGCGCTGCTAGAATTTTTGCTGACAACAAATCATTGCTTCACTTTTTCTGCATATATTCACTTTTCTGGCATAATTAAATTCTTGTGTCTCTGTTTTTGTCATGGAGCCATGGCAATTGCCTTTAGTTTGTATTGTCTTATGACTACCAATAAAAGAAGTAATGGAGGATAAGGTAGCAGAGAGATTCCAATATCACTGTCATAAAATATGAATGGCACCAAGGTGGTTTGTATTCCTCAGTTTGCAAGATGCCTCAAAGAAGTAAATATGTTGTGTAAGTATGGAAATGAACAGGAGACAAAGATTTTGAAAATGAGGTAAACTTGGAATGATAGTAGAGTATAAGATTCTTTTAAATAAATGTTAATCCATGTAAATTTGTGTGGCAGAAACACCACTATATATAAAAAAAAAAGAAAACCACAAACAGCAGCAGATCAAAACCAAATCCCTAGTGTTCCTTGCTATGCATAAATTATTATTTCAAACTTTTGAGCAGACATTGGCATATATAGAATTGACTTCTGAGAATATTGACTTGGCTGAATTTACTTGTTGTATATCTATAATTGAAATGGGGAAGAAGCACTTCTCGTACTGATTCCCCACAGGGCCCATAACAAATGCAATTACTCAGATTCAAAGTATAATGTTTATGTATGATTTTAGCACTGTTTTTAGATGTCATTGGTTGTTAATTATTTGTCTGGTATGATACAGGTGGAAAGTATAATTCGAGTCAAAATGATCAGTATTTTTCCATTCATGTTTTCATAATTTCCTAGATAAAATATTTTACCAGGAGCATCTGAAACTTTAAAAGACATTTAAGAAGTACTTTTCAGAGATCCTAGACTTACCCTGAATTTTTGGAACCATATGACATACTTATGATCCTGAGGTTTGCAAACTTATTCAGAAATAGAAAGGAAAGTTCTTTAGACTTTTGATTTAATTATTACATGTGGGAAGAAGCAATTTTAAAAATTGTTTAATTTTTTTGTTTCAAAAGGAAAGTTTGGACTTCTGCAGTTTTTTATATAGTCTATATTGCTTGATTTGCAAACAACTGTTGTTGCTGAGATACAAAGCAATGAGCAATCTCTCATAATGTGCTGGTAGATTTTTAGAATCTATTTTTTTTACCCTATGTTACCACTTAGAATAATAGCTAATCCTAAAAACAAGTTCTAATTAATTTTCTCTTTGTGGGTGTTTTATGAAAAAACATACTTAATGGAAGTATATCAGAAATAAATGTGGAAATGCAGAATAATCTGAACTTCTCAGTTCCAAGTGGTAGGGCACAGAGGCAACCCTTGATGTCTGAGCACCTGCCTTCACACACTCAGATTAAACTCATCTCTGCGTACGTCAGAACTAGTCCACGGCTTGCTTTCTTCTCAGCAGGGAGCAGCTCCGTGCATGTGTTCCCCCTTAGCACAGCTCCCGCAGTGCCCAGGGCTGCTGGGAGCAGGGAGAGGAGGGAGGCTGGACATGCCCTGGGGTGGCCACAGCAGGACAGTGGCCACCGTGCCCTGGCAGGAGAGGCGGCACCAGCACAGCCTCACCGCTCTGGCCCTCACAGAGAAGGGGAAGAACACGGAAACTAGAAATTGTTGTTTCTGTGCTACAAGGCTGAATCTAAACCAAGTACTCCTTCTGCATTTGTGATCCCATATCCACTGCAGCATTTAACAATGCCCTCCCGTCCCCTGTCACAGCGCAGTGATGGGGCCACGCAGCTGTTTTGTCCAGGGACTCAGAGCTACCAAGCTGAATACTGGAAGGGCATAGAAATCATTCTTTAAATACTCTGAAATGCTGTCATTTTGTCACAGTTTGTTTGTCAGCACCTACGGAGAAGACGGAAATTGAACTCTGCCACACAATTTAACACGTTGTGTCTGAAATCAGTGTGCCTTCCCAAAGCCCTGAACAGGCAAACTTGTCTCATCTTTTACTTCTGCTGATGTCCTAGTGGTGGAGCTAGTTCTTTGTGATTTTTTAGACAGAGGCTGTAAGGAATTTCCAAGTGATGATTTTAAGGGCATTTTTCAGTGAAGCCTTGTGGGCACACAGTTTGTGGTGATTGGGAATGGGGCTGCAGCCGACCCTCACCCCTGATGGGCCACAACTGTGTAGGACAGGTGAGCAGTACTCAAAGGAACATGGAATGCTGGGGTGTAATGACCAACCACAGAGGGCAGAGAGGGCACACAGGTATAACGCATGTAAGATGAAGGGTATTAAATGTTGTACTGAAGAACAATAAAGTGCTGATGCTTGGAACCTTCTTCAGTGTTGGTTGTATCTCCTCCATCAAAGCCTCCTCCTCCACTGAAGCATTTTCATGTGAGTTTTTTGGCGTTTTTCCTAACAGGTGAATTTCTGTGGAATGGTTTCACTTCAGTGGAATTCTCTATTTCACTAGAGAATATTATCATATTCTCATAATAACTTTATTTCTTGGTTTCTGTAAAGTTCCTGTAGGCACCTAATAAAGCTTGTACTTCCAGGTCTTGTGAGATTCAGATTTTCCTTGAGGAGCCATTTATATATCTGTACATCCCATGATGTGTTTATATTCTCTTATGGCTGCAGTCCTGTAGGAGATCTGGCAATTGTACTGTAACTGATGTGTCCAATCTCTAGGGTGAGAAAGGACTTACGATACCAAAAGTTAAATTCCCACAGATTCATATCCTCTAACTTTCATTTTAGAAAAAAACCCCCACCAAGACCAACGTGGGTTTGAATGATTTTTAAAGATTTTGGGAGTAGCAGAAGAAATCTGTCTTTGTTCCATTTCCATGTGTAATGGAGAGATGCCTCTGAACATATTATAGACAAAATATTTTGTGACCTTGTCTGAAAAAGTCTTTATCTGGATTTCTTACAAGTACAAAACCAAAGCTCTTCTTCCTGATGTTCAGAACATCATTTACTGTCATTTTCTGCTGGGTGTGTTCTGTTGCAGAGCTGACAACCAGCATTGACAGAACAGGGGCAGTGTGCATATACCACATCAAGTTTGTTCTTCACTTTTCATTAACCAAATTGCATCCACACTTGGTCTGAAACACAGCAAATTACTGGGGACTTGAGTTTTCCAGTTTTGTCCAGTCTCTGCTTTCTATGTTGGCTGTCAAAATAAATAACAGAATCCGATTTCATGAAGATTTTCTGTGGTTAAAGCTCCCCCTCAAAAATATTTCCTCTTCTAAGATGAGGATAAGGTAGGAGCATATCAACCCATTTTTAGGTTATTTGTGTGTTAAATCAAAGACAGAGTAATCCTTGGTTTGTCTCAAGGGTGTTTGCTTTTTATACTAGTACGGCATTAGTTGTTATCTTTAAATACTTCTCATAATCGCTTCTTGCCTAATAATCCCTGATTGCACTTAAGTTTACCCTTCCTGATTAGAAAGCCAGCTTCATCAAGCCAAAAACAGGAGTCAGGAACAAAATTATCATAATGTTAATTGATTTAGGGGAAGGAAAAAAGGTGTGGGGTGGTGATGTGTGGAAGAGAGGAGAACCTCAGACAGTCTTTAATGGATGCTGGCAACAAGAGCTCCATTTTACTGGTGCCTGATTCTCCTCAGGTACAGGCAGTAGGGAGGAAAATTTATCTGCTTTGGACTCTGAGCTTGTGCATGAAAAATGTAAATCCACTTTTCTAGTCCTTTTCATATAAAATTTCTGTCAGATATTCATGTAACTCCTTGAAAGAATTTAAGAAATTAATTAAAATTGATTCAATGCATTTTCAAGAGGTAGATAGTAGGGGAAAGTCTGCCAACTGTGAGAAGTCTTTTAAAAAAAGCATTAAAACCCCCAACTCATCCTTTATTTTTTTCCTTTCAAAAGCTGTTTTTAACGTCTCCTTTAGCAATTGCTGTAATATTCAGATGAAACTTGTTAATATTAAGTGAAGTTACTTAACTAAAATATATTGACTGTCCATTTGCCATTCTCCAGCAATTGTCTAAAATAAATATACCTGCCTTGCACTTTTCCCTAAACATCTCCTACTGGAGAGGGACTTACTGAAACAGAACAAAATAGTTCAGGGGGGAAAGCAGAACCCAGCAGCATTTATTATGGCACCTAAAAGTCAGTAGTGCATACTATTTTTTCTGCAAGTTAATGAAATATATAATTAGAATTCTCCTTCTGATGTATTTTGGGTTTTAACTATGAAATGTATGCACTGGACAAGCAGAAGAGTCTAGCAGAATTGCTCAGATTCAGAGCAATTTTTATGCACATACTTATAGGTAATTTCTGTTTCGAAGTGTTTAGATCCAAAGCTGTCTTCTTTGAAGACAAACAGTGTGTCTGTTTGAAACTATATGAACTTCAGGATGGATAGTATTGGCATTTCCATTTTCCTGTATTTCTTATTCTTCTTTTGCAAAAGAGAGGAAAAAACAGAATGTTTTATAAGCAGACTGATGATAATTTGTCCTGCTTCTTCCCGTGGCTAAAAATTTAATTTTTGAGACTTATTATGTAAAACTTTTCTCTACTCTAATGGAATTACCATAAGGATATTGATGCTAATGAACATGTTAAGGTAGTGCAGACTTGGAGAGACAGAAGAAATAAATCCCAATGTAAAGAATCTCCTTAGAAGTATGGCAGATAAGTGAAAACAAAACAAAAATGTCCACAGAGATTTTAATTTATGGCAGCAGTATAATGATTCCCCAAAATAGCTCAAAACCGTCTCTATTAAAATCCAGATGTTTTGCAAACCAGAATCATTTCACAAAAAGAGATAGTTAAAAGCACTTAAATGATAATAATTACATCTACTTTGTCAAGGTTTTGAGTTGTATGAGTTCACAGACCTCCTGAGCCTCCCTTGATCAGCATAATTTAGGGATCAGTTCAAGAGATATTGAAGGCAGCAAGCTCTCACCTATTGCTTTTTTTTGGCTGTTACACTCTTAATTTATAAATAAGAGGGGCAGATGGTAATCTCCTATCATAGTTGCTAATTTGTTGTCCACACTGAGTTTCAGCTTCTTATGCAAACTGAAAATATGGCGAAGCTTTTGTTCTTGTCCTCAGAACTGGTTTTTTTCATTTTAAAATGCAGTTTGTACCAGTCTATTTGATTCTAAATTGTATGACTTCTGGCTGTAATATCATGTTTCAGGTTGCATTAAACTTGTTGGCATGAAGGCATTGAACCTAGCAGATGTTTTTGGACATGATGCCCTTTTCAGTGTTTATACCAGCAGAGCTTAAGCCAAACTATGGAAAAGAGGAATCTGGAAGGGCTGCCTTTCCCCATGCCCCATTTCTCTTCAGAAATACTTGCAACACTGAAAATGTGTATGGCTGGGCTTGATTAACCCTAAGGAACTCTGAGTTTGTTCAAATTTCAAATAAATATATGTGCTCATTAGCTGATGCTGTTCCCCAGGTAAGCCACAATCCTTTATGTTCTATCATGAAAAGAAGCCTAAGTGGGCAAAGTGCTCCTTACCATGTAATGTGTTGGGTTATTAAAAGCTTATTAAAATTAATTTTTAAAAATTCATTATTATGTGAATTCTCCATATGCACTCTCTACTCATAGATTATCAGGATTTTACACAAGTGTTGAAGTAAAACCTGCTATATCAGCCTCAAGTAAGGAGTAAATTTAGTCCCTGGGCAGGAAGAGAAGAGGGGATGCTTCAAAGTGCTCAAGAGCCCCTCTCTGGGTTCCCCTCAGAAAAGAGGGGCTGCTTGAGGATAGGTTTACTCCTCGGTGAGTTCTTGCCAGCAAATTTTAGCTGCTGGGTTATGAGCAGGTTACGAGGGTGTTCAGGCTTGTCAAAATGAGTCTCTGAACTAAAAAAGTCTCTCGGATATCTGATGAATGCCCATCTTCTTTAACGCTCAAAATATTCTTGACTCTTACGTTGATTTTAACAACCCCATAATTGCTATTCTGAGAGACAAGGGAGTTTCATGGGAATTACATTGTTTGACTTTCCCTAGAGGATAGGCACTTTAGAAATCATCCAGCTAAAAACAACACACAGTCATAATCCATTATAGAAATTTCTTTGAAGAAATAATCCAAATTCATTATGTAACATATTGGCATCCTTAGTATCTCAAATGGTAGTATCTTTTTTCTTTTCTGTGTGCAGAAAATGTGGCATATTTAGCAGTTTCTGAAATAGGGGTTTTTTTTTAATATTGTTATTTATTACAGGTTATCATAAAGATGTTGAAAGGACTATTGAGAATTTGACAGAAAGTTCAGGATTTAGGATATTCTTGAGGAATAGCTGCGCTGGAGCTTTATGTTGCAGAGACTAAGAGTGTTAGGACATAACTCAGTAGTGATTACTTGCCAGCTGGGATAAAGAAGCCTCTCCAAAATGGTGACCTGCAAGTCAGCCTGTAAATAAACAGAAAATCTTCATTTCCCAAGAAAGCAAATATCTGGTCAGAAATCCTTAGGACTGCTCCAGATTTTGTTGCTAAAATTCTGCTTTTTGCAATTATATTCGTATGATGCAAATCAGCCCATTACATCTTACTTTCTAGAACAGTAACTTCAACTTCTAATCAACAAACAAACACTCTATCAAGAATTTTATTTTCTTGTCTCAGTTCTAATCTAGGCACCAGTCAGTAAACAGGGGCAAAGATCAGTCCTGTGGTACTCATTACCTTTGTCTGTGTAAGCGGTTCTAATTTCTGCAGTTAATGTTTTCTAAATGATCCCAGCACCAAAAAAAGATTTTACTGGGTTAGCAGTGAGCCTGTGCTCCTTGAAATGTCGCTTTGCATTAGAATTACCATTTCTCACAACTCTAATGAAAAACAAAGCAAACCCTCAAATCATTAATGCATTTCCAATCATTGATTTTGTACTTGCCTTTACTTTTTCCCTGTTAAAGTATTTTATCATCCTTAATATTTTATCCATACTTTTGAATAGAGTCATAACCATCTAAAAATTACATACCTCCTCTGATTATTTTGTTTTGTTTTGTTTTGTTTGGTTAGTTTGGGATTTTTCATACAGAAAAGGAGTACTAGCCTACATGGCTTCCCAGCGACAGTCAATTACTGTTAAAAGTTAGCTTTTAACTGGATATTTACCAAAATCTCTGTGTCCTTCAGCTGCTGTTTCAAATGCCTCAGCTAATTTTGTAGCTATCTACACTGAATGCCAACAAACACTTGGTAATTTTCAATGGCTAAGTCCCTCCTAATCCTTCCTTGTGTCATCTTAAATTATTTGAATTGCAGCTTAGCATTGTGTTGTCAGCAGTTTTGTAACTCTTTTCCTTGATTCTATCAGCTAAATTGTTCCTGCAGAGAGCATCAGGACATAAAATGGACTAGAAATACAAACCAGCTTAAGAGTGCTGTCTAAACACTCAGCCCTGAAGAGTTACACACAGGTTTCATAATGCCTTTGGCATAGACCAACTGCAGATCTTTATATTGTTTCCCAGTAAATGTTTGAAGGACAGGAGCAGCTCAAGCACCCTTCAGAACTGTGTCATTCTGCTGTAGCAGTAATTAGACAATAGTCACTGTTGCAGTCTGCCTGCAGCATGCAGCAAGGTCATTCCTGTAAGGTCTGGGTTAATGCGTCTGAGCACTGTCCAGTGTGAACAATAGTCAGTGTTACATTATGATTTTTCTGTTCAAAATTTCCTTGCGAAATGATCCTAATTGTCCTAATTTTTCACACCCAGTACAGTAGGAAGCACAATTGGTAGTTTTTAAGTGTACGTTTTATATAGAAGACTGATAGCAATACCTTAAAAAAAGCTAAAGTCCCCTCTCTCCCAAAATGAAAATCATCATTATTGAAAAGTTTTTCAGAGAATTAACATTTTCAAAATATTCCCTTTTTAAGAAGCCCAAGAAAATTTCCATTACAAGCTCTTGGTTTGCTGTGGGTTGCAGTAATGACTGTGGTGGACTTCCTTAGATTTGGGACACACAACAAACTCCTGGTGGGGAAACCTGCCACAGAGGAAATCTCACAGATGTTATGGGGTCACTATAAACACTCGTATTCAATATGCAGCCGTCTCAAAAAGAAGACATGGTCTGACATTCTGCAATAGGAACTACTTTATCTTCTTCTTTAAAGAACGGCTATATTACAGATGAAGTTGAAGTATAAAAGTGGTCCAAAGGCATAACCATATGACCAGTTAACCTGTAACAGACTTTAGCTATTATATTTCGGTTACTTTTTCTTTTTTTTTCCCCTCACAGATATGCACTGTAGTAGGGATTTGGACATCCTTCTTATCAGATGCCTGTGATCAGATGCACTTTGACTTTAAAATAATTCACACCATCTCCACTTTGAAAGACTCTAGCTCCAATTTCTAGTCAGAGCAATAAGAATTTACCAAATGTAGCAAGAGGTCTTAACTGCAATGAACATTCCTTCCAAGAGTAAGGTCTACTGAGACTATAATACATATAATACCAACTTTATTAAGGAGTGAACTGGCATAGTAAGATGTTTCTGAGAGTTTCAAATAATTTTTAGGGTTTTAATATGGTATAAAAGATGTCTGCAGTCTTTAAACTTATTGAATGTGTCTAACAGTGCAGTGAAATGGAAAAATAAGTCAGCATTTCTGGGAGAAAATTTATTGGAAAACAGTGATGTTATTTTCTATATTCTCTCTGTACGTAAATTAATTTCCAGTGGTGATTGTCAAGTACAGCTTAAAATAGTGTTAACTTCTGGGCTATTGTTTATCATAGTAATTAATAACAAACAAAAGGCAAAACCAAAATATTTTCCCTTGTCACCTTAGAGTAACTAAGCCATTTCCCTTTAACATGTTGACCTTTTGACTCCAACAGACCATTGCAGGACTAAATGTGTGAAGTATCTGAGTTTCAAAGAAACACCACGGTGAAGTGTTTCATTGCTCATTTATCCCTTGACCTTTGGGTTGAAATAGTCAATAAGTGGGCAAGTTACTGTCAATAATATCTGTTTTACACTATGAAAAAAATATTTTTCATACTTCAGTGTTCTCTCAGTGCAGTTTATTGACCTTCTCAAGTAAACACCACTTAATACAGACCAAGGAAAACAGCTTTTAGCTATAAACCATTCATACTTGTGTTAAGAATTAACTGCCCAGTCCCTAACCCGAGAAACAGAATGAAGGAAAAGCCTAGCTCAGATACATGTGTTTAATCTCTTGAGAAATTACATGCAGTTACATTTTCCCATTGTTTCAGATGGAGAGTTTATTTTTTAGTATTACAGTTTGCAATAAGGTTTTTTGTTGCATTTCTGCTTGTATTCTTTGTACCAAACTCCGACTAAACTCAGGTTAAAGCTTTAATTGTTCTTTTTCCTACAGTTTCGACAGATGCCTGACTTTGCTTTGCTACATCCAAATCTGATTCCTTTGTGTTGAGAAGGTTCTTTAGACACAATTTACACATCTGTAGGCTGTGGTTAACATCTCAGGGAGCATGGTTTGGTAGTGATGTTGAGGACCCATGTGGCATTGTGAGTGTTTGGGGATCTTTCCTTGACCTGAGCCTCCTTCATGCCTTGAGCTGCATGTGTGCTAGCAAGTGTTTGAGTTCCTCAAAGCTTCCTTCCAATTTTGTTTTCTTCCAAAGAAATCTGGTTGGTACAAGCTAGGAGCACTCTGCAATGCACACCAAAGTGAGCTGGGTGACAGGAGCCAGGAGTTTCTGTTTTAGAAGTGCATTCCTGAGTCAAACTAAAGAAGTAGTGTGGATGCAGCAATGGATTTTGTGTATCTGTGGCGGTGTTTGTGCTCTGAAGTTATTCTTTGTTTTGCTCCACTAAGATTAACCTTTCAGCTAACATTTCTGCTATGTTCTTTATGTTGCTTACATAACAATACAGCTCTATCTGAGAAGATAATACTTCATGCTCTTGGTTCTAAAGGTCTTTGCTCCAATTCTCCTGTGTCTCATTTAGTCTGACAAAATTCAGTTCATTGCCTACAGTCCAAAGTGTGTCATCAGTCACAGGATGGTAACCCAACCAGATGGGAGATGCTGCATGCTTTAGGCAGTCTTCCTTATTTTCTGCTGTGCTCTTTAAATGTAATTCTCTTATGCTGGGTGAACCCTTAAGTACATATTTAAGATGTTCCTTTGATTAGATCACTAAATTTTGACAGAGTTAATTAAAGTCAGTGTGAGGCTTTTAATTGATTTTTGGTGGGATTTGGTCAGAATCTGAGACTCCTCTCTCTTCTGAATCTCACCTATAGTTTGTCTGAGAAAATTTGTGTGTTCAGCATAACCTTGTTCTGATAACCTTGCTATGAATGTTCTCTTACCCATTAATGCTGACTGATTCAGTCTAGTTAAACTAAATTATCAGTTAACATGACTCGAGATAGCAAACTGACCTGATGATGGTTGCTTTTCTTGTGTAGCACCTTTTTCATGTTCTTTTGTCTTTTTGTAGTATTTTGTAGTTCCATCTCCCGATAGCTGTCTGAAAAATGACTGTTTTGAATTTATTTTCATTTCAAAACCCACAGTTTTGATGCAGCTCACAAAATAGCCCTTCAGTCAACAAATGCTTTGATATGGAATGAGAAATTTTATTCTTGGATAATGATCTGTCACGCAGAATCCCAGCACAGATTCTATTGTGTGCTCCTGTCCAATTCACCTTTTTTCATCCAAGCGTTGCCATTGAGTCCCTGTCAGTTTCTGGTTGTCTTGTCTCTCTTTCTTATTCATGAAATCATTTGACAGACTATTAGTTCACTTCCTTAGATTTACTTGTTATCATCTTTAGAGGAGCAGTTAATAAAAAATGTTTTCTTCCTTACTGCAGTAGAGCTTGGTTTGAAATAGCAAAAGCACATAGAGATAAGTTGACATTTCAGCAGTTCATGCATTTTATAAGAAAAGATTTACTATTTAATATTGCCTGGAATAAACATAATTTGTTCTACCTTAATACATGTTAAAAACTACTTGGTTTCAAAAAATCTAATTGGCCACAGCTGAGTCAGCCAATGGAGAAATAGTCTGGAATAATGAAGAATTTGAATTTTGTAATACTAGTTGGGATTTTTGTTTTGGGTTGTTTGGGTTTTTTGTTTTGTTTTGTTTTGTTTTTTTGATGAGGGGAGAGTCAGTCAGTTATTAACATGAGTATCTTCGCTTAATTGAAGTATTGCCTCACAAGCACTTAGTAGTCAAACTGCATGTCTTATCCTGGTTCATTATATTAACTAACTTTCTAAGCGCTGTAAACTTACCTTCCTCAAAATATGTTTAGACTGAAAGCTGTGAGGTTTTGATTCACTGGTTTTATTTTAGGAGGGGACTTTACAAAGTAAGTAGGATTTGACACCAGTTTTGTTCCCATTTTGTGGCTACTCTTCAATTTAAATATCAGCTCTGGGCGAAGAAGAGGCATCTACGCATACTCAGGCTGATTACCCTTAGCCTATTCTGCCACAGAAATTTTGGAGGAGAGTTGACTTCTCCAATCTGCTGCACAGGTGTGCACTTGTATTACAGTGAGAGGCAGAAAATACATCATTTTCATGCTGGTGCAGAAGCTGGATCAGAGAAGAGACCTTTAGCTCTAGTTGCAGCTGAGTGGCTCTTCTCTCCAAGCCTGTTTCCCTCTGCGGGCGCAGCAGGCAATCAGAGGGAGCAGTAACAGCTCAGTTACCAGGTGCTGTCAGCTCCACCTAAGGGACCCCAGCAGCCTAACAGGGGCTGGTAGAAAGAGCCTAATTTACTGCCTTGTTCCAAGAGATGCCATGCCAGCCTATATTTACCCCATAGGCTGGCAATTCTGTACCGCTTTAGGAAAGAAAGTGTTTTCTGGAGCTTCTTTTTCTACAGTACCTAGCACAGAAGCACTTACCCTATTCCTGGAACCCCAAGAATTATCTTAGTACAAGTAAGATAATATATAATAATGTATCTCTTAGAATATAATATTACACCTGTTTTCCAGGCTTGCTGAAATGGCTTTATCACCAAACTCATCTGCCTTGCATGAGAAGGAAGTGCATGGTAGCCTCTTTCAACACTGAGGAATAATTACTTTTTGTTGTTGTGGGAAGTAACTTCTCTTTATGTTCATATAAAAAACACGACTGATGGAATGGTTTAGAAGTTTTTCTGCTTTGTTAAAACTGATAATATGCTTTATAATACAAACTGAATTTAGGAATAATATCCCTGTAGTATTAAACTAGTAGAGAACTATTCATTTCTTAGTGTTTTTCCTGTCTGCAGCTGCTGTCTCTGTATGGGCTCCTCTGTCTGTATCTGTAGCTCTAGAAAATATGACACTGAATATATGTCCAGTAGACAGGAACATTTGCCAGTGCCGTACTGTGTTCATGTCTCAGCTTCCTGGCTCATGTTTACTTCTTTTGACCATAACTTGGTGTGGTTTGGTTCCCTCCACCACAGAAGGCTCCCTACTCTGGGATACCATCCCTGTATGATAACACAGTGTGTTCCCATCCTTGGCAGGGGCTGTGAGGAAGCAGATTGAGCACTTTTTGAGTGTGTGGAACTGATTTAAGGAACATTATCTTTTTAGGTACCATGACAGTAATTCATACTGTTAATGATTCAATACAGGGAAATAAGTTTCCCAGATTGTAGTTGGAAAGCCAGAGGAAATCTTCTAGAGATCTTTTAATAGCCCAGTTATCAGATTAGCAATCTGTTAGCAGGCCAGCCTGTCATGAACAGGAACCTACGCACAATATGAGCTGTCCTTTATTCTTAGAAACAGAAAGAAAATGCAGAAAAAAAGAGAAAAATTTTGGTCTCAAATAATATTAAACTTACCTTGTAATACTTGAACTATGCTCCATCATCACCAGAATCCAGGAGGATACATAGATAACTGCACTTCAAGCTGAAAGATGAAATAAAAGGAGGCTAAAACCAATCCAAATCAAAGATCTTAGCAAAAGAAAGGAATCCTCTGGCATATCCTTGAGCTCCTGTGCAGAAAACTAAAGAAGTAATATTTACTGTGCTCTCTGAGGCTTAGGGTCCCCAGTACTATTAGAGTAAACAGACCAGAGAAATAGCATGGAATTTTTTTAAAGCTTTATTTACCTGAGAGCATTTGAAATGCAAGAACCTTGCTACTAGCACAATCCTGTTTTTCAAGATTGCATCTTACTTTCTAGGGGTTTTTGTTTGTTTTGTCGTTGTTTTGTTTTTTGGGTTTTTTTTTAATGGTGCCAGAATCCCTGACATGTTGATTTTATGATGCGACTTCAGTAGAATGTAGGGTTAACTTGAGTAGAATGTACTGGTTAACTCCGGGGGAAATCATTCAAACTCTGTCTTCAACAGGAGTTGTGCTGGAATATTGCCAAATGTCTGAAATGCTTGGTACAGCAGCCGAAAAGAGGTTGGAATTGGAGACTGTCAGCAGAGTCCCCTATATTGTTTATTTATGTCTATCTCAAAATTATAAAATGAACAGAAGTTCAGTAACTTCTGCCTCTGTCAAATATTGGCTTTGATTCCTGTTTCTAGAAACTCCACCTCACAAGCCATCTTGTGTTTCATTTAAACTAGTCAGTGTTGGCTACTGCCTACAGATCAAAAAAAAAATAACATGAATTTATAAAATAATTACTTTTTCTACCCCCACATATTCATTGTGAACAATCAGTTTATTAAACACTTGCAGAGGTAATATGAAAGTCTTTTATAGAGTCCACAGTTTGAAATAGGACACTTTGAGGGTAACGCTTTGATCTGCTGAAAAATCTGTCTTTTGATAGCAATCAGAAGCATTCCATAGGCTGTGTAACTGACCCTTCTTCCCGATTCTTTAGATGATAGCTGAGATTGTTTTATTTCAGAATTACCTTGTGGTAAAATAAATTCAGTGAAAATTGTAAAAGCTGTAAGAACCTTTAAAGAACTTCTACAAAAAAAGTTTCTCAAAATCTTTGTTGCCTCTGTGCTGTCACTCCATGTGGCTGGCACAGCAAAAGCAATTTTCCTCAAATATTATGGTGTTGCTTTTTAGCTGTGGTGAGATTTGGTGTGCACTGACACAGGTGATCGTACACAGCTCTGTGTGCTAGTGAGCAATGCCTAGAAAGTCAATTTGCTCTGCTGGTTTACAGCTGGGTGATTTTCCTGTATCTCTGGAAACAACTGATATGACAGAATGGGACTGAAATGAAGCAGTGTATATTAATTCTTAAATCTTCTTCATTTCTCAGCCTCCCATGAGAGGTTTCATATTAGCTCTGTGGTTTTGTAAGCTGTACTTTCATAGCTCTCCACACTGTAAACAACTGTATGAGATGGATTGCTGTGAACTGGCAACAATCTGGACACCTCACTGTCCTTTTAAAGACAAATGTGACTAAGATAAGTAATTGAAAATCAAGGCAGATGAAAAATTTAATGACTGTTTCATTTCATGAGGAACAGAGCTCAGGTAATTTTTTTTATTATTAACTTACATTTAAGGTGAATATTGCAAGACAACATTTCTGGGTTGAAAATTACATGATTCTTCTTTAATTTTTGTCATCCATTGGGCATATCTAAGCTTTCAATATAAATTTGCATAAGCGAATATTTTTAAATGGATGGAGGACTTTGGATTATGGAAAAGCATTGAAATGGACTGCTCTAAGTTGCCGTGCCTGTGATGCCTCTAGCAGGGAAACAAGAGCACACAGCTGACATCCTGGGATGCAGAATGGTTTGAGTTGGTGCCCAGTGTATTCACCCCTCTCAAGTGCTCAGTAACATTTTGTTTTCTAGTGCAAAAAGCCAAAATAATCTCCCTTGGATGCTTCTATGCAGAAGTCGTGATTAGTCTGTTCATTTCCTGTGTAGCTGTTAGATAACTAATAAAAATCTCTTGGTAGCTATTTTCCAAACTTCTATGGTATTACAATTCAGTCACCCAGTGACTGAAAAATTCTGGCAGAGGATTCATTTCATTACTGTAGGCTTAGAAGAAATTAAATGAAAGATGTCAGGCTTTCATTGAAACACATAAAATATGCATGACCCTACTGAATTTAGTGAGTGTGGAAATTTACCCAAGTCACACTGAAATAGTCTGTTTGGATGTTTGTTTCAGTGGTCTTTAAGTACATTCACATATGGCACTGCATTTCTGATAGCCAGACTCTCATACACACTGTTAAACAGAAGTCAGGATTATTTGCTTGTAAAAAGTGACTCAGTTAAATTTCCTCCCATAATGCATTTTTGGTTTGGCGTTATGAAATTCTATTCAATATCAGGAAAATTGCTTTGTTCTCCTGGTTGATACTATCATGATGTCTAATTTTATTTCTCTGTAAGCAGTTCTTATATTTCTGGGAGGTATATGGCAAAAACTTAGCCCTTCTTTACTGCATTTTAAATGTCAGTGAGGCAGAGACTGAGGTAAGAGACTGAGTTTGGCAACGTGACTGTGTGAGGATGTGTCTCCACCCAGATTGCAAACTGTTGTTTATGTTCAGTGACTCTGAGAAAGGATGCAGTAACTGCAGTCAGGGGGGTAAATCGAAAAATAAAATCCCAACAAACAACCCAGAAGCCATAACGTGCATTATTGTTAAAAACTACATTTCTTTAAGAAAGGGTCTTTGGTCTAGAACAGTGGGTGAAGAAAGGCTCTCAGGAAGAGCCTGCTGTTATCTCCTGCTTAATAGCAATGAATGATAGATAAGTTGTTTCACCCAATGTCTAGTTTGCAGTAACCAGCTATGACCAATATTTATTTTTCCAGTTTATCCAGAGCATCTCCTAGGGTAGCATTTGAACAAAGTCAGTAGTGTCCCACTCTGAGGCAGCTGAATTAAATGTTACATGTTGTTGTTGGACACACAGACACACAGACACACACACTTTGGGGAGAAGGCATGAACTGTTTATTTTAAAATCTGACTCCACTTTTTATAATATTTCTACAAAGGCCAGGGACTGGGGGAGAAGGTTGACACCTCTCCCCATCCCATTGGTCAGGACAACTGTCCATCAGCTGTCCACAGCTCTAAAACAAAGAATGTAAACTACTTTGATTTAAGAAAAACTTTGCTTCTATTTATAACACCCGTGTGTGAGAAACAACCTAAGAACTATGAACTGTGAGACACAAAGAGAGGCTGAAAAACCAGGGTGACAGTAACATACCTCAGAATGTAAACCATATTGTATTTATAGCCGATGGTGTAGATGACAGAAATTTGGTGTTGTCTCAAGGTCATTCAGCTGCAAACCATACAAATAATATGTGATCAGACCAGACAATTCTATCAGACAACTGCAATTTTATCTACTGATAGAATGTTAATTTAAATATTTTAAAGTGTTTTTTCTCCAAGTGGATGAACAAGAAAATAAATGAAGAGTGAAATACAGATGTTCGAATATATATGGCTTATTAAATAGGTGTATAGCAACAGCTTTCAGTGGGTCTCAAATGTGCAAATAACAACTTCAAATGAGGATTGTATTTTAAACCAAAATTTCTTGTTCTTTAAACATGACA
This sequence comes from Donacobius atricapilla, assembly GCA_013397315.1. NCBI lineage: Eukaryota > Metazoa > Chordata > Aves > Passeriformes > Mimidae > Donacobius > Donacobius atricapilla. The sequence goes on along the minus strand of WBMY01001050.1, from coordinate 413,210 downwards.
GTTTTCTGTTCTACATCATTTAATTCAGTAATCAAAAATCTACATTTTGAAAATCATTGCTTTTCTCACTTCCCATGAGTAGAATGCAAGATTTTCTTTTCCCATTTAAATTATTTAATAAGCTTTACTGCAAAATGTAACATTGCTCTTTGATTCCAAATGAATGGATCCCTATATTATCTCAACTTTTAATGAGGAGGTACTCTGTGATTTTGACAAGAAAATTTCAGTATGCATGTGAGCTTGAAGAAGAAGGAAAAAAGATTAAATGGGAAGGTCGGAGCAATCTCAATAAATTTGTCGTTACATCTTGAAAAGTGAAATACTGATGAGGTTCCATCTGCCTGTTTGGCCGTAATGTGCCCATCTGTACCAGGGTGTGAAAATGGCTTTTCAAGGCTGTAGGAGCATGGGCAGTGGGTGAGTTCTGTGCCAGGTTCCTTCCACTTCTCCTTGAGTCAGAAGGAAGGAAAACAGGAGCCCAATGCACTCAACTTGCACAGGGCTGGTGTCTCACCACAGACACTTAGAGAATTTAATAATGCTGCTATCAACAGTATTCATGTTTGCCCAGTTACTGTATTCCCAGAAACAGACTTCACAGCTCCTCTGTCACAGTTTCTATTCCAAAGGAGGTTCCCTTTTCCTTGGCAGACATCTGTCTTTCAAACTAAGACACACATATATATATAATACATATATATGTATATACATATCAATAAATTGTAGAAAAAGCAAAAATAGAAAGAGAAAATACAACCCCTACTGTATAAGCAACCAACCATATCAAAATTAACTGCACTAAAACAACTACATAAAAAAACACTGAAAACCAGCTGTATTGAAAATATCCATTAAAAAACCCAACTGTAATGTAAACCAGAGTTTAAAAAAGAATTTATATAAAACATAACCAGGTAAAAAGTCCATTCTGTAAAGCCCAGTCGTATAAAAACACAACCCTATAAAAACAAATGGCATGAAAATCCACCTATATAAAAATTCAACCGTAATATAAAACCAAGGCGTAAATCCCTAACACTATAAAAAACTAACCATACCAAATAGCACCCATATTCTGGAAAACAAGCATGTAAAGAAACCCACTGTAAAAACACCTATAAAAAATAACTAGTTTAGAAACAACTCTGTAAAAGCCAAACATATTTTAACCAACTGTGCAAAAGTCAGTAGTAGGGGGGGAAAAAAGTGCAAAAAACTGGGGGCAAAAAACTAAGCTAAAACCACCCCTGTAAAAATCCAGCTATACTAACCCCAGCTGTATTAAACCAGCCTGATAAAACAGCTTGTAAAAAACAACTTTCTTAAAGCCAAATGTGCAAAAACCAGCTGGGTAGAAAACCAACTATAGTAAAAAACAGCTGTGTAAAAAACAATTGCGTAAACCCCAGACATAAAAACCTGACAATACAGAAGCCCAACCATATGAAAAACAGCTGAATGAAAAACTAACGGTATAAAAACTAAGTGTATTACAATATGAAAGCATAAATAATCAAACACATTAAACAGCCAAAGTATAATGAACCAACTGTATAAAGAAGGCAAATGAAAACCCAATTGTATAACCCCAAAAGTATAGAACACCCTAGTGGTAGAAATACAACTGGATGCCAAACCCCAATTATATTGCAACCTGACTGCATCAAAAGCCAACCAAATCAACTACCAACTGCAGAAAAGCAATCAGCTGCAATAGACAACCAAGGTAGAAATGGCTAACTGTATTTAAAAGCCAAAATGTAGTAAACAAAATGTTTTAAACCCCAAGTCTGTTAAAACAACCCATACCAAAAGATAACTGTCATAACAACCACAGTAAAAAAAGGAAATTTTTGAAAAATCTACTGTATATAGAACCCTCATCAAATTAAAATCGAGTGTGTAAATGTAGAAAACAAAGAACTGTTTAACAAACAGAAGTTTTAAAATAAGCCACATGAAAAATACAAAAGTCTAACAATATTCAACCATAGGAAGAACCAAAACTATAAAAAACAACTGTGTAGAAAATATATAAGAAAATATAAAACCAGTACAAAATACTAATTCTAGAAAAATCCGAAGTTTTAAAAAACCAAACCACATAAAGGATCCAATGTATAAACACCCAAATTTTTGTATAAACAGTATTTGAAAAAATATATAAAACCAACTATCGGTAAATTGAACCATTAAAATCCCAGCTGTGTAGAATCCAAAAGTATTAAATTAACAGAACCTTATAACTAAACTAAATAAACCTTATTAACTACCTCAAAAGCATAGAACCCTACCAACAAAGAAAGTATTAATTTACTGGTGTTCTCTTCTCTCTGATTTTTCCAGGTCAGAAATTAAATTAAAGGTGTGTTAATTTGACATTCACCTCATGGTTTTCAGTATGCTTAAAAATCCATCCAGAGCCCATTGGATTCTTTAAATACTGTCAGTCCTGTCAGGCCTTGTTCTGCTGTTAGATTATTGTTTAATCAATTACAAACTTATCTCCTGTGTGCAACAACAAAAAAAAAATGCAAAAGCTTATGTAGAAAAGCAGTTGTATACATAAATTAATCTATAACCTAACTTCATTTAGTTATGGGACTTGACAGGTCAAATATTTATTTAAAGTATTAATATGGTAACATATTTATGGTAGGCTGTCAAAACTGACATGGAGGTTGTGAGGACTTTTTGACTAACTGCTTTATTGGTTTGACACTGCTTTAACCCTTTGAATTCAGCTGAGTTTCATTGATTTACAGAGATCAGACTGAAATCTGAAGAAGACATTTTTAATAAAAACAATTCCAATTTTAAAATTGCATGCAGCTGTATGTTCTAAGAGGATTGTTCTATCAGACTGTTAGCCCATTCTGAGTCATGGCAGAGGCAACGGGCAGAGCTATAATTTTACTGCTGAAAATACTGATCCAATTCATCTGTGGGATCATAACAGAATCTGAGTGTATTCCTGCTATACACTCATGAGCTGAAGTGGTGTATGATCTTAATATCTAAAAATATTCTAATTGGTAACATTTAATATATTTCCATATGCACATTCAAAACCTCTGAATGTATGCAGGTTTAACATGGATGCTGTTTCTGGCTTGGGAATTACCAACAGAAATGGGCATCAGGTAGCAGGGTTTAAAAAACCCCTTTCTTTCTAAAATGCAACTTTCTCGAATTACTTGCAGCTTTCTCACTGACCAGGAGGTGTAATAGGCTGTGGAGCTGTGAATTAAAGCAGAAGCCCTTACTGAAACATGCACTTAGGGCTGTTATGGTGCTTGGTTGATCACAAAGGAAGATTCACAGCCTCTCTAGGCTGGTTTGTTTACAAATACGTTTCTAAATCGCTGTAAAATCGCTCCTGTTCAGCCCCAGTTATTCAAGCCTCAGCAGAGGACCTGAAGCAAGGGCTTGCCTGGCTGAGCTGTGGTGGAGGGTGGTGAAGGTTTGGCAGATCTGCCCGAGCCTCAGCATTCATGAAAAAATTCCTGGACTGTCATTTAAAATGAACGTGGAAGCTGAGAGAAAAAAAATTATCTGTAGCTTGAGAAATATGATACAAGTCAGTCACCACAATGTCAGGTGGCAACCTGATACCAGATTTATAAAGTAACTTCTCAGCAGAGCTATACTTTACAAAATAAGTTGCTTTTAAGACAGAAGCAGGACATGCCATTTCAGCTGGTGTAATGCAGGGTAATGTTTAATTTAACATTTAAAACCCATGTAGTATCACTGCCTTGTGCCAGGACACTAACCCTTGGTATCAATAGACTTGACATAGAGAAGTAAGGGTATCTCCACAAGAAAGCACTGAATGTGTGGGGAATAAATTCTGTAGTGACCTGTCATGCAATTCAGAGTGTCAAATATATAATTTTCCTTAGCAGACTGTGTCAGTAGTTTAGGAGTTAGTAGAATATCAGAAATAACCTGTCACCTGCCCCTACCTTAGCCCTGCTTTCAGAGTGCTGACATAATGGGAATGATTGGACTTGCGTGGGGTTTATGTGTTAGGGCATAGGCAAAGGTACACAAACACATTTTATGTTAAGCCATGTCACTTTCTTTAAAAACAGTCATGTTTATTTCATTGCTGTATAATTACATTCAGTGAGAGAAACTTCTGATTTCCTTCCCAGGGCACAAAAATTTGTTCTCTTCAAGTCTCAGGCAGACTGTTCCCTGATTACATAAATAGATAAAATGTCTCTTGGGAGAGAAAAGTCACTTTGTCAAACAATAACCTGCTGGTGTGTACGTACTCTCCCTCTACCATGTCCATACTACCTTTTCTCTCTTTGTTAATTACAATAAGTTAAGTTAGACATCTTCATGCTATAATACCCTGTTTGTTTCTATAATTTTCCCTAATTCATGTAACTGAGGACACTAGCAGGTCTGAGCAGCTTTGAATGGGTTGGCCTGGAGAGGTTGCAGAGTCTCAATCCATGGAGATATTGAAACTCAGCTGGAACCACCCTGGTGTTGTGCTGTTCCTGCTTGAGCAGGGGGTGTAGGGCATCTCCAGAGGTCACACCAACCTCAATCATCTTGTGGTTCTGTTTTCACATCATGATTTTGTCAGCTTGGGCTCCTCTCGAAGCCTCATGAACTCAACCTGAGATCAAATCTAGTATCCAGCTGGAGTTGTGAGACCTTGCTGAAATCTTTAGTATGTTTTTTGTTGTTGTTATTTTTTTTCAGCCCGACCAGTGTCCAGTTACCTGTTTAAAGGCGGGAAGTGAGAGTTTTTCCTGGAGTTTGCTGTCTTTTAAATGTGATTTCACAGAGGTGTGTTCAGCTTTCTTAAGTGGTGTAACAAGGTGTCAATATTCAAAATGAGCCAGCTGATTGGTTTTGTCAGGTCCAAAGGAAGCTGCCAAGGTCCTTACAGGGAATGATTTCCCAGCTCATGGATTTTTTTTTTTCTTAACAAAAACTAAACTACAATAAACCATGACACTTATATTTCTACTTGACTCAGGAAGATCACTGACATTTTTTCTATACTATATGCCAAACTGTAACTATTTTCCAAACAAAGTCTTTGTTCTAAACCCATTTTAATGAACTGAAAAGGAGGGAGTGGGTCTGCTTAGGGGTTAAGACTTTGTAATTACTGAAGGAAATTAAAGGCATCAAAGAGTTTATCACATTTCCCCAAAGAACAGGTTCTAGTTCAGAACAATGTGTGTTTCTTTCTATTCTGCACCTGACTAAAGTGGGCATATACTTGTGGTGTATCATAATGAGAGACAATTTACTTTCTTTTTTCCCATCTGCCTGTAGTAATGTTATGAGCCTCAAGTATCTTCTACCCTCAAAAAGCAGTAATTGAGGCACAGAGAGCTGACACACTTCTTCTTCACCTGGGGGTGGTAGCAGAGAAAATCAGGAGGAGAACTGTGCAGCACATACAAGATCGTAGCAACAGTGCAGGTTAGAAAAAATACTATCACGGCCTGTATACAAAAATAAATCTTTTTGCCTGTGGAAGGCATATGATGCCTTTAATGTGTATGGGGCTAATGGCTTGCTTTGTATAAAAATGACAATTATTGTAATGTAAAATATGAAATTTTGTTAAAATAACATTTTACTGTGAGCTTTAAATGTGGTATTTTAAGCAAGTCCAATGCTCTCGGATGCAGTCAGTTTGAGGTACAGTATAGGAGTTCTGCTCTGCAGAAGACATGCTTTAGCAAGATGTGGGCAATGTTTGCTTCCAAAGAGATTGCTCCAGAATTAAATTAAATACGATAAAAACTCAGTTTACCATGATACAATTTGTCAGTGACTCAGTGATAAGGGCAGCAGCTGCAAGAAGGTAGGAGATGAGCTTTCAGGGAGTGCTGTGTGGGTGTGTGAGGCTGTGTTAGGGGAATGGCTTAAAGCACTGAAGCTGCAAGATGAAACAGAATGGTGGTTCTTTGCCTAGAAAAAGCTCATAATGAAATGCTGTAAAAAGATTAACATGAGAGGCTGCTCAGATTTATCTAGAGTATAGTTCTTATCTGGACTATAAAAAAATCAACAGTGTATTGTTGAGGAAGTGAAGAAAAACACTTCGGAAAATTTGTTGAGAACGTTGGGATTTTGTTTTAAATTTAATTTCTGTGAAAGCCCACATAGTGGTTGTTTTTACCTTTAGATAAAAGTGATGAGGGCTTCTAGTGTTTTGTGTTCATTCGGCATGGCATGGTTTTTTGGTAGCAGGGGAGGGGCACAGGGGTAACTTCTGTGAGAAGCTGCTGGAAGCTTCCACCATCCAACAGAGCCAATCCCTGATGGCTCTGAAGATGGACATGCTGCTGGCCCAGTTAGAGAGGCTGGTAACGCCTCTGTGATGACATATTTGAGAAGAAGATCAAAACAGTACTCATGTGTAGCCCTGAGATGTTTGGATTTCTAAAACTCAGTTCTCATGGAATTTTCTGTAAACAACAGAGAGATGTTTTTGTTAACTCTATCTTGTTTTTCATTCCTCTTTGGAGGTGGAGACCATTTGATGTCTCTCTGTGTTGGCCAATGTGATTGAATGGGTGTTACTTCTAACACCAATCAGTTTAGTATATAAAGAGGTCAAATTGTTAATAAACTCAGTTTCAGCCTTCTGACTAACTCTGGAGCTGTGTGCTCTGATTTCGTGTCCAACAGTGACACTCGTGCAGTTTTTCCCCAGTTGCTGCTGTGGCCGCTGCCCTGCTGGTGTGGCCCGTGGCGATGCAGGAGTGCCATGGCCTGTGGCGAGCCTCGCCTGACTTTTCCTTGCCTTGCCTACTCTGTCCTTGCCTGCCCTTGCCCGCCCTTGCCCTTTCCTTGACTTTTCCTTGCCTTGCCCGCCCTCCCGAGCCAGCCGTGCTGTGGAGCAGGGGCAGGGCCATGGCAGCTTCTCCTTCCCAGCGCCCGCATGGAGAGAGGCCTTCCCCAGCAGCAGTGAGGGGCAGCCACCGCCGCCGGCTCC
>WBMY01001050.1:341464-406115 GCA_013397315.1 Donacobius atricapilla | reverse complement strand
GGGGGGGGGAAGTGTTTTAAAGGCTTATTTTAGTTCTCATTATCCTCCTGTGACTCTGTTAATAATATATTTACCTTATACCTTTAAATTTAAGCCTGTTTTGCCCTTAGAGTGTTTTTCTCCCTGTCCTTAACCCAGCTCAGGAACCCTTCATTAGTTCTTTTCTTTCCCTCTCCTCTGCCCAACTGTAGCAGAAGAGGGTAAGCAAATGACTCTTGTCATGGCAATGTCTTGGCATTGTCAAATGCCTAGCATTTGACCAGCATCAAACCACGACGTATTTCCAGTACAGCACCACAAGATGTGATTAATTTAATTATAAAGTGGTAATAAAAAGTAATAAAATGTGCACTCTAGAAGAACAAACAATAAGTAGCTTTTGCATTTGGAACTGTTTCTTTAAGGAGATCAAGGAGAAATTTCAGCAAAGGCCAACTTGAGTCATATGCTTAAGCCTGACTGAATTAAGGAGAGAGGAGGATAGCTTTCAAATTAGACATATGCTGAAGTGCTACTCTGATTCTTAAAAAAAAAAAAGATTCTTTTCAAAATCAGGCTTAAAGCTGACCCTACAATCGCAATTGTCACAAAATTGCACTTACAAATAATTCAGATTATGAGTACAATCTGTCATCTCCTGACTGGCATTTGGAGGAAAAAGCAAAAGAATTTATTTCAGCTCTCACTTGGTAAATTTGATAACTGAATCAGGGAACCAGAATAAATGTGCATCTCCAGTGACGTGTTCACGAAGTCTGTTTCAGAGTAAAATAAGCCTTTTTGAAAGCTTGAATGTCATTTTTCCTGGATATAAGTATTCACTGAGCTACTTGAAGACATTCAAAGAGAGGGATATAATAATACTCAAAAATTCATTTATTGCAGTGAATATGGAGCTGTCACGTCTGGCCTCTGATTCACTGCTAGTCTGAGTCAGTCTTGCCTGGGCTTTTTCAGAACTCTGATACCTCTGATACACTTTCTAAACAAGTGAATTAATCTAGTTTCAGTGGACAAATAACCATCATAGAAATTACCTGTTATAAGGGTAATTGCTAGTCATACGACAGATTTTCTGCACAGGATAAAAACCCCCAAATGATCAGAAATAGAGACTGAAGTGTTCTTTCAGCTGGGAAGAGGTTAGCTACAGGTTATCTTTCAGGTATGCTGAAACCAGTCCAGGATAAATACTTTGCAGAGTTGTTCACAGGGACTGTGAATTCACTCTGTCAGAGGAGTTACATGTGGGGAAAGGGGACAGTGCACAGCAAACAGCACCACCTACAGTCTAGGCTGATGGGAGCTGAGGTTCATGCTTTCCTTGAGGAGCTGTCTGTGGAAGGAGGGAGAAATATCATGCAAAACAGTGAAACTCAGCTCTGGACTGAATGCAGACTTTTTTTCTCTCCCTTTAGGCATAAGGCAAAAAAAAAAGTCACAAGTGGGTAAGGTCTTTTGGGGGTATTTGAATCTTAGGCAAAGAAGTAAAAACCTGGATGGAATAGAAACCAGTACAGTATTTGGATAGTTTTTTAACTTGCAATTAAAAAAGGCTAAATTAAAGAATAAAAAATAGGTTTATATTGGATTAAAATAAATCATAAAGTGATTTATTGTTCTCTGGATTGTATTTCTATTGAGAATGACTGTAAATGTTCTTTCTCCTGCCATCTCTTTAGTCATCCAATAGTCCAAGTACTGATACTGAGGTCTGGAGAGGGGAATGATGGAAGGTGCTGCGCAGGTACCAGAAGTTTCCTAGACTCCAGCAATTGTGACAGAGCCTATTATGGACCAGGCAGTCCCCCGAATATTTTGCCAGCAGCACTGTTGGCAGCAGGAACTGAAGTCCTTGTACATAATCAGGATGTTAGAGGCAGAAATACTTGTCACATCTAAAAGCAGAGTGTGGCTCGGTCTCCTGTGGGGCCGTGGCCAGGACGCCTTGCAGCAGGGCTGCTGAGCATCACCAGTGCTCTCCCTCCCTCTCTCTCTTTCTGCCTCCAAGGCACTGGTAATCAAAATGATCATCTGGTTCAATCTCTGCCAAGCTTTGCAGCCCAAAGGCACTGGAGTAGCTTTTAAACCCACTTAGCTCTTTGGGGAATCTCCTAATTGCACACATGGTCCTTCTTAAAAATGGCATTTCTTTACAGGTCATACTGTTTTCTTCTGTATGCTCACAAACCATACGTTGCAAAACAAGTATTAGAAAATGTTTTAGGAGGTGAAGACTTCCCATGGGAGTATGTGTAAAACTAGATCACACCGAAGGGCATTTTCACTTTCCCTTAGTTTGAAGCCCCTGGATTTGCAAACGTACCTGGCAGATAATTGCCTGCTAACTGATAGGTCCTCTTGATTGCTGGAATTTCACACTGCGAATTCGTCTTTTTGATCAGTATAAATCCTTGTGGTTTCTTGAAAGAGTGGTAACTTTTGAGAAAAGGGGAAAAAGAAATTTATTGTAAGAACAGTTCTCATTGTCACTGTATTCTTATTAACACTGTTGGTGCAGTTTTGTGATAGTTTGATTTGATGGTTCTAAAATCCTCTTGATCTGGGCATGTTTATAAAATATAAGAGATATTCTGAAGAACAATGAGAGACTCAATTTTTGTCTAGCACCACAGCTACTGTCTTCATAAATAATACCAATAATTGGTCTATTAGAATCCCCTGTAAAATTCTAATTAAATTTTGCTTCTGAAGTACCAAGGGTGTTCCTGAAAAAAAGACTATAATTTATATCAAAAGAGTATCATTTGCATTTTCAACTGTAATATAAAATAATTTAATTCCACTTCATTTCTTCGTATAATTTTTTGTGACATATAAACTTGCTCTTAATTACAAAGGAAAAATCTCTAGTAAAAGCACACAAGGCAGTTAATCTCATGCCATCGTATGGATGTTTGTCAAAGTTTTCATTATATTAATCAATATTTGATTATTCAAAGTGATTTTCCTCTAGTTGGTTGGTTTTGCAACCTTGTGATTGTACAGAAATATCCATAGTATGTTTGCAAGACTGATTTCTTGGCACAGGAAATTAATTTCTTTACCAGATTAATGAGTAAATGGAGACTTTTCCTTGAGTATACGAGGCAGTAGGCAGATTAGTATGTTTCCCTCATGTGAAAAATAAGGGAAAATGAAACAAATCAGTTACAGAAATACTAAAAAAGGTCAAATAGGTTTAAAAGCCTGTGATTTAGTTTTGCTTTCAAGAACTTGCAAAGTGAAAAGGTCCCTCCTCAAACTCTTTATTTAGAATGAGTTTAGATGGGTAAAAACCGTATTTTTTTTTTTTTAGGGCACCTGCAGTGAGCATGTCGCTCCTTCTGGCCCTTGCTGGATGAGCCTCAGCCATATTTGAAGAGAGAAGGCAGTTGTTACCTACCTGGGATAGCTGTGGCCTCTAGGATAAAATCTCTTTTGGTAATAGTAAATGTCATCTCAGATTTTGTTAAGTTGTGAACTGGTAGGCGCTGGTTTTCTCCTGGCAATTGTGTGTTGTAGTCAGCTGAAATAACAGCTCAATGCACGAAGCTCTTACAGCAACACATGAAGGCAAAGGACACATGAGCTCAAATACTGCAGCTCTGGAAAACGTGTAGAAGGAAATTATTTCTCCCTGAATATTAGACTCAGTCATTAAAATGTGACCCCATAATGTCCTTCAATCTGGTTTGCAGATCTGGAGCTAATGCTGTAGATTCCATGAAAAACAAATGCAGCTCTAAGTCGATTGTCAATGAGTCTGTTCAAGCACCCTCATGTGGATTTTGTAAAGTGCTTTTATGTATTTAGCTTGGCATATGCTAAACACATCCAAATGGCTTAGAGAAGACATGACAACAATCAANTAGACCACATGATGCTACTTAATAAGGTTTCTATATCCAGCACACAAGAATGTAGGCCACTTAAGAACTGTTATTCCTTTTTTTCTAGATGCCCTCCAGCCCNGCTAATGAGGCCATCACTGGGGAAGTGTTCTTCAGCATCTGGCCTATCTCCTTCACCCGAACCCCCACCAGTCTGAGTGGTTCATTCCTGAGGTGGGCTGCGGGGCAGGGTCAGGCTCTGGGGCAGCATCCCTGTTCTGTGGGGTAGGTATCAGGGTAGTTACCCAGCTCCATCTCCCCTTATCTCAGAATGCTAAACAGGCTTAACCGGCATGTCAGCAACACCAGCCACTGTATGATATCATTAGCATTCAGAGGAGATTTGAACCCTTGAAAAACTGGTGGGGTAGACANATAACAGTTCTTTACTAGGAATATTAAATATATATATATACACAAATCTAGAAAAGCAAACAAAATCCTAGAAACACTGACAGAGTCAGAATATGACCTGACACCCTGGCTGGGGTGCTGGGAGTAGTCCAAACAAGTCCTTCCGGAGTAACAGATCCTGTTGGAGTAGAGATGATTGTGTAGAAGGGTCCAGCAGTGGCAAGACAGGTCTGGTGTTCCCTTGGGAATACAGTGGAAAGCCTGGCTGCCTAGTGTTCTTACATCTCAGTTTTTATCTAGGTAGGAACAGTTGGCTCCGCCCCTGGGTGGAGCATCTCACCATAGGATGATGTAACGGGTCATGTCAGTGGTGAGCCTTACTGGCCCATTACCAGAAGATGTCCCCTGAGGGTGGATGGGGGTGAAAGAGATAAGAAACACTGCCCCATGGGGGTGAAAGAGATAAGAAACACTGCCCCCCCTGGTTTTAACAGCTGGCCCTTTATCAGAAGGCATCTGCCCCCCTCCCGCCTGGAGTTACAAGAGATAAAGAAAAGCATCTCCCAGCTGCTTTCAACAGATGGAATAGAATACACAGCTTTTGGCTACATAACCATAGACAATACCTTTTGCTGATGTTCCCACCTGTGGTTCCATAATAATACTTTCCAAGCAATACATGCATTACACTCCAGAGGGTTTGCCTGAGTCAGGGCAGGCAATATATTAAACATCACACAAGCATGAACTGGAAAGTCCCTGCAATCGAAGAGATTCCAATCTCAGTCTGTAAAAAAGGAGATATCATTGTGTTTTCAACTGAGTGGTTAATTTATTTTTTTCAGAGTATTTAGGAAATCTGTGAGAGGCAGGATTTGAGTTCAGCTGTGCTTTACTGTCATGATCTGAAGGCTCAGTGCTGGTGTATGTTTGCACATATTGAATATGGTCTGCAGAAGGATCCCTTGTACAAAGTGAAATTCAGCGTAAATAAAAGCCTACACTTTGTGAGATTCAGTATTGCAGCTGATTACACCCCCATGTTGTATCTGCTTTGTGGACTCTCAATCCTTATAAAAACTCTAAAAATTGCACAAATAATGTTCACTTTGAGAAAAAGTCATTCTTTCCATTTCAAGCCTCCTACCCTATGTCAGAGAATACAGTGTATGCTTATAAAAGTGAATATACTTGTACATTTAATGCCAACCAAGGTTCATTTTCTTGGTTTTGTTAGTATTTTCCCCTACTTTTTCTTCTCTTTTTTTTTTCTTTATTTGGCAAGGCACCAAAAGTGGGGATTTTTCTCAATGAGGCAGAAATAGAATGAGACAGATGCACTGACCATGTGAGTGCAGAGGGGATGATTTTGCTAATGAAAGATAATGTACTTGAGAAAAAAGACTATTTGAATAATGGGAATAGCAAATGTTTTGGCAGTGTTCCCTTGCAAGCATACCTGTGTCTGTTCAGAGATTACTTCCCAGGAAACAGCATTACCAGCTGGCCAAGACAGTTATGAAAATAGCATTTAAGATCCTGGGCAACTAGCACACGGAGCCACGTGGTGTGTGGGTTTATGCATTACCCTATGTCCAGTGTTGTAGGAAAAGCTGATAAGTTTATGGCTCCTCCAGATCTTGAGAGCTATTTAATCCTGACTCCAGTGAACCTTTTAGCCTCAGCACAACCCAACTGAAGAAGTCATGCATGGTTTAGTACAGTTTTGTGAGAAAAAATATCATTAAGGTCCAATGATTTTCACACTGTAGGTTGTGAAGCTCTGGTGGTCCAAAGGGTAAATGTGAACCTGGTAAGTTTATTCCCACTTGACCAATCCAGTCAGTTAGGAGTTTGTTATCAGTTAGAAGTTAGCAAAGTCTAGATTTGCTTTGAATCAGGAGCATAATAACATCAATATAAGCAAGATTATTAGTCTCTTTTAATAGACATAGTAAATTGTTTCAGATATTTGTATTTGTACTAATAGAAACAGTTTTATATCTTGATGTTTAAGAAAAGTGTGATAATTCCTAGCAAGTCTGACAACTGAGAACTTGTAATTCACTTGAAAGTTGTATCACTCCTTTATTAGCTTATTTTTGGTAATTTTTGTGTAAAGGAATGAGCAATAAATAATTATTATTTAGACAGACTAAAATTTTTCAATTATTTATGAATCTGCTTAATATATTTTTATGGAGATTTACCATACTCTTGCTAAGAAAGCAAGTACTCTTCTATCTTACATAAATTTACAGGATGCTGAGCACTGAGAAGCAGCAGGGGAAACTCAGCCCCTTCCCCTCCTAGCAGTGGAGAAGCTTTGGTAGCCTTTTCTCTTTTTTTGACATGAGATAATGTTAAACATCTTGATTTTATCTCTGAAATATATCTATACATCTCTTTGCTTGCCTCCATTCCCACTGAAATATATAACCCTGTGTATAGTATTATCACCACTTGCGAATTCTTTCAAATTGTGTTTGTGAGCAACACCCTAGAATGTCTCCAGGTATAAGCACATAAACCATTTACAAATTTGCATGATGGACACTCTTATTCTAATATAATGGGACAGGGATATGGAAAAGGGACATAAGATGTTTTCAATAAAAGGCAGCAGGATGGATTAGTGAGCATAAAGCTGAAGCGAGAATCAATAAATATCTGGCAAGATCTTTCTTAGGTAAGAGATGGAACCTATTATGAAAGTATTTTCCTCCTGCATTTTCTAGACCATACGATGATTTTACAATGCTATAGCAAAGGTAATTAGCTTATTAACACTGGGTGTGTCAATATGGGCAGCATAGTCCACACAAAAACAAGGATGGTGAATGAGAATAATTTAAAAAAGAGAAAACCCAAACATGCAAACTCTCAAGGGGTCTCTGATACACAGCTATTTTTGCTTTTCAGTTAAAGACAAAATGTGCAGCAATTCCAGATTTTACATTTTTCACTCTTTCCTTGTCTACCTTTTATCCCCCCTTTCTCAAAGCATGCAGTTCCCACTGCAGAATATGGCCCTCATGGAGTCACCGAGCAAAGCAACAGCTATGAAAAACCTGTTAAACCTTGGAATCCTCCTGTGTCAAGGAAAATTTGAAGGAATTTGGCCAGAACAGTCAAAAAGTGGTGAGGATTTGGAACAGTTTGCAGGGTTATAAATAAATAGCTAAATCAAACAAAAAAGTCTGTACAAGTGACAGGAGTAAAACAGATGACAAAAATCAAGTCTTTTTCATGAGTATTGAAGTTACTCCTTGTTGAGGTTTGGCAATAAAATACTGCACCATCTCCCGTCCTGCTGTTACAGTGCCACGGTGAAGGCTTCAGTGAAGACAGCTGTCTGGATAAATGCATCGCTGCCACATTGCACTGCTTCCAAGCATGTTTCCAGTAATGTTTTGGAGACTTAGATTCAGCTGGTACCTAGATGCAATTAAGATCTCCTTCTCTTATAGGTGCTGCAAGCATCCTATTTTTCTAGTCATCAAAATATTTCCCTTTCCCATATTCTATCCCATTAGCAAAAGTCAGTCCAAGGGTCCTTTTTTATTCAATGCTCAAAGAAACCTCATAGTTTGGTGTAACTGTTGAACTGCGAGTTCTACTGTCTGTGCTGCTCTAACAACAGGTTTATTGTTTATGTCAGTCTTGTGAGGTTTTCATTAGATCAGCTCAAGCTTCTTAGCACGCAAACCTTTCTCATATTTCTGTCATTCTCATTTTTGTTATCAGTTGTGGAGAGAAAGGGAAAATGGGGCCACATTTCAGAATGTCATTTGTGTTAAAACAGAGGTTTCTGCATATAAACAGGATCCAGCTTCCCTACAGACAAGCTTGGGGTCTGGATAAATAACACCCTTCTTGAGGCATGATGTATAAATCTGTCTTTTCTGTCCTTTTGCTGTAATACTTCCAGATAGTGAAGCACCTTTTTTTTGTTTGTTTTTCCTAAAGTCTTTCTTTTTCCTACCCTGTCGAGTTATTCTCCCGTCATTACACCTGACAAGCTGCTCCCAGCTCCCTTGGTTCGAGGCACATCTCTTCCAGAATGTGTTAGCAGCAGCAGCAGAGAATGTGTGTTAGAACCTCCAGCTCTTGTTGAGGTGCTCCCTTCACCCCAGATCCCACCCTGCGCTCACTCCCCTCTGTTTGGAGGCAGGGTTTTCCCCAGGGCACACCGAAGGTCAGCTCCACACAACCTTAGAGTTTGCTGTCAGCCCAGTTTGACAATATCAGCATCTCCCGGACACGTGGAGTGGTTTTGGTGGATAGTGCATTCACCCATAGTAAGTTGCTGTTGGAATGTTAGGTTATGATTTGACTCTGAGAATTCTTGTAAAATCTTAGATTTACTAGAATTTCTTGAGTTACCTTAATCCATCGAAAAAGATCAACTTTCTTATAAGTTGTAATTTTTTCTGTGTCACTAACTTACTGGAAAATATGTCAAGTTTGTTCTTAAAAAAGATCACAGGAAAGAAAATGTTAAGATTTTATTTTTAGTGTGTATTTAGATATTTTTACAGCATTTTTTGCTTATATATCAGTCTAAACTATAAATGGAAAAATAAAACCTGTTGATATAAAGGTATAATGTCAACACTAGTAAAGCCTTTCAAATGAATAACCACATATTGCTTTCTTCTTTCTCAAGTAACTTTTGGAAGTCAAGGAAATTATTCACCTGACAGAAACTAAGAAAAATACTCCGTTGCAAGTATGTTTGAAATTTCAGGATAAAATATACTGGAATATGCTGTCGGCTTCAGTACTATAAAAGACTAATTTCTACCTCAAAATAGACACTTGAAATTTTTCTGCCTATCCCTAAATAATGCATTTTGTAAACATAAAACTTAGCCAAGTGCTCAAGATTACTGCTGAAACTGTCTTCAGTCTTATAAATAAGAAGATGGAGCTTTCAGTTTCCTCTTTCCTTCATTTCTTCCCACGATTCTGCCTTTGTAGCTCTACAGAAGAGCTTCCTGATCACAAACTTCCTAGAGAAAATGAGAGATAAAAACAAGTGAAAAATAGTCAGTCCCTTCATTTCAGTTCCACACTGCTTCCAGCTCACAGAGTGAAAGGAACTCTGCAAATGAGGGAACGCACCCGGGTGACTCCTGCCCGCAGCAGCCCAATCCTTGGCACGTGTTCTGAGGGAAAAGCTCTGGTCCGCAGGAAACCACAGATTCTCCAGCCTTCAAATTAACTGGACTCGAATGAATTTTCAGACAGATGAAAAAGGCCACAAAGGTCAGATGTGCACATTGAAGCACTTTGACAGAGGAAGGCCAGTGGCATACTGGAACCCTTGTCACTATCAATATGGGAATGAATCAATGAGAAAATTACAGGGATGATTTTATTTTGAAATGTAGTTTTCCAAAGGTTTGCAACTGTAGATTTCATTACAGAATACTGCACATTCCGGTGTTTCAATTATCCCAGTAATTTCCTGGTTTACTTATTCTTGCACAATAGGCAATTAAAGAATTGCTGTATCTAATCCTTCTAATCTAATTTCATTTTTTAATGCAGATAATCAAAGGTGGTCCACATGCCCCTCTCTGGCCTCTCAGGCATAGGTATTCTTTCCTAAACCCTTTCTTTTTCAAGATGAGTTACATTTCAGAAGGCAGTTAACAAAAAATGCAGACTGAGATGCTCAAAGTGACATAATGTTCAGGACTGATGTTTTTGCAAAGGAGAGAGCAGAGCTGAGGCTATTTCCTTTTGTAGGATTGTCATCTCCAGTCTGTCTGCTGCCCTAAAATGACACATTTAAAACTGATGTAGTTGTCAAAAGTTTGTGAGATTTTTTGAAGATGGTTTAAAAACTGAATCTATCTCAGTAGAAAATCTGCATCCTTTCCCAGTCACTGAAGGATGTGAAAATGTACAGAAGTTATTCACTGAAAACATAGGATGGAATGTTGCAAACACAAAAGCATCTCAAGTTAGTCCTGGAGGTATCTGGTATTCTTATATTTCTTTTTAATTACAGTGATGGTTGACCTACTACTGCTTCCAATGTTTGAAAAGTATTAGAACTTTATTGATATCAGTTCCTGGTGCTCTCTTAATTTTCCATCCTCTGCAGGTGTGGTGTTTCCTTTCTGCCGTGTTTCCATGCTGAGCTGAGTTCTTGCTGAAGCTTGACTCACCGGAATGACGCAACAAGCTCTGATTGACTTCAGTGAATTGTACAGGTTGGTTGAATGACACAGTTCCTTGGGGGAGACACACACTGTGTTTCAACCTAATTGAAGGAAAATATTTTGGTTTTCACATCCTTTTTCAGAAACAAGTTGTTCTGTGAAATGAAACCTGTTTTTCAATGCCTCTGTGACCTTATCTTTGTATCTTACATCTCTCTCTGATGTCTAATAAAATGAAAGCTTCTGTTTAAATGTTTCACTGTATCAGGCACTCCTCTTGTCTGATGTCAGTGCAGATCCTTCTGTGCTTGGGAAGGAGTTTTCTTCAGTTTCAGCCTCCAAAACAGGAATTTGAGCATTTTCTCTCCTCTTCATGGCTACCTATTTTAGTAAACCATGAGGAAGTTATTAGCTTTAGGACTAATAAACACACACAAATGTGTTATGATGACACAAGCCTTCTTGACTTGGAAAAGTAGGTAGAAAATGCTTTTCAGAGGGAGGAAAATTTCTAATGCCTGGTGTCTCAGATATTGACAGAGAATTTATCCACACAATACTGTTAATACCAGCCAAAGGGGGAACCAAGAATTATTTTAAAACACAGAGTTGAGAAGTGACAGCAAATCTATAAACTATGATTTTACATATTGAAGTTTTCTGGAGCTAAAGCTACCGCGTGGGTGGACTCAGTTTGTGGGGAAGTCTGTGAGCAGGAATTGTAGAGATTAAGATTTTTTGTCTTCCAGTGCAGTGATTTTACAGATGAGTTCTTCTGAAAGTGCTTTATAGGAAAAAGGAGTTGCTGTAAAGAGAAAAAATATACAAGCTGTATATAAATGATTGTGCTCAGAAGGAGAAAGGGTGCACCTAGAGTGTTTTGGGACTTTTAGTTCTGAAAGGATCTGGATGCTGTTTTAAGTCTTTAACAGCCTTTGGGGGGATCTCAGTGAAGTGGCCTTTGCTTTCTGTTGTGTGGTTAACAGAAGGAGGAAAAATATTTAAAAAGAAGGAACTATGGACAGGAGTTGAGCTCTAAAAAGTTAGACTTTTCTTCCACGTCTTCCTTTCAGGTAGTTTTCTCAGATGGAATAAGTATTGTTATTTGCATTTCAAAGGCAAAAAACCTGACTTACAGGGTAAATCAGCAGCAGAGCTGGGGAAAATACAAAGATCTATTCTGTCTAATGTCCTATCCGTTAGTTATCCCTATGCACACAGTGTCTGACCAACACATGCCATTAAATGTAAGAAAAAAAAAGATGTTTGAAAGTGGCATGTTAGGATCTGCTAATAGAATTTTGATGAAATTTGAAGACTTCTAGAAATGATGGCTGAAATCAAAGACAGATTGCTGAGAATCCAAACTTTTTTTCCTTTTTTTTTGTTTTTTTTTTTTCCTGTAAAGTCTTAAATGTTCTATATGAAGATACTATCAGGCTTCTCCAGAGTAGCTGCTTTCTATAACCATCAAGTTCCTTTTCTGTCCTACAAACCAGCTCTATCACAGACTGTCCTTTTATTACGAATGCAGATCCTGATAAAACAACCATTATAGATGTTGTAGAGCATTGACTATTTATTCTTTTACCTCTTATGTATTTTCTGATTGTCCCAATTACTGTCTCCAATTTATGCAACTAAAATGATGTTTAAATTTTTCTTGCACTAGTAATACTGAGTTTCAGAACTAGCTTTTAAGAACATTAAAAATACTCAGGTAATGAATATAGTAATAATGTCCTAGGGAACAAGAAAAAGACAAATTATTAAAGCAAGACCAAGCAAAGGAAAAAATATTAGCAAGGTAAGGACTTTTTAGAGAGAATAACAACAAAACAAATATGGCATCATCATGAAGCCAGAAGACAGCCTGTGCTTCCATGCTATCACCTCTGTGAACCAAATTGTCACAAATAGTGAATATGTGCGGGTCATTCAGTCCAGAAAGTTTGTGAAGACATCAACTAAATAGTTACTCTGTGTTTGCTGGGTTTGAGAGGTTGGTTTTTTTTAATAAAAAGCCTAAATAATCCTTTGCTAATACCTCCGTGGTTCTAGAACAATTCAAAATTTACTTAGTTTTTAAGTATTTTGGGTTTAATTTAGCTGGAATTCAAGAGAGACTTTTCAATCCTTAAATAATTCATGAGTATTTATAAAATGTTAATTGATCCAGTTGAAAGCAGAAGAGGAAATAATTCAAAATTACTTAGTAGATAATTCTAGGAGTACTGTTTTCCGTAAGAAAAAAAAAAATGCATGGGATATTACTGAAGTTGTAGATCCAACACCCCTTGCAATGTGTCTGTGCTCATGCTGGGTACATCCCAGGCCTGTGAGAAAACCATTCTATGGTTCACACAGCTGGTGTCAAACACAGTAAGCACTATTCTGCCTCAGATTGTTTTGGAGAAAAGGGAAGATAGCATTCGTGAAGAACAGATAAAGGACAATGAATTGTGGCACTGTTCAGAACAGCACAAGCAAACACAGGCTGCACAGTCACTCCACATTTGCCTTCTGATGTCAGCTCTTCACAGCTCTGGTCTATAAAGCTTTAATTGAGTGAGCTGCTGCCTATTGGAGGGGGAGGAAGCTCTTTGCATGGGATGGAAAAGCTGCTGGATCCAAAAATACCCTTGCAACCAGGCATTGCATCCTGCTAATTCAGAGTGAACCTGCAGCAAGTTCCCAAATTTTTATCTACAACCTTTATTAATCCAGAGCTTTCTTAATTAAATACACTCACTTTTAGTCATCCATAGACAATCTTTAGCAGGCACCAAGGCAGAATTTGCTAAACTGCATCAGGCAGTAAAATGGAAGGCAGTGTGAACCCAGGATGTTTTAAGAATTAAAAAACTTGGAATTGCTGGTGTGGGCAGTGAAAATAACAGTGCCTTCCAATGAGGTTTGAAGAGCCATTTTTCTAAAAATAATGGAAGTAAAAGTGAAGAATTTCTATTGCATTACAGGATGCCTTGCATTGTTTAGATAGCTCAGAAGCCCTGGGAAAGGCCGCTGCAAAAAGGCCAAACAGAAAGATGGGTGCTCAGAGAGAACATAGGAAAATGTAAAACATGGATGGAAAATGAGCCCTCCTCAGATGAGCTGCTTGGCTCCTTAAGGCTGATAGGAATTGTAGGTTAATTACAGCACCAATCTTGCTGTAATAATGGTTACTCCTCATAGAGCCTTCCATTGAACCCAAGAAGAAAAGCTTCTCCCTGCCTGGTTTGATGGTGCCTTTCATGCCCCCTGCCATACATGTAGTGCACAACTGAATATTCACAAGTAAGAATAATTTAGTGGGCTTTCCTCCTTTCCTTTCAAATGTAGCTGAATGCCTTTTTTTTTTTTTTTTTCCCCATAAAATCCCTCAAAGGATCTCTGGCAGAGATTGTAACCTTTTCTAGCCAGCACCTCCCCTGCTGATTGTCTCCAATAATGTTAGCTAAGAACACTGGCAGTGTCTGTTAGACATCACTGCAGCCAACTGAAATAACTCTTCCCATTTGGCCGGTGGGCACGGCTTAGTTGTGTTTTGCTTAGACTTTTATTCTGCAGTCTGGTGACATATTGCAAGGGTCAGCATGAGGAAAAACAGACACAGATCTTTCACATTTAGCCTTATCAAGTGCTCAGTTTTTAGCAACCTCTCCTCAGGAAAACGATGCCACTTGGCAGCTCTGGATGGTTCACTCCATGTTATGAATGGAAATAGCCACAGCATCAGCTCTGCTTTGAAATTTCTCAGAGTGCTTATAGTTTGATGCTACAGGGCTTGCAGAGTTAGGTGTAATCGCAGTATTAAATGCTACAGGGTGACAATTTGCACCTCAAATCTTTTTCTCTGGGAGCAGAAAGGTTTTGAACAGCCAAACACCACGGGTGTATTGAGTTACAAGTGTGGGAGGATAATGGCAGTTTCTGATGTAGCAGACCTCCAGTGTCATGTGGCATTTAGCACCACAGTCTCTGTTAGGCCTTTCACTAGTTGCTTTCTGCATATTTGCATAAACACATAAAAATTGCGAAACAGACATGTTTGCCTTATTTATCTCCACATGTTTCTTCTATATCTGGGCGTCCTTTTTCTATCATTGTTTTGGCCTTCAGAATTTTCGATTTTCATGTCTAGGTTTATCAAAATCATTGAAAACCATTGAAGAGCAGTATTACATCAGCATTCATTTTAGGTCAATTATCGTTGTTAATTTGAGATGAAGTTACATACTCCTGAACAACTTCCATTTTTTCAGGAGCATGTTAGGAGACAGTCCAGGGGATCAGGGCAGCCTTCGTCTCTGGGCAGCTTTACACTGCTCTCCATCCCACTAATTTGCATTCTCTTCCACACAGAAACAAACTCATTACTCTGCTGCACCTCTCTCAGGCCCCTCAGAGGAATTAATTGCAGGCAGTGGGTCAGTGTCCTGCACTGTGAACAGTCATTAACAGGTGAAAGGGAACTGCTTGATAAGGATCCTGCATTACTGAGAGCGAGGAATGCCTATGTGATGTACATGGAGATACAACAACATCCTGCCTTTAGACCTGCAGGCTCTGTGGAAATTGATCCTTGCAAAACAAATGAACCCAACCCTTTTCCTCATGTTGTTTTGTGCCTTACCTCTGAAACTTGCTGCTCTCAAATACTTTTTGTCGAAGATAAAAGAGTTTGCTGATAATTTCGTATTATGAAATCAGAGTGGATCCTGGTCTCGTACAGGAATGGTTTTATGGTTCCAGCTTTTAAGGAAGGGCAATGCAATCTAACTTTAATGCTGAAATACTTCCAAAGAACATAGAACTAAGTTAAAAGCTTCCTCACTGTTTACGGAAATAATGGGGATAATACGTGGCAGGCAGGACCAAGCATAACACTACAATAGCAAGACAAAGATACTGGAAACCATAAGAAATGTTAACACCACCCATTTACAATTCTTCTTGTTAGCTGCAATCAGCGTGCTGTTTAATTCACCCACTATTTTTCTGTACTTTGGTTGGAGGGTCTACCCTGACAGATAATTCTAGACTAATCTCACAGACTGGTCTCTTCATAAAATTAATTATCTAGACAATAAGATAGATCAGATTCAGATGGACTCCTACATTAGGTTAACCAGAGACTTTGGGGATTAACAAGAGTATTTGTGAGATGGATGCAGAGCTCACTTGACCAAGCACTGCATCAAAAGGAAAACCCAATGCTGATCTCCTGGACTTCAGGAATCAACCTGGGAAGCACTAGAATGGTTGAGAATTGAATGAGAATTTTCCTATGACAGAAAAATTATGCTGTTAAAAATATAAAAATGAATATAACATATCTGCTCACCTCAAAATTGTCTCTGGTTTCGGAGTGGATTTTCATTCATCCTCTCTGTTCCATATATTATGATACATATACAAATTTATTTATCTATAAGCTTTCTGGGTTCATTTTACATCAACCTATACAAGAAAGTGATTTACTCTTCTTTAGTCCAGAATTTGATATCAGTCAGAACAAAAGAGAGGAGGAGACAAAGAATGAGCAGGAGCATAAGTGAGAGAGACTGGCTAAGTCAAAGAGAAATAACTGAAATAAGAACTACAACTGCATTGCATGCATAATCAAGTGGCTTAATGTAACCAGTTCTGGTTTTCCTTTCTGCATTTTAAACCCTTCAATGCTATTTGGTACTAAGAATTATGACTTTATTCTGATTCTAAACTATGTATGTATGGATAAAATAATTACATGTTCATGTCTGAAGTAAGCAGATGTCACTAAGTACGTAGTGACATAAGCATATGGGTTAAATCCATTCATCTTGTGGTTAATTTCTGATTTCTTGATTTACTTTCCTAGTTCATTCTTCTTTAAAATCTACCGCCTGGGGCAGATCCAGCTGTCATTCTGTTCACACATATAAAAGTTAGACATTTCCAGTGTTGAAGTTCTGTGGTTGTGTTCAATTTTAATAAGTTACTTAAAACAACTTTTAGAAATCAGTCTGTATCCTATTCAACATCCTGTGTAAAATACAGCCCAGTGAGCTGAAAATGAGACACAAATTCATAGCTTTTCCTCTATCTGAACATATTTTAGCTAATCTTCTCAGACTTCAGTTTAATTTCCAGCAATAATGCTTTCTGTATGTGCTTGTACTTACTAATATTGGTTTTTTTACATCAGAATGTGAGTCTGCTATATCTTGATCTATGTCTTGAGGTTATTTATATTCATTTGCTGCACCATTTTGGGTCTGACTAGGTTGGCTTGATTTTCTTATGATATATATATATTTTAAAATGTAGAAGTAATTTATTCATTAGCAAACTGCAAATTATTTCAGTAGAACAGTTCTTTCTTGAGAACAGCCTGTAGAGAAATCAACTGGAATAAAAAAAAATACACATTTTATGGTTTTAGCTGTACAATGAATGCAGGTCATCTGCTTTTAATACTGGAAATCAATTCTTGGCACTTTTTCTTGAAAAGGATTCATGTATTTTACTGAAAAAAGATCTGGAGACTTTCTAACACATTGTGAAAATTTAATAATGCTTACTCTCATTGTTGATTTCCAGGTATTATAACCTTAATCTTTAAGCCATTGAAAAACTCTATTTTTATTTTACCTTTCTTCAAATGTCTGGCTGATGTCACTGAAAAACCTTGGATTTAAACCTTGGCATGCTCAGAGGCAGATGTGGCTTCTTTGCCCATTGAACATTAGTGTTAAGAAACCAAAGCTTACAGTAATCTTGTTATGGGGCTAAAGAGGCATTTCTGAGGTCTGGCAGTCTGGGTATGCTTTTAAGAATTCATCAGTTAGGTTTTTGGACATCTTGGACCTCATGCATGAAAGTGATTCATGTGCAGGCAGACAAAGAGATGGCAGCAGGGGTCACCCAAACTTTAAGATGTGGTTTTGATAGAAGCATTAAACTATAGGAAAAAAAAGGGATAAAAAAGAGCACTTCATGGGGAAAAAAATGGCAAAAACAAGTTGTTTAGAAAAAGTCAGTCTCATCCAGGGGTCTTATGTAGACCATGTCATTTTCTGTAGACGTTGTTCTTTTCCTTAAATTGGATAGTGGCAGTTCTGGTTTTTGTACTTCCTCTCCCTCTGAGACAGCAAAATTCCCCTGCACTGTCAGCCTTTGGAATGAACAGTGTTCAGGAGACAGCTGAAAGCAGTGGCAGATATTTTTAAATACAATACCATTTTAATATTTCTGGTTTCCTGTTTGCTTCCTGCTTTCAGCACTCTTTTACAATGTGGGGAGCTCTTAGCTCATCTTTCAGTGTTTATTTCCCCTTTGTCTTGAGCCGTGCTTTCTTGGTTACATAAACTATTTCACTTCAGCCTTCACCTGACTTGAAACAGTGTTATGTACCCTGCTCTTTTAAACTGTTTCATGTCCGTATAATGGAAACACCTTCTACTAGACTAGATGACCAGTCCTGGGAGATTATTAAAATGCTGTAGTAAAATTTTACACTTAGGTATAGTTTACCGCTGTGTCCATAATACATTGGAAAACTGTCCTAGCAGAACTACAGTTCCTTATTGACAAAAAGATCTTTTGGTAAGAAAAATGATAAAAGCTCTGCAAAGCAAAATGACTTGTGCTGCAAAAGAACTACAGAAATAGTAATAGCAGAAATTCTGGTGACAGAATTATTCTGGTGACTCAATTAGGAGTATCAAATAGTTTTTTGCCACGCAAAAAAGTTTTTATGGCATTTAAATTTTCTGAAGTGGAGCACAGTACTGTATTTCTATAACGGTATTACACATACTCCAGAGTAAGCAAAGTTTTATTTAGTTCAAGGAAATCCTTAGAAAAATGAGTAGCCTGGCTCTTCTTTCTGACATTTAATTTATGGGAGATAGCAGGGAGCCTGCCAGTACAAAATGAGCTTACAGTACGGGAATGTTCAGATTCTGGATGACCTTCATTTGCAGAAGCAATCATTCCCTAACTTGTGTTATTCATTGTTTTCCCCTGGGTATGGAAGCTTAGTGGACGATCTCAAATGTTAACTGGATGTAACCTGCTGCTTTGGAGACTTGTAGTGTTTGCTGAACATCAAACAAACCCTCATGGGTTTCTTTAACTGTATCAAAAAATCACTATGTATTCCTGTCCATTGCAGCATCTGCAAATTGCTTAGTGGAAAATATTTCGTTAGAAATTACTTATATCATGGCCTGCTGTTTCTCTTTCCCCCCCATATTTATACCCTGAATTTTAGTTTCATGGAGGGTCAGTGACATATGAAGCTTGTTGTGACAGCCCCTGTGGAAGGCAGAGCTCTGGGCTTCTGCCCATCTAAAGACCTCTGTGAGAGCAAGAATTTATTGTTTATTAAATGTTCCTGGCTTCCAAAATACTCTACCAGCTGGTAGAACAGCATTAATAGTGGGCACAGCCCCTTTCCTCTGCCCTTACACTCCTGCACAAAAGGACAGGTCATTCAGGGGAGCTCAGAGTGCTCCTCCCTGCAGAGCAGCTCCTGTCTCTGCCACAGAACTGCGGCTCTGCGGGGAGGGTGTGAACTCTTCCTGCAGGGAGAAGTTTTCCTCTGGCCGGCATTCTGAAAAGGTGTCACACATGCATTTAATCTCTCTGCTGCATATCCTGGGCACAGGAGCTGTATGGTCTTAAAACTACATTTTGTGACATTTAAAACATTGATGTAAAATTCAGAGTGATTGGATTGTTTATGTTATGTCATATATCATATCATATCATATCATATCATATCATATCATATCATATTTATTATATTATGCCATCTGTCCAAAATGTTATAAGAATATGGATCTAGGAGCCATCTCAAAAGGAATGCCCACTCCTGAACTCTGCCCTTAGTGAAAATGGTGCATTCAGGTCAGAATCCATTTTATAGTGAGCTCTTCTAGCCTTTTCTGACTAATATCCTAATTCTATTTATTGGGCTGTGCTTATTTTCATACAAATATATGAAATATTTAACTTCTCCTTTTTTCAGTAGACCAGTGCCCCAGAGACAATTGAATCTATTTAGTATAGTTTATCCTTGTCAAATTCCTGTCAGCTGCATTTTTTATTCGCTCACTGTTTCTCTTTGCTTCAGAAGTTATTATTATATTTATTAGCACCTTTAGATATTGCAGCTGGGATAACTGATCACTAGTGTCCAGGAGCCTGCTATTTTTCTCTTGAGGATAAACATTATATCTGACATTCTGTGGCCTTCTGAGCCACCCCACAATCCATATGTATCGTCTTGGAAGGTGCAGAGGTTGTTCTGAGAGTCCCTTATATCGTCTATATGGAAATTCATCTCATGCTGATAGGGTGAATATTTCTACATTTTATAAATATTCTTTAGCTGATTCTTTCCCTGTTCTACTCTAACATCTTAAAATTCAAGTTAGCTTGGTCTCTTCAACAAGGAGCTATGTAGGTAAAAAGTGGAATTAAGCAACATTTATGTTAAATTAGTAGGCTGGTAGTAGAAACATCACATTGTCCTCTTTTTTTTTTTTTTAATGCACATAAGATATGAAATGCTTTATGTCTGTATATAAAATAAAATAAAATAAAATAAAATAAAATAAAATAAAATAGAAATGTGCTCTGTTGCAGAACAGATGAACACCCATTAGCACTTTGTCTGCACCAATCAAAATTTGTTGGACAAGAATTTGGCCCACAAATATTCAGACATACTCAGACTGACAGAAATTGTATTAGAAGAACGAATCAGCATTCCAGGATTCCTTCATGGTGAAGAATGAAAGCACTATCACCTCTCTGAGATCAGGGAGCGCTGCTCAGGTGGATCTTCACGTGCTGCATTGCACTGACAGGTAATGGTTCAGGAATTAAAACATTTTAGTATTACTGAGTAGTCTGTGATTCTTATTTGAGACAAAGGTCCTAGACCCAGCCTCTGATTTACAGGTCCCTTCTACTTCACATTTTAGTTTAGTTAAACATTTGGCATATTGTAAAATGTGTGTTATTTACTGAGCAGCAGTTGTTGGGTCTTGGCATCATGCTTTTCCCATGCAAAGTTTCCTGCATCTCCGGCCCTGTTCCTGTGCCACTTCTGCCACAAACTGTTGGTGAACAACTCAAAAAGGCAGAGGGAAGAGATTATGCTGATGATGTGCAATTAAAAGGAAAAAGTACACTTCTACATCTCCCACAATTAGGAGTTTGTGTGCTATCTACAGCAGCTGCATTGTGAGAAGTCTCAGAGCATTTTGCATATATTTTCTGACAGTTTATGCATTTTCCAAGACATAAAAATCACTGAACATTGACTCCTTAGCATAACAGACATTTAGCAGACACATTTTTTCGACAAATTTGTTTTCTGCAATGCAGTGTATTTTGGAGTTGATGTATGAAGCGTTTAGGAAGACAGATTATTTCGTATGAATTTTACTGTCTTGACAATGCCAAAAAGAGATGAAAATGAGCCTTTTGTTCCACAAATAAGCTGATCACATATGTCATCAATGCCATAAAGAGAATAAGCGAATTCAGAACATCATACATCTTTATTTTGTTTACTTAAAATACTAATTTAGAACTTCTAAGTTAAAGAGATTTTCTTATAACTATTTGGCAGTCTAATGTTAAAAGACTTTGTGTGTAGGTTGTTAGAATTCAGGTTTTTTAAATTTCTTTTTAAATTCTGTTTTCACATGTTTTCAGTTAACACAGACTGTATTATCACCTAAATGTTCTCCTTTTTGGTTTTGTTTTGTTTTGTTTGTTTGTTGTTGCTTTTGGTTTTTATTTGTATACTATCAAGGTTCTAGAAGTACTTTGATCAAATTTCCCCAGCTATTTTCGAGTTCCCAGAAGGGTCAAACACTTTCTTTTTTTTGGAGGATTATTTTCCACTTTTTCCTCTGAGATGACTCCTGAAAGCTTCCATTTCCATGGAACTTGTGATCCAGCTGATGACTGGATAACAGAGGGAGTATTTGTAGTTGGCTCTACGCATGCTGTGGATGCTGCCAAGAAAGCCAATTTGCTTCTGAGAACATCTAATGCCTTTGAAACCCAAGTTTGCTAGGGCTCCCCTCTCTTTTTTCATGGGCAGAAATTGAGTCTACATTTTTCCATGCAGGTATTGAGTGGGATCAAGAGTATATTATAAGAACAATATGGGGAATTTCTACCAACCCCTTTGGGCTCTTGGGCCATGCAGGAGATGGGGGGAGATCTTGGATGTGAAATACAAGCTGGTCAGGGACACATATAATATAATAATTTTTGTTCTAAATTAGACCTGCCGTGCACATGGGTGGTCCCACGAGATACCAGGGTGGATGTGCACACCCAGCTGTGCGCTGGGCTTTTCTCACAGCTGGCACAGCCAGCTGTGACTGCGAATGTGATGGTAGTTGTGAGGTTACAAGTAGATTCAGCTCTGCTGGAATAAATGTGTGTTCTTGGTCGATTTTCCTTTACCATGTACAGTGTTGGGATTTCCTTGTGCAGCTGCCTTTGTTCAGTTTGGTTGGAGATTTTTGCCCCTGTGCTTTCAAGGATTCTCCTGCAGCTGCTACAGAATCTGCTGCAAGGAGGCTTAAATGCTTAGGCTGCAATAAGGGCCAGATTTGCATCTCTCTCACTTTTGAGCAAGTGAGTTCCAGAAAAGTAGGTGGAATAATACATGAAAATAGCTATAGAAAGCAGAATCAGCACTGATCAGCTGAGGTGTATTAAAAGATTATGGGTCAGTACTCCAAGGGTGTATCCGTAGCATTTCATTAAAGATAATGAATCTACTGTGAGCTGGACTGACTGAAGTTTTGGCTCTAGGTCACACAAAAATTTGATATATAGGTATTCTGCCTGAAGAATTTACACTGCTTTGAAGCCTTATACTGTGAAGGATTTTAGGTGGTTTATCAGTAAGTACTTTTGAACCATGAATATCTGCAGTGGCATGAAAGTCCACGACTCTTCAAGTATCTAAAGTTGCTTTAATATGCTCCACATTTCAGTGTATTCATTTTACTTTTCTTTTCCTTTCTTTTTTTTTTAATGTTGTTTTTTGAAAGCAGAAAAATGTGAGTGAGAGAAAACTTGTCAAGAGTATGACAATCTTGACATGTCTTAAATCTATTCAGGAAGTTAACAAGTCAATGTTTCAATAGTGGTGGTAGTTTGGCAGTATTGCACAATATTCTTGTCTATTCTTGCTTTTCTTGTCAGTTGTGACACTAACATGAAAGATACTATGCAAGTCATGCTACACAAACTTAAATAGCATCTAATAGCATAATTTGGTTAATAATTCCTTTCTTCAGGAAGAAAACGTGAGAATTCTGTTAAACTCATCATTAACTGATTTCATAGCTATAGCAGAATTTTAAATACCATCATACTAATCCCTATATGTTTGTTTTAGGAACGTATAGATTCACCAGATCATTTGAGTGTATAATTTATTATAATTAGACAAAGTATTTTGTGAGTATATTTCAAAAGAGAATTTAGACTACTTTATAAGTGGCCAGTCTGAACAGCGTTGTGTTTCTATGGTTGTCTCCAAAAATGATAGAAATCAGTATAGTCACAGTGGGGCCAGTGCAAGGCTTTGAAAAATTGTGGGATCTGTTTAACATTGACAGCCTTTACTAGAGGCTATATTTATTTTATTTTCATTTACAGCTTGATCTACTAGTCTGCTAAACCTCTGTGCAAAGTGTGAGCAGAAGAGAGGGGCAAAGCAGGATGGACTCCCTACATCTTGGTCAGAAAACATCATTTGCTAAACAAGCTTTGACAGCCATAAAATCTTCTGAGATGGAGAGCGTGCAGACAAATGGTGGTTTGAATATTATGTAAGGAATGATTCCTCCTTCCATCCCTAGTGTTTATCAATATATTTTCTGGAGTACTGTCTATTGAAGCCAGAATTTAGAGACCAAAAGGGAAAGCAGGTACAAACTAGCGCACCTCAGCAAATGAATCCTGAGTATATTCAAGCTCCAGTACAGCCAGAGCAGCCCAAGTGGAGGATTTGATCAGTCTAGGAGGCTGAGAGGAGCATGCATGGAAGGTGTGAGAGCCCTGCTTCCCCACGCCGGGGAGCCCCGGGAGTCTCCAGGGCTCTCAGCCGAGGCCAGCCGGGGGATGCTGTCATTAGGTGGAACACAGGCCCATCCTGTGTGTCCTTCTGTTCTCCAGGATGGGCTGGAGTTTCTGATTGCAACTTCTGTTTGTACGGCAGCAGAGGTGCCTCAGTCACTCCTACAGATTCATTCCAGAGATGTTCTGTTTGTCAGTGAAGATTGAATATCAGCACAGAACTCAGTTTCTGCTTGCTCCTGCCTTGCTTAAATTAGGCAACATTTACTCCAGGGGACTATAGCAGTCCATAAAGCAGAGCACTTTATGGAGGGCCATTAATAATAGCTGCTCATATTTTATTTTAATCTTGTATGAAACCATTTTCCTGCGATAGAACTCAGGCTAGAATTTAAATCTCTTAACTGAACAATTGCTAGCTTTCAATTTTGCATCTAAACCCTACAATGCAGTCTGTATCAGAAGGCTACTTGCAATGGAATATATGAAGCTGTGTTTCACAGAGAGTATCATGGAACAGTTCCTCCATTGTGCAACAGATTTCTGCATTCTTGCTTGGTAACTATTTCTTATTATATTCATTTCAGTGAAATGAATATTAATCGTTCTAATGTATTTAATAAAGTTTGTTCTTACTTTCTTTTCCTACTTCAAATTAATTTCTCTTTTCATTTCATTAATTTAAAGAGATTTTACTTCTTGTAAGTTAATTACATTTTTCCCTTTTAGAAGGAAAACATTTCAGATGATAAGTACTATTATTTTAACAAGTATAATGAGGGCATACAGCATCCTGAAGATGAGTTTCTTTATCCTTTTCTGTAAATGTTGTGGGCAAGCCTCATTTATATTGTAATATTCCAAATCTTCTATCAGCCAAGGTATGAGCAATTAACGTCTGATAAATTTGCATATGCTGATCTGCTGCGCCATGCACAGCTAATGCAGTGATGTGTGCATTAGAGAGAGATACAACTGCTTTTCTAGTCTAAGGTCTTTTCAGTTATTAAGGTAAATGTAAAAATGTTTGTAAATACTTAGATAAATATAATCACTCTGAATGTCATCGGTATAAACAGTAAAAAATTTCTTCCCTAATATATTTTTTCATTTGTAGGATATATCTAAAAATTTCATTAATATATTTCAGCAACAACTTACATGAGTTTATAACCCCTGAGAGGTCAAACTGAATTTTATAACAGTTTCAACCACTGATACAGAAATAATAAATTCACACTAATGGAGTGAATGGTGACTTCTTGAAAGAAACTTCTGTTTATCACAGGAATACTATGGACATATGAAACAATAATATATTAATACAAATAATGTGAGTATATACTTAGTCTCTTGAAATCATCCTAAATAGTCCTGCTCAAGAAAAAAAGCGCTGTTGTGAAAAGCAATCTTTTCCATGTCTGTATTACATGATGGCTGACACCTTTTCAAAATATCTGCTCTTCCTTCAAATATTTATGGTAGCAAGAAGGACAAAATCAATAGCTTGAACCTGGAAAAATTTCAGAATTGTGAAAATCTTAGAACTGGTTGTTCTCTGATTTACACCAGTGGAAATCTACTGTTACTGAGGCTTAACTTAATTTTATATAATTTCAGAATTATCTACAGAAAAATGCTGGAGTTTTTGCTGCTTAGTAAGGAGAAATCTTATGCAATTATTTTACCTGCATACAGTTGTTGGAAAATACAAAGAGATAGGGCCAAAGGTGGAGGGAGGGAAGGACCTGTTAAAAGGTGGCTCTACCAAGGTGAATTCAAGTGCAGAGAGGGATGATCTGAGTTTGTTCCAATAGGACAGACCCCAGCTGAGGGTGAGGGTAGGTTCCCCAAATGTGAATAATGGCATTTTTGTTGAAGATTAGAATGTTGTGAGCAATCATAGTATCTCTCAAAACAAATAAAATGCAGAACACAGAAGCTGGGTGTTTTATAAGAAAATATAGTGATCAAAGAGTTCCTTTCCTTTTCCTATGGAATAGAGACTTTTTCTCTCACAAACATTTTCTCATTTGAGAGGCTGATTCTTCCAGAAATTTATAATGCATCTCATCCTGTTATTGCTGCTGCTATTTTTCTCCCTCTTTTCCAAAAGCTGTAGAATACTTTTCTTAAAAAAAAAATTAAATAGCTGCTTTGTAGCTGCACACTGCAAAAGGACTTTTTATTGAAAGAACTACAAAGCAGTTGAAGCAAATATTCTTTCTCCCCCTAGTTTCACTCTGCTGATGGTTCTATTCATGCTATAAAGGATGATATCTGGGTAGCTGCTGTTTACAATTACCCATTAACTTGGAAACCAAAATCCACTTTTTTAGCAGAAAATAGCTTTCTTCTTTATTTACACATCAGTTTATTTGTTAAAGACAATGTGAAGACTGCATTAATGGCAGTAGAATTTAAAAGGATTTAAGATTTTACCTTATCCATAAATCAAGGGGACTGGTCATTGCGAAGGTCCCAGATTCTGCTGGAATTTTTGAAGGGAACTTTTGCAGCATCAGCAGTTAGTGTATCTCCCCAGTCCTAACAGTTTTGTTTGTTTTCTTTTCTGAATGTTCTTTTAAAAGTGATTCTATTTTCCTATATGTTTTGTTCACATATTTAGATGCACGAGTAACTGGATAAATTGCACCCTAAGATGTGTCAGAAGTAAAGGCAAGATAAACTACCTATATAAATAAGGCCACTTGCTCACAGGAGGGCTGTGTTAGAAGAGAAATTTAGGCCCAGCCTGAAAAGGAGTCCAGGTACTGTGCCGAGTTCTGTGCTGGGGCTGAATCCTGGTGTGCCCATTCCTGTTTCCTGACACAGGGTGGGAAACACCGCGTGTGCCCCTGACTGCTGAACCCCAGCCCCAGCACAGTGATGGGCAGTGCCCAACGTCAGCGTGGGGAACAGCTTATCGTGTTCGGGGGAGTTTGGGACAGCAGGGGGGTGTCTCCCCGATTTTCAGCCTTCTCTTCTCTTTCATGGTTTTCATGGTTTGGGTTGTTTCTCACGCATGGGTGTTGTAAACACTGGCAAATGTTTTCATAAATTCAAAGAGAGTTTTCATTCCTGTTCTTAAAGCTATGGACAGCTGATGGACAGTTGTCTTGACCAATGGGATGGGGAAAGGTGTCAACCTGCTCCCCCAATCCCTGGCCTTTGTAGAAATACTATAAAATAGAGTCAGGTCTTCTTAGTAAAACAGTTCATGCCTTCTCTCCAAAGTGTGTGCGTGTATGTGTGTGTGTGTGTTTAAGTAACGAACAGCGTCATCGGGGCTCTTGTGAACTCCCCAGCAAGGCCCTGGCTCCCCTGATTCCCCCCCAAGCCAGCTGCAGGGAGAGGCTGGGTTCAAAGGAGTGGCTCAAATCCAGCCTTCACCCCGTCATGCACTGTACTCTGAGCTGCAGGGGAAGGTACTTCTTTGTTTCAGCTGCTGTGCCATACTGATTTTAGGGCTGGTAGGTGTAACTGGGGACAGGCTGTGAAATGAGCTTGCAAATGACAGGTGCTGCTATCCTCTATCAGTTAGCTTCAACCTTCATCAAAATAAAACAAAACCCACTGTTGTCTTTTAACTAAGGCTTGAAAAAGGAGCTTTGCAGAGATGCTCCTTCCCTCTGTAGCATTTATCAAGAGGAAATATTGGCATTCACATCTTCTATTATCTATATAGAATATAGATTCAAATCTTCCTTTCCAGGAATATCCTATATCTAGGATGTTGCAGTTATCATTCATTTACTTCAGATGTTATTAAAGCAGCAGAGAATGTAGCAACGTACAGGTTAAGAAGAACCCCAAGTTAATGGATTCAGGCACCTATTTTATTATGACAGAATAAATAGCTTTCATGCCACAGATTTCCAGTACATTCCATGGGCTTTTCTCCTTACAGTACTTCCATACTCCTAGGATAGCTGTACACTGCAGGGCTGGCCTTAAAAGCATTGGCAGCAAATCTCTCAAACGAGACCCCATACAGCAACTTCTGTCACACACCCAGCAGTGCTTTCTCACACCCGTGGAGCTGCACTGTAACTTCTGCCTCGCTCCAGATCCAGCCTTGCAGAGCGTGTGGTCGGGATGGTCTGTGAATGAAGCTGGACAAGCGATGATGTGCTGCAGCTGCTGGCCCTGAGCAGACACTGCTCTGGCTAAAGGAACCTCAGCTTACGTTCTTCCCACACACCTGATCCAAGGTTTCTTGCAGACAGAGGGGAGGAGCTCCAGAGCTCTGCCCTGCACATCCCAGGGGCTCGTGCCCCACAGAGCTGTGCAGGTGAGACAAGGAGCCCCCTCTATCCCAGCCTGGAAGGATTTGTCTCTCCCAGTTCCAGGAGTGCTCACAGGTGGGTCTAGGTCCCCTGGCAAGGACAGGTCAGAGGGTCAGAACACCTCAGTAATTTCTGGGCAGGGAGGGAGGGGATGAAATACGGGATCAAGGTGGAAGTATGCTGGATTAGTGTAGAAAAACCTTGAATGGTTTCAGTGTCGAACTGCAGAGGGCAGAGACCAAACACACTATTCCACAGAGACAGACATGGGAAGACATTTGAGAGCCACCACTACCTCCTCATTCTTGAGTCACCTGGGAGAGTGGTCCGGTTGTCAGTAAAACTAAAAGCTGGTCCTGGGCTTTTGCCTAAAACCTCAGGAACCTCCAGTGCCACAGGTGAACAGCAGAATTATGTTCAGATTAGAGGTCTCAGGTGAGAGCACCTGAAGAGAGAGCGTCAGGACCTAAGTAGGACACTGGGCTATCTCTGACTTTACAATATGAATATACACAGAGAAAGATTAAGATCTCATAGACTCACTTCTATGAGGAGACCCTTGGTTAGCTCTGCAAGTTAACGCTTTAATTGTTAACAGCATGAAGAGTCAGAGGGCTGAGAAACCTCAGAAAAAGTTAAGAGCAGTTGATCCCATGAGCTTTTCTCTGCTCATCTCATGTAGGAGATTTTTGAAAGAGGGGAAGGGAACAATTCAAAGAATAAATATATGGGAGAGGAAAACAAGAGCAGAGAAAATCAGTAATAAGATTTTGTGAGCAGATATAATGTGATTTAATTTGATTGCATGTCACTGAGGCATGATCAAGAAATTCATCAAATTCATTGCAAAGAAAATTGTTATGAGCAGCTCCAGCAGTGACAGAGGTCAATATGGGCAGTATATGATCAGCGTGGATTTTAACATCTTGCTGTTCTTGTCTGCTGTAGATAAACAATGCTGAATTGGGCAATAGTGCTAGCCACACCAGCTTTTAGTAAAAAAAGAGGTCTATAAATTTTGCTAACCACTATCTTGAAGGTTTAGACTGGTGATAATGCAGGCCTTCAAAGATTAAATAAAAAAAAATTTGATTAATCTTCCATACAGGTATAACTATGGGTTTTGCAGGGGAAGAGGAGAGGATAGAGGAGAAAATGAAAAATGTAATTTCACTTCTCTATGATTTTTATAATGTTTCCAGGCATTCCAGTGATTTATAGAAACAGAAACAGTCATCACAAATTGGCAAGGGTACAAGAAGAATAAGCCAATGAAAGATGAAATTAATAGCAGTCATAGATGCTTAAAGGATCAATGATGTATTGGTGCTATTTCTTTTTCAATGTCACATGCTGTGCTAGTGCATTAGGCCAGATGATATCTAAAGACAATGACCTATAATCTTCTCTCTTCCCTCAATGCCTTGCTAATATTTTACTGAAGGTTTTGTGCTGCAGATTTAAACAGAACTTTTCCAGCTGCAGGAAGAAGGTTCAAAGACACTTTCTGGTGCTTGGTACGGAGAAAAAGAGGCTGCTGGATTTAATCATTACTCATAATCCCCTCAAACCAGTCAAGCTCACAACAGTAATGAGAGAAAGTGACAGAGATCTTACCTTGGTGTAGGATTATAATTGTCACATTCCAGTGTACAGCCCCTTCCCTTCCCATTCCTTATAACCTGCACCAGGAGGGGACCACTTGCCATGACATCAGAGGAAGGTGCAACAAGTTCCAGTTAGGGTCTGTATTAATGTACTTAATATTAACTGCTCAGGCTTGCTCTGCTCCTCAGTGACAGCTTTTCCAGATCATTTTTAGTCCAGGAAACTCCACTCATCTTGTCAAACCTGATTTATTGCTTCTGTTGGATTATTGTGCTTCTTGCCAAAGAACCGTTCCTGCCTTTGGATCCTTTTCCTGTCTAATGGGCTGCATATGCTGTCTCATGCCAGCCCTGTTCAGTAAGCTGTGCTTGCCGTCTGATCCCACTCCCCACCTCTGTTGTTGTCAAGTCTGCTGTTTTTACAATCAATTGTTCTTTTTTCCCCATTCTGTTTATGATTTGCCCTTTTCCATTTGTACTGCATGGCCCTGGAGCCCTCAGATCATTTCTTGCTGCCTGGTTTTGGTGTCTAATGCACAGCTGCCCCACAGTTATCCTTGCTGGGCTCTCAGTCACTTACTAAGCAAACAGCTGCACGGCTGCCTGCTCCGAGGTTCCAGCTGTCTGATCAGCTGTTCTCGCAGAGTTATCCTTCCCATGGTGTAATCCTATTGTCAGTAGCTGTAGGATCAATTCTTTTTCACACAGATCTTCTGGATTTGTAATTATATATTTCATATATCATCTGGTTAATCCTTTGAGACTGTTCCAAATAACTGAATATCTTCCTCTTTCTCCTTTCTTGCTTTGTTCATGTTTAATTTCAGTCTGCCTTGATCACACTCCACTTATCCAACAGATTCCTTTCTTCTGATTTCTCATCAGCTGCTCTTTAGCATCTATTTTTACTTTCACAGCTTCTGCTAGTCAAAGATTCTGATGTGTAAGTTGCTATTCCTGCAGCCCCATGTCTACCACCATCCGTTTAATCATCTCTATTGTGTGCTGCTCCTGCTATTCAATCAGCAGTGGGTTTGTTTTTTTTTTTCTTTTGTGCAGGCCTTCAATGATCTGATCAGTTCTGTCTGTCATATGATTGCCCCTGGTTATCATTCCTACTGGGTAATCATCACAAGGGACTCTTTTCTTGCACAGGCTTGGGTAATTATCTGCTCATGCCAGTTTTGGTGCCTCTCTCAAGCCCACAGAGTGGAGTTACACAGTTCTTAGAAGCACGTGCTGCAGTAATGGCATTGCTGGACTTTGTGGGGTTGGTGTCCTGGAGTTAAATATATAAATGGGTATTCTTAGCTAAAAGTTTTACAAATAGATGAATTTCACTGTGCAATGACATTAAAAGTTTCTATCCTCTTCCTTCTGTTTGTCATACTGTTCCCTTTCACTTATTCCTCTGTTTAGAAGGTAAATAATAGCTCTTCATCAATCAAGAGCATGTCCATCAAGGCTATGTTCTTACAACTCATCTTTCCTCTCATTACTTATCCAGCCATCACAGCTCTGCTAATCCCTGGTTCACTGCTGTATTATAGGATAAAATAAAAGAACAAAATTCAACTGATGTAAATTATCATAGGTCACTGACTTCAGTGGACCCCAATAATTAAGACAGCCAACTCAAAGTCTCTGGGGGAGAAGACACATGCTGTGACTAAAGAGTACTGTCTCCCGTTGCTGGCTGAGAAAAGTAGATTGATTATCTTTGCTTTCCAGTAGAAGATTAGGAATTAGTGGAGAAGAACAAAAGCAGATATTAGTTTCACCAAGAGCTTTAAAAGAGATCAGACAGGGAGATGCATATTTTACACTGCTGCAGAAACCTGTGGAATTCTGTATAGGAGTAGCCTGTCTTTCCTTCCTTAAGGATTTTTTTCCCCCTGATAGCTCTCAGGGGAATGGCCAGGATTACATTTGGTGCTTTACTTCTCAAGGTGTGACTGCCTGAGTTACAATGCTGATCTATTCTTAGAATGTTTTAATCAACTGCTAAATTTGACCTCAGCTTATTGCACATAAAACCATTTTGCCATAGCCTCTCTGATCTTGGGGCTCCTTAGGGGTGAAGAAGTCAGAACACGCCTGAATCTGGACAAGTATTTAAAGCTATTCATGTAGGAACAAAATGCCTAATTTTTTTTTCTTGACAGTTGCTATACCCCAGGGAAAGAAAATAGAATTAAGAAACTTACATCTGTTAAAATTAATTCTTCTGTTGAAGAACTTGGAAGGATGCAAAAATTGAGTTAACAAGTTTTGCAGCAGAAGGGTGGATGAGACAGCTGCCTGAAGAACTTTCCACTCTCATCTTTTCTGATTGCCTTCACACCGAGTAAACTATGATGTGTGAAGTTTTATAGAAAGTTATTCTCTTTTCAGGTAGCCTCCTACAGGCTTGTATTTTTTCCATAACATTCAGATCCATAAATTCTGAAAGATTGGAAGAATGTAAAAGTTGGTAGCAAGTAAGTTATGCCATACAGTTCAGAATTTGGAGAAATATTTGAACTTAGGTATTTGGGTTGGGATTTTGGGGTGGGTTTGTTTGTTTGTTTGGGGGTTTTGTTTGTTTGTTTGTTGGTTTTTTCTGGTTTGTTGTTGTTGTTGTTTTGGTTTTGGGTTTTCTTGTTTGTTTGGTTTTGGTTCTGTTTTTTGTTTTTTCCCAAATTCATGTATAGTTAGAATAAAAACCTTAATTTTAGAACTTAGATAAACATAATGTTGGAGTCCGTGTGTGTATAACACTGTGAGATTTTTTTAAAGAGAAAAAGAAAGAATTTGTAAATATAAAAAAGGATCTTGTGCTATCAATGTCTTTTCATCTTAAAGCAGTAGGTAAACTTAATTTTTCTAGTGTTCATATAGTCCTTCATTGATCAAAGAGGGTTACCCCACGCTTATCCTGATAGCACTGTCTTTGTTAATGGCAACTACAGTAAATATTAAATCCACATACACAGATAGGCTTCAAATCTATGTCTGATTCCAAAGCAGATTACAGCACAAAATCTCCACTGTCTGCACCCATTTCTCTAGGCTGCCTCAGGAGTTTACAGGCACTTCTTGGGTACTTCTGGGTTGTTTTCTTATCAGCTCAGCTCTATTTGACACAATGTCTTAAACCTATGTTTAAGTGATCTGAGGTTAGTTTTTTAAGAATTCATATAAGGTGTAAATCAAGGGTTTTTTCAAGTTTAATACATTGTAAACGCCTTAAAAGTGTTTTGCTTTTGCTTATGCTCTCCCTGATCCTAGGGCAAAACCCCACAGAACCAACCGACAACACAGAACTCTTTCCTGATCAGTTTGCAGATGTGGAAATAATCTTTTTTACTTTACACCCTTGATTTTAGAGTTGTGAGTTTTATATCTCTTTTGGCAAAGAGATAGATCGATCGATCGATCAATCGATTGATAGACAGACACGTTAAATTTAATGGAATTTGATCCAGCTACAAATGACTGTTCATCCAGAATCTGGTCCAACAGCCAAGGTTATAAAGTCTGACAAAGGACATGGATTGTGCACTGAACTGAGGTCTGTAGTTTCTTGAGATATCAGAACTAAATGAAGAACTGTATTTTCCAGAATTAATCAAATGCCTTAAAAGCATTCAGAATTCCAAAGAGACTCACAAAAGCATTTCCAACCTGCGTGTGCCTGAAGGCTCTGGATCTTTCATGATCCCTGCCCATGGCTGTGTCCCACTGGGTGCAATGGGGAGCCCTCTCAGGAGGCTGCTCTCTGCC
The DNA here is from genome assembly GCA_013397315.1 of Donacobius atricapilla. Classification (NCBI taxonomy): domain Eukaryota; kingdom Metazoa; phylum Chordata; class Aves; order Passeriformes; family Mimidae; genus Donacobius; species Donacobius atricapilla. Next base: position 372,918 of record WBMY01001050.1, on the reverse strand, counting down.
CACACTGCCAGCAGCCACCAGCATGGAATGGGAACATTTCAGAGCTCCACAGCAGTATACTCAATTATTACAGATCCATTTTCTTTTTCTTTTTTTTTNNNTTTGTGTTTCTTTTTTTTTTCTTTTTTTTTTTTTTTTTTTTACTTACCTGGATTTATTAATCTTTCATTAGATTAAAAAGCAGAAAAACTAAAGTAGGAGAGAGATAATATTCAAGCCCTCAGGTTGCTTGATAAGCCTGATCTAAAACGCTAAGCTGTTCATTAGAACAGTGGATTTTTCCCTGGACTTCACAGAAATCTTTGAAAGATTGATGGACACCATCCATGTTGCTGGCAGTATCTTTTCTAAAAAATGTTTAGATATTAGTTAAGCAGAGAAGAGGAGTAATTTTTATCTGCTTTTAAGAATATTTTGGAGAAAGTATTTATTTGAGAAGCTGTTCAGTAGTATGAAGACAAATAACATGATATTTATATTTAATAATCAATTTGCAATTGAATAAAAGCAATGAGCCAAATACTGGCTGAATTTATTCTGTATGAATAGGAGTAGATACAGTTAAGGCAATATAATAGTCATAAAAAAGTTCTTCCTTTTGCATATTAAAGGAAACATTTGTTGAAATTATCTTTAAATTTGTAAAGCAGTTTCTGCTAGGGTTAATATGTCTATGTTAGACCTAAATCTCTACTTAATGCCCACAAAAGTCACAGTGGAAAGTAATGGTGAGGATTTATAGAGCTCATTAACAATTACAAATACTTAGTAGGGTAAGAAGGCGGAAAGAACTCCACAGGTTTCTTTTAAGACTCTTCATGCTAAGTTCCTTATTAACAACAGGGAAAAAAAAAGAAATAACAAACTTATGTTTTCTTCTTTCTCTCTCTTTCTCAGCTAATTCAAAGTGAAGCCTTAATTAACAGCCAGAGTACAATCTTTAGTTACTGGATTAATTACAGAAGACTTGCTGTGGGTTTTAAATTCTCTTGGGGTATTTTTAAATCTGGTGGGCAGTAATGCTGCCATCTGTTTTGTGAGCTGATGGTTAGTTCCTACTGAAATCATTAAAATTTTGAAAACTACACTGCCTGATATCAAGGATCATAAATAAGTGGTGTTTTTTTAAACGCAAAATCTGCTTGTATTCTACTGTTCACATCTGAAACAACATTCAGTGTACCTCTAACACATGCCGTGGGTAAACAGCTGGTCTGGGAAGGCAAAATGCACAACCTGTTTATCCAGGTCACATAGAATTTCCAGATAGTTAAATGAAAGTTCCAGATGTAGTTCTTGATGTTACAGAAACTTTTAAGCAAATAAAAATCTTTAAATAACACTGTTTTTCAAAAAAGTCATCAATTTTCATGTGATGCTGGAAAAATAATTGATCAGAACTGGCTGCTGTTGTTAACTTGGCTTTCTCTTTAGCTTGAGAGGCTCATCTGCATTCAGCTCTGTATATAAATAAAACCTGATTTTGTAGGGAATACTGTTGAGCACATATTCACCACAACTGTCCTAGGGGAAAAAATAACCAAAAGCAGATCAATTGTAAATTACTCAGTCCTCTCTTATTCTGAAATAGATGTCTTTTTATTTGTTGTTAAAACACTATTGGATGAGGTATTTTTCCATCTGTATTGCTGGCAGGAATCTGACAGACTTGCAGAGGTCTGAATCATTTCCAGGCAGATTTGCATGCAGCATTTAATTTAGGATTTTCAATCAATAGAATTGTCAAGATCTGGCTGATGGTCCCTTTAAGTACAATTACTTCAAACCATGTGCTTGTGGGTTTGGAATTCTTTATCTTTCATTTCATGTACTTTTTAATGATCTCAATATTCTCCTATTTTTTTTCATCTTAGGACTTATTCCTCAGCTGCTGGCGGTGTCAAACATTTTGGCATATATCAGCCTAGATAATTGTATACTAATTATCTACTATGCCAGGAAGGTATTGTTAGTTCCTCCAGATTATTTTTTTTTTAATGGCCCAAGAATAAATTACCTTGTTTTTTTACAGAACAAAATCTTGTGAGGCTCTCCTAAAGTTCAAAAGCGTTATATTTCACAGTTGAGTCATTGCTATTGCCTACTGTATTGGTGTCTGACAGTCAGTCAGAAAAAGAAATTTGTATTTTACCATCAAAAAGCAGAAAAAGCAAAAGGGCAAAAGATTATTCTGTAGTCCCAAGGAGGCATGATCCTTTTTTATGTTAATGAGAAATTGTGAGGAAAACTGCCTGACATCCTACGGACTGAGCAAATCCAGAGAACTGATTGAAGGAGTAAAGGCATGCAGGAATTTCAGGAATTTAATATTTTTTAGCCTGGTTCAGTATTTTGTGAGACAACAGAAAAATATCTTAAGGAAACAACATAAGATAAGAAAAATAGTAAGAGACACCAAGAAAAGCATAATATTTAATTCTCTAATCATACCGATTTTTTAACATATCTGTTACTTAAAATATGAAGTGTTTTTTTGCATCACACTTGAAAAAGTATGCCTTATGTACTGTTAAAGTAGAGGAAGAAAATGAATCATCAGCTGCTCAGTACTGCAGCAGTTACTAAATGGCTGTCTTAGATCTTCCGCCCAATATGTTGTTTTCAGATTCCACTTGCAGGAACAACTCAGAATGCAATGTGTCTCTTCTGGTGGATGGTGTTTCAGTGGCACTGCTGCAGTGTGAACAGACTTTGCCACCCTCACTGGAGAATGAGCTCCGGAGCTGTGTTACAGCAGCTGGTGAGTGAAATGCCCACTGACATGACAGAGAACTGCTGCTGAAAACAATCTCACTGCACAAAAAGACAAATGAAAGTGATTTTTTTCCTTTTTTTTAATCCTCTCACTGCTTCAAGATTAATTTTGGATCTGACCTCCAAAAGCTTAGATGTCAAAAGCATGAGTATTTTAGATTTCATTTGTGCAGAGTAGGGAAGTTGCTCTCAGTACCTTTCCACTCAGGAGAGCCTTGCAATTTACCTGATATCAAATCCCCAAAGGTATTGATTACCACTGAATTGGATCCTTCTCATCTTCTGGGTTAAAATCCAACCTTATTTTTTTCTAAGGCAATTTCATTAGTATACGGATATGTGTCGGTAATACCAGCGGCTTGTAAGTGCATTTTCATGAGATTACGCTGCTGACTCTTACGTAAATACAGACCAACTAAATACCTTTTTTTTTTTTTTTTTTTAATTTGTAAGATAAAACTATAGAGGTTAATACCTGTGCAGCAGGAGTTAAGATATCCATTAAACACACTTCAGTTTAAATACAGTACAAGAACTTCTACAGATAATTGTTTGTTATACTTGCTTGCAGAACTAATATTAGAGGAAACTTCTCAGGAAAGTAAATTCTGTAACCAAACTCTTATGCTTGTTGTGTCTGTCCTGAAGCCATGGAGTTCACATCTGCATGCACAGCCTGTATCCCCCGTCTGTGCACCTTACAAAGCCCTGGATGTACCCTAAGTGCTGGTTACCACTGCACGTATTGCTCCCTCATTTTAGACTCCCGTAACACTTCTTCAAACACTAACTGCGGAGAATCTTAAAAATACTGCTTATCTTCACTGAAATCATAAAAGGAACACTGTTACAAGTACAGCCTTCTACCTGGTTCACAAACTGAGAAGATCTCACATGTAACACCTCCCCTTACACAGAACACCCACCTGTGCTCATACTTACTTCAATGGGAGTACACTATTTTTACTATTATTTGCAGAATCCAACTGCTGCTACAATGAGTCCATGCTTCCTCTAAATCCTGCTAAAGTGTTGATAACCCACTGAGTGTCTCAGTGTAGAGAAGAAGAATTCACTTGAGGCAGGCACACCTTTGGCATGGCAGCTCTTGCCGTTGCTGTCACCCTCCCAGAGCTGCTCGGGCGGGAAGTCACCCTCTCCAAGAGGCCAGGGATTGCAATCCTCAAGGAGCTTTCATTTTCACTTTTTCAGAGTCAGTTCTCCAAACATCAGTGAACTTCGAGATCCAAGCAATTATTTAAGATTCCTTTTTTCAAGTTGCTTTATTGCATTTTACTTTTTTCTTTTCCTTCTGTCTTTTATGCTGTGCATTCAGTGATTGCCATTCATTTGCACCCCTGAAGTATGAATCACTGACAGGTTGAACAGAGTATGAAGGGAAGAACTTAGAAGATGTCTTGACATCCCAGTATTGTAGTGAAGATGACTGCCAAATGCTAGTTCTGTCCTGAGGAGGTGTTTGAAAGTTCTTTAATCCCCAAATGGAAGGCTGAAGAATGTTAGATAACCTCTTCCTGCAATCAATACATTGCAGTACCTATGACACAATTTCTCTGTCACCTTATTAAACTTTTGCAAATGATTCCACTTATTACAAAAATGTGTTTCTTCTTTCCCTGAAGTCTTCTCCCAGCCCATTTGTTGCATTCTTGATTTGTTGATCTTTGCTTCTTAAATCTTTGAGCTCTAATGGCCAGCAACTTTACTAAAATTTCCTCAATTTTAACCTTTGGAGTTATTGCTGCACTGTGCCAAAGTATCCTTAGATTAGATAATATCACTTTGAGCTTTCTTTTGAGAGGCTGATAGTGTTGGAAGGGAGGCATTTCATGGGATTAAATAGAAAATCAATAGGATAAACAACCCTTTTGCTAGCATGTTTATTTTTATTTCCTGATTGTATCTCTCTTTCTGAGAGTTGCCTGAAGCAGAAAATAGGAAGCTCAAAGATTAGTGTTGCAGCTGTACTCTACAGGTTTTGCTAGGGCAAATTATAAAATAATATGGTAATCACCATCCCATCCCTAGAGTCTCAAAGTAACCTCCATGTTTGGTGCCTTCAATTAAATGTATGTAATTAAATGGTATAAAGTCTAGTCATTGAAAAAATACCCAAATAACATCTTTTTTTTAATAATTAGGCTGAAATTAGTCTGATTTTAGGTTTTGAATATAAACCCTTCTAGATAAATCCGAGCCTCTGGATTATTCATAATCGGCTGTTTTGATGGGCAGTTGATTTCCTTTCACTACAAGTTAGAGTAGGGGGAAATTTTCTCTGAGGCTTTTGGGAGTCACCTTGAGTAGGAAGGAGTAAGCAGTAAATCCTTCATTCTCCTTCACTGTAGAGATACAAGAGCAAATAGTGTGACATTTCTTTAAACCAAGGTTTCTATCAAGTGGGTTTTCTTGGCAACAGGAATTTAATCCTCCCTTATCAGAATCTCTAAATCCCTAATTATTTTCCTAAAATCTTATTCCAGAACTGTGGGTCTGACTTGTCCTCCAAGGGAACTATTCAGGAATTTCATAACAACTGCAGAACAGCTACAGAATAATAATGGCAATGTCAGCTCCTCCACATAGCCCAGACTGTATGGACTCCTAAAGGCATATTGAAGTACCTTTTTTAGATTGGAGAAAATTTGTTAGGATGTGACTGCATTTCAGCTGAGAGTTTCTTTTAATGTTTTCTGATACTTTTGTTGAAACTCATAAAAATTAGGGTCTGAAGTTTTAAACTTTGTTGTTCTCATATTTGGTCCAAAAGTCAGAATAAACCTATGCAAAAATATCAGTAACTCCATAAATTATAATAAATTATAATGTTCGAGTACATATTTGTTGTAAGGGTTTTTCTATGAGGGTACATAACAAAATGAAAAAAATAAATATAAAAAGAGTGGCTATTGTGGAAAATGGTTTACATAGAAAAAGGTGTTAAGTCTGAGCTATCACATACCCCAGCAATACGCAACTGATCCAATATTTGGGTTCATTCTTTTGTGTAGATGAGTCTTTTTCATGCTGCTGAGAGTGATGGTATTGTAAGAACAACTCTACAGACCCCATCTGTGGAACTGCATTTTATCCACCAATATTATGTGTATGTTGAAGAACAGAAGATTGGAAGTCCTGTGAAAAATCTTTTGAAGACCAAAAGCTGAGAATTATTGGGGCAGAAACATAAATCTTGAATATTAAGTCTGAATCTAATATGCTGTATAAATACTGGTTTTACTTAGGGGGTGTGTGGAGACCAAAGACAGCAGAATGACTTAAAATTTCAGCATTGAGAAGTCAAAAAGATTTTGGAACCAAAGACTGACCACGAATAAATTGGCCAGGTGTGTATTTCCTCTCTGCGGCTCTCAAAGGTACAAAACTTGCAATGAACTTGACAGTTGCTGCAGTAGCTCCTAATTCTTACTCTCAGTTATAGAACCATAGTACTCTATTTTAAATCAAGGTTTTTCTTAGAGGCCTTCTCAAGGCTCCTTATGAATGGAAATAGGAGGTTGGTATGTTGTTTTAGGACTTTAATTGTTTTATTGTTTGACTTTTTTACTGCCATATGCAGAATATTTTTTTCCTCTATCTTTCAAGCCATGCTTGAGCTCTTGCTTACAAGTGTTCAGTGCTGGAGAAGCAAAATAATTCAAAATAAATAATTTAGTAGGCAATACTTGGCTTACTTTATTTGCCCAGTGTATAAAAAAGCTCTCACAATGTTTATATTTCCTCAACGAAAAATTCTGCAAGACCTGGAGTGAGCCAGTAGGTTACTCACAAATTCAGCATATTTGTTGTGTGTTGCTTTATACTCAAGCTGTTGTAATGGGTCACCTGAGTCACATTGTTCCTCTCTTACAGATACAGTTCCATGATTGGAGGCCATAAATGGTATATGTTGCTTTTCCAAAAATGAGTTTTGTTTGGAGACTCATTCTATTATCCACTCAGTGAAATCAGCTACTCCAAATGCACCAGTGGGGGCTGTGCCTGTGCCAGGGACTCCATCAGGGAGCCACGACTGATTAGTTCAGGGATGCACTAATATCTAACCAGCCTCCAGCCTAGATCTGCGTCTGATGATTCAGCTGAAGCACCCTGGGGACGGGGCAGGAAGGAACAACTTGGAACTACTCAGATCCCTGGGTGTCCTCACACAAAGTGTCACCCAGGACGTCCCCAGCGTGCCCCTGCCAGGATCACACCGGGCCCAAGGAGCAGGGGGACCTAGTGAGCACTTCCCAGGGCTGCTCTTGGAACTTGGCTGTCTGTTAGAGGCGTTTCTTCGTAAAAGGAAAAAAATGCCTTGCTCCGGTTTACATTTTGTTCTGAATTTTGGTCAGAGGTTTTTGGTATGCTTTGCAAATGTCCCATGGGTCAGAAGGAACCCTGAGCTGAACTGTGGCTTTTTTAGTTATAGAATGCATTTGGGAAATGGTAGTCTGGTTCATTCACTTAACTAAGCTAAAAAAGTGTTCTGTCTACAAGAGGAAATCATGTATTTGTTTAAAATCTATTTCTTATTCTTCATGTCAAATTTTATCATCTTTCTAAAAACTGAATTCTTCCATATCCTTTTACATTTATCACTCAGTCTGAACTTACAGCAAGCAACTGCTCTTGGACTTTGTTGAGACATGGACCAAAAAATCATTAATTTCCAAAGTTAGAAATGTTGAATTTTATTTTATGTAGTAGTTTGTGTACCTAGAACTCAAACCTATTACTAATGCTTAATAAAAGTGAATGCTAAAATCCAAACATGCAAGAGGCCTAGAAAAAAGAAAAAAGAAAAAAGAAAAAAGAAAAAAGAAAAAAGAAAAAAGAAAAAAGAAGAAAGAAAAAAGAAAAAAAAAGAAAAAAAGAAAAAAGAAAGAAAAAGTTTTCCTTCTATTTCTTCTAAACTAAGACATTGTCTCAACATATAAATAGTGTCATTAGCTTAGAGTATGACTTAGAGAACACCTTAGAGTATGCTTTCTTCTTCAAGAAAGAATCCATGTATGCCTTCTCTAAAGGTTGTTTCTTCCTGAGCTGGGATAGATCTCTTTTGGGTCCTTCCTTTTTAAACTGTATATTGTCTTAATAGGCTGGACTTGAATTCAGGGAACCTAAATTCTGCTTTTATCTCCTTCAGCAGCCTTTAAGTTTCATTGAAATCATTGAAAAACGAGGCAGCAGGCACTTAAACTCTTTCTATTGACTGTTCTTTTTTTTCTTGCCTTTTTTCCTCAACAGGATATACAAGGTTGGATAGGATATTGGAGGAAATCAGTACTATATTTTTATGATAGCAGATAATCTTTCTCTTCTGCCTCAGCTCCTTCATTTGTGAAGTGCTTCAGTATATACAAATGAGGGCAGTTACAAGAGTACCAGATATTTTTATTACTTGTTTTAAAAAAAGACTTAAAAAAGAATACAAGTATCTTACTGTTAGAAAGACCTTATACAATGCTTCTAGACCTAATCTTATTAAATCTTTCTGTATGAGTCTTTATATAAAAATGTATTTTCTGTTTAAACGTGGTTGTCCTATTTCGTTTTCATCTAATGATAAAATTCCAATGTATTTCCTCCAAATACTACTTAATATTTAGTAATCTCCTTTTCCTTTACATTCTGCATTCTCTGTAATTCTTCCTTAATATTGGACAAATTTTTCACGCTTTTTCCACATGCATCTGATATATACAGGAAAGTTTTCAAGTATTGTTCTCGTTTATGAAAAAAATGAAATTTTCTTGGGTTGTACTTCAGGAATGTTATTCCTTTTGGGATGAAGGAGTAGGATTCCTTCTGGATGATACAATGAAGCAGGTAGGCAATTTTCATACTTCTTAAGTCTTTGTTTACATGAGATCTACATCTCTTTTAGTCTGCATATTTCGTGTTTAAAGAAAAAGTTTTTAATCATGCCACCCTTGTAAAACAAAAATTGTTTTTAATTAGAAGTGGATCCTTAAAAAGATCTGATGAAGTGAAATCACGGCGGTTACTTCATGCAGTTGTATGCAATGGACCAATATTTGCCTTAAACTGAATTTGAATAAATGACATTGTACCAACTTGTACAATATGTATTAGTACTGACAATAAGAAGAGAAGAGAAGAGAAGAGAAGAGAAGAGAAGAGAAGAGAAGAGAAGAGAAGAGAAGAGAAGAGAAGAGAAGAGAGAAGAGAAAGTAACATCATTCATAGCGTGAATTCATAGGCTCTTTTGAACTTGAATAGACTAGTACATATTTGTTGTACTATTTTTATTTCAATTTGAGATTCATATATAGTATAAATTATGGAATAAATTAATTAATTTTTTTACATTGTTTTTGTTAAATTCACTGAAAATGCATTGTCCAGTGATTTACTTTAAAAACACTTACAAATAAGTTGAATTTATCAAATTTTAGAAATTCATCTCCTCATGTATTAAGGTATGAATATGGAAGATGAATAGACTTGGCAAATTGATAGGTTGGTTTTCATTAGATGCAGTCCCTTTGTGCTTCATACATGCTTCCAAGAGATCACGCACATTCATTTTTTCATGAAGTTTGAAACATTAATGGATTTCTTCTACCTGGAAAACATGGTAAGTAAGCTGAATTATAATATAAATGATGTAATAAATCATATACCAATTAGAGCTGTTTATATATCTATAGAGATATTGCCTTGCCAATGCCTACTTTGATATGCCCTTCTTTGGGGAAGTTTCTCTCAATCTTTGCATCGGGTAGAGAAGGCTGTGCTGCAGTTCTCTTCACTGCAGAAAGCATCTGAGCCAGTGTCCAGAGTGTGGGGAGATGCTCAGGCAGAGCAGCTGGGATTAGCATTATTCCTGCATTCATTCAGTGCAGGAAGTATGAGGAGTTTTCTTTTTAGTATCTTTTCTGAAATATTTATTTACTGTAATGTTTCCCCAGACTCTACAGTAATTCCAGGGATAACTTCAATTTTTNTGGATGAGGACTCTGCACCTCAGTGGTGTCAGGAGGCAGAGTTCTCTCCAGCACCAAATGGTTTTTAACTTCCACAGATAATTTTTTGTTTGGTTTTTTTTTTTTTTCCCTCCCCCTCCCCCTTCTCTTCTCATACTTTTTTCCACTTTTTTCCATGATGGCCTTGTGACCTTCATGCACTTAGTATTCTTCCTCATAAATGATGCAAGTGCAATCCTATACTTACAGTAGATTTAGCCAGACACAGGTGACTGAACATGTGTGATAGCAAGTACCTTGTATCTGATATAGGTAAATCTAAATAAATTCTCCACATTAAAAGTCCTCAGGGTAAGAATACATACTATTTTTTGCCTTCTATGAGAACAGGGAGCAAAAAATGTTCAGAAAACAGAACATGGGACATTTGCAAAAGTTTCAAAAACAATGGGCCAGGCAGAAGAATCTGATTTCATCAAAAATCTATTTTCATCATAAATCAACTCAAGCTACAGAAGAAAAGTTTGTATCCTGAACTCCATCCTCTTCAGTTAAGGATTCTTACTAATTACCACTTAGAGATCTATTAGGTTAGGAAAGTACACTCTGCGCTTTCCCTTGCATCGGTGAAACATTAAAATCTTTTCAGATTCAGGTCTTAGATGGACTTTTCCTCCTGGGGAGGTATTCCCTCCAGTGATGACAAAAGGGAGTCTGGAATTAGCATGCATCCTAGCATGCTAATTTTAGTCCTGCATCAAATTTGCTTTCCAAACTGAGTGTAGGGAGAACAGCTCATGTCAAAACCACAGATCTGGTTTGTATCTCACACCTGGAATGAGCAGGATGCTGTTCCTCACGTGAGTCAGCACAGCTGCTCTGCTTTTAGGGCTGAAGCTTCATTCTCATTTGGAGCTACAGGAGGATCTCTAGCGTGATGCCATTCTGCTCTCATCGGGTTTCTGGCTCTCTGCTGGCCCATCAGTTCAGTCTGGGCTTCCCAAGAGCAGCAGGCCAGTGCAGGCTGCTCACCACTGGCTGCCAGTCATCGACCTGAGAGTGTTGCATGTGGGGAAGAGAGGCCTGGTTCTACATCAAACTGCTATTCAAGAATGTTTACACATTTTCAGTGTTACCCTCCTTTATTCTGATTCCAATTGGAACTCATTTAAATGAATAAATAACAGAGAAACTAAGCATGTAGTTCTAAGTCATTAAATGCTTTAAAGTATGAATTTGACAGTGCTGTGTCCTTTGGAAGGGTCTGATTTGATTAGAACATCAAAGTTGTTATGCATAAAAGGCATCTTGAAATTGCCTTTTATGAGATTTAATTTGTTAAATACACAGTATGGGAAGGTGGGTCCTTTAGGAATGAGAGAATTTTGTTGGTTCACAAAAGCTTTTACTTCCAAAAGGTTTGACACAGATTGGCTTGTTTGGCCATTTAGAGGCAGGAAAAGGACACGGGCAAATTAATGGGAATAGTACAAGCAAACTGGAAAAGCTGTAAAATATGAACAAAGCAAAGATATTTGTCTGCTCTTTATCTGGGCTTAAAACCAGGGTATATCTATATATTTCATTAGTATTAAACTCCTTTTCAAGAGTAAATCAAATGCAAGGAAGATAAACTTAGCACACATTGCTTTTATTTGTTTTAGCTGAAACCCACACACAATGCCACCATGATACATTTCAAAGACTTGCGGAAACACATTTTTGAGTGCTTTTCCCCTCTGAGTGCACAGAAACACATTATCAGCACTTTCTGGCCATGCATAAAACATTGACAAGGAAACACAATAGGATACTCCCTTATTATAGTCAAGAAATATCCTCATACCACAGAGGATTAAAAATCAAACAAACCAACCAACAAAAGACACTCCTTTTTTGTTGCCAGAATTCAATTCTGTAAGGGAAACCTTGATCTGTCTGTCTGGATTCAGCCTGGGCTGGGAATAGTAGAATGGTGTAGACCTTACCTGCACTAAACATGCTCTTGTAGTCCTGGAAAGATTGTTTATTCACTGTAAATGTACCAAGAACTGCTTCAAGTTGAATAGTAAATATATGATGTATAGAAAGAGAAAAGCTGCACTAGTTGGAAGTGATCCTCTGAATTACTGATGATATGATTTTGCAAGCTCATTAAACATTTACTGGAAAACAGAAAAAAATCTTATGAAGGTCCATCTTCTTTTCCTTTTCCCATACATTTTATTCCTGTGTGTGCTGGCTGAATTTTAGTTAAGTAGCTAAAAAGGATATAATTTGACAGTATTTTGAGATGTATTATATTTTTTAATATCCTGTTAATCACTGGATGTCAATATGAAAACTCTGGGAATCATAGTTTACAAACAGCTCCAGATAAGACCAGAGTAGCATTACTGAAAATTAATATGACTAAATCCCAAAAACTCAAAACCTTCCCAACCTACTCCATCACACTGACTTAAATTAAAGAAATTAATCTCTTGAATATTCACAGATGTCTTTCAAAAAAGCCTGACAAACAAGCAAACAAAAATCCTTAGCCCTAGCAGTAATATAGGTTTGCAAAACATCTCTGAAGTTGAATTATCTTCATGAACTTTATTGGGGAAACAAACAAATATGAAAATTATTTCTGTGCTTTTAAAAAGGATTTTGTGTTAGTGTCTTATACAGAGTTGCTTGTGTTGGTTTTTTTTTTTGGAATGGCCAAAAAATTCCTCACACAGAAATCTGATTCAAGGCTAAGCCTGAAGAGTTGAATCCATGAAGTACATTAATAGATTCTAACAATTTTTAGGTTTCCCAAATTCAGGATTTGATATTAGGATTTGAAACAGTGGTAATCTGAAATATTTGTTTTTCTGCTGTGTTTTTCTGCCGCGTTTTTCTATAATCACAACTAACTGAGCTTTTCAGAGCTGTCTGCATGACATGCAAAGAGTTCTTTGATTTTAAAAGTCCCACAGAACTGGAGAGCTCAAGAAATGGAGCACGACTAAATCTACATTCTTGGGTGAGTAGTATTATATAATTGCAAAATGTTCATTGGTTCACGTTATGCCTTCTCCACAAGGATACAGAGTGCCAAAACAGAAGAAGGTCCCAAATTTTGGCCTTCTGGCATAATAAAGACTTCATTATAGTCTGACCTCTAAAATATAATCTATCTTTAAATAAAACCTACATTTAATCTTTTATTGCTTGGTCAGAAATACTTTCTTTTTACATGTTTTGTTCTTTTATTGCTGCAAGGGTTTAAAATTATATTTTTAAGCTTTAGGGACAGGAGTTATGCAGAACTTTTTTTGTTATTGCATTTCCTAGCACTTGGAAAAATGTGTTGAGACTTCAGAAATGTGTGTCCTGTGGGACTGAACTCACTAAAGAGCAGCAAGTCACTTAATAGAAAATGTCTGCTAGTCCCTGAAGATCTTTTCCCATTACCTACCTCTCAATGAATGACTAACATAATGGATTAGGCTGTTCACCCTTGATACATGACTGGGAGACTTTATGAACTAGGAGGAACGTATTTTGATTTTACTGGTGTCTTTCCCTGTCACTGCTGTTGAATTTCCAAAGGCTTTTGGTACTCATCAGAATCCAGATGGAGAATTCTCTGAATTGTGAGAAGCTAACAGTGTTCTGATTTTCTTTCTGCTTAACCTCCATGTGTCCCCTGCATAATTCTGCCTTTTCCCAGCATCAAATCTGTGACAAGATCAAAAATGGATCTAGTCAGATAGCAAAGGTGTTATCAGCTAAAATGTACAACTAGAATTTTAACAAGAAAATTCAAAGGAAGAATTCTAAATATGAATATGCATAAATGAAGATAAATGTATTGGGTTGTCTCAAGGTTTATACCATATGACTGAATTCATTGATCTTTTAGAGGCTCCTCTATACTGACTTTGAAAAACTTACCATGCAAACATTGTGTATGGAGAATATCTTTCAAAGAGACCTGCAAGGATGTATTTGAGTATATACAACCATCTCTTTTATTATTGCAAGTTCCATTTAAAGCTGTAAATTACAATTCAAAGTAATTTTGACTTAATTGTTATGATCTCAAATGCTTCATTATGATTGAGTACTTTAAATTAAAGCTTGAAACCAGCAATAGATGTATTTAAGATGATAAGCAGATTCCAGTATTGTGCTTCTGATGGGAATTGCTTGCCACAGAAGCAGGGGATTACATAGTTTGGGGTAGCTGCTTGCTCTGATCTCACCGGTATTATCTCTGGTGCAGGTTAGAGTAACTCCTTGTCTCACTTGCAACATTTGATAGTGTGTTTTCTGTCATAATTTCTGAGGTAACATCCCTGAAACCTTCTCCATAACCACTTATACACTGAGGCAAGGCTGGTTACGGTCAATTCTGTATCAGGAGAGCTTTTTGGCCATCCAGAGAATTGTTAGCTAGCCACGTCTGATTGCATTTTTTCTGCTCCTTTCTGAGAGCATAAACTGATAACAGCATTAATTGCCCCACTTTATTTTCTGTTTCTCAAACCCGTGGAAAACCCCAGGTTTGCAATGTATCACAATTCTTTTTCTCACTCTGGCGTGGCACTGACAGGGGTCAGACATTCTGTAGTGAACAAGTGTTCTCTCAGACAAGAGTCCACTTTGCCAGTAGCTGGGTACCAAGCAAAACGTTTCTTCTTCTCTTAGATATGTAGCCTTTAAACAGAAAATTAATTTATAAAGGTGAGATAATTGCTCAGTATAGCCATCCATGTTTCTTTGTATAGGAAAATAAATGCCAGTGGAAGTTTTGGTAATGAACAGTTCCTGTGAGAATTGCCTACCTCTTAATAATTGGTCTACAAGCTGCATGATAATCCACCTTAACAGGTGTAGCATGTGCTCTGGAGCTGTCTCTCAAAACCTCTGAACAAAGTCTGAGGGGAAATACATCCGAGATTAGCTGAAAAGTCCATTCCAGTCACTAAACAAACACTCTGCAATTAGAGGTTCATGTGTTGACTTTAAAAACACACCAGACAGCTGAAGTGACATTCAGACTGTACAGCAGAAGGAAATGCAGATGTCATCTTTAGAAGCAAGAAAAATCATAGTCCAAGAGCTGCAGAAGAACTTTTCACTAAGCTGTTACTGCTCAAAAAAGAGAAGTGAATAGTGAACTCAGTAAATTGCAGGCAGTGTAAGTTGTGCTCCACAAAGAGGGAACAAAGAAAAGATCAAAAGGCACAGGGATCTGCAAGATTAGAACAATTGAAATTGTTCTCTTCTCACAGCTTCATGCAGCACTGAGCAAGGTTTGGGCAGTACCTCCTGGGGAGAGTGTCTCTTTTGAGAAAGTGCATTCATTATCAATTACTGGGGGTTGTTTTTCTTTAAAATGACTATACAAGAACTAACAGAAACCTTGAATGTAAACGTGCATACGTTCTGACAGCACTGCTGGTAATTACAAAATATTAGTTTAAAACAGAGAAGGGCAGTACTAAAATAATGCAGCTTTTGTTTTCACCAGAAATTGTTTTTTTTTCTTTTAGTCTTCCCCATCAAAAGTATTGTTGACAATACTAAAACTACCATTTTGTATTTATGAAAAACACATTTAAGGATTTGAGAAAAACACAGGCCTTCTAGTTCTTTTATCCAGTTGTTTTAAGATATTTTAGATCTAGTTGTTGATTACCATCACTCATTTTATTGCAAACTGACAGATATTATTGTAATTCAATGTCCAGTGTACCAGAAACTATGAAATTTAATCTCCTTGCAAGCAGAGCACTTTCTTATGACTTTTAAACTCACAGCTCTCTCTTCAGAAGAGAAAAGGCACATGGAACTGTCTCACTGCAGCTTTACTGAACTGCTTAACTGACTTGCATAATGGAAGTGCTGAATTAAAGTGTTGGCTTTTACTTCTAAATTATTAGATATTTCAGAATGTAATTTACTGGTCAGGTGCTTGAGTTATTAGTGTTGAAAAAGCAGCACTTCCAGAGGGCAAGTGCTGTTCATGAAAACCTCACCTTGTATGAAAACCTGGCATGCTTAAGTTTCATTAGGAAAAAAAAAGTCTCCTTGTGCGTATCCTAGCACCAGGAGATGCTGGTAAGATATGGAGAATCCTAATTAGAATTCTTCTTCCAGTTTAAGAATATAACAGAAAACAGATAACAAGAATTCCTATTTTGCATGCCACTGTCCCTCCTTTCAGTCTGCTTTCCACAAATGCATAAATGAAACGTCAGTAGGTGAGCTTGTCATGCTAGAGAACTGGAACTATCAGCTAACAAACCCCTATGACTTGCATGAGTGTGACACACTTCCAGTACAAAGTGCAAAAGTGCAATTTCACTCAAATTTGCAGAGCTGTAAGAGGGACCAATACAGACCAATAAAGAGCAGCACTCATACTATCACCATATTATTTTAAACACTTGACTATGATCAGTAGGAATATCATTGGTCAACATGTCTGAAAATCATGTACTTTTATTTGCATGCTTAAATATCATTATAACAATGTCTTTTGTTACATTGAAAAAACTTAAATTTACAGACAGGCCTTCACCGTAATTCTCAGATGTGCTTATGTAGCACTTATCTGCATCTTTAAATACCTAATACTTGTGAAAATATGAATGTGTCTTTATTATGTAACTTCAGCAATCTTAGCAAATCTTAGGAGAAAATCTCTGCTCTTTCTGCAAAAAAAGAAAGGGAAGTGCCAGCTTGATCACTCTTCCCTGTAGTACATCTTCTTAACCTGCATGTCTTCAAACATGAATTATTTTGATTACTTAACATATAACAGGTTCCTGTGCTAACAAAAGACCACAAGGTTGGACCATGGTGCTCCGTGGAATCAGCAAATGATTGTGTAGATGTGGACACAGAGTTTATTAAATTCAGTATTAAAGGCAGAGAGGATTTTACTCCATACTGAGGAACTCAGTTTAAAGAAATAAGGCATTTCTTTAAGGGTCTGCAATTGTTCTGACTCTCTCACTAGGTAGCACAGAGCGTGTTTGAGTGAAGTGGTACAAGGGAGAGCTGCAGAGTGACTTGACAAAATAAAGGGATTGTTAAGGTACTTGTGAGCCTTCTCCCATCAGACCATTACAACCACTGAAGCAGATCAAATGGTTACATAAAAGTACATAAAAGTAGAACTAATGGAGTGATTTTATTTGTACTAGAGCCTGTCCACTATTGCATGCCCTTTGATTGCCTCTAAGTATCTGTGTAACTTTAGAGGAAAAGACATTTTCTAGCCCTAAAAAAAGTCAAGTGCATGTTTCTTTTTTCCACATTTTATATCCAGGTTAATTCCTGTTATGCTACATTTTATCTTCTGGAAAAATGGAAGGAGACCTAAATTTCTTAGTTCTAGTGAGTAGGGAAGCAGTATTTGCAAAGGCAGCCAGGGAAATTTTATTTTCATTTTCTAGAAGTAGGCATGGGCATGGCACCCAAGATAGAATTCTGTGGTTTTTTGAAACAAGTAGCATGCTTGACCTTGGCAGAATAATAAGCAGCTGCCAGAGGACATTAACAAAAGTAAAAGGATTTGTGCAGTGTGAGGATACCCTCAGGGTTCTGAACATTTTCAGCTGTGCAGTCTCCACTGCTGGACTCTGCTCCTGGTGCTGGTGGCAGCAGGCTCGCTCCAGAGGGCAATAGCTGTGATCCACTCATGTCAGCAGCGCAAAGTGCCTGCTTTCCTGAGAGTCCAGCCTAGAATGCCCCGCAGCACTCGGAGCTCTAGCCTGAGGCCAGCACCCTGTAATTCCCCTCTAGAGGGATGATGCCAGCTGCTCCATCTCACTGCAGTCAGATTGTGTAAGTCAGCCTTGCACCTTCCACGTGGAAGTCTGTAATACTCATCACTTGGAACAATTGTGACTCTATGAATGTATAGAGCTTGGTTCTCTTTCCATTGAAGTTACTCGAAATTTTGGTCACGGTAGCAGGTTTTTGAAAGGGCATGGTCAGTCTTCAGAGACTTGGAATTTACCTTGTAAAGATAAATTCTCAGTCCCAGCCCTGAATTTCTGGATGCTCACAGTAGGTGCTTCCTGCTTATCAATCTGTCAGGAGCTGTTTTTTCCAGGACATTCCCTGGACAATATCTGACCCTTTGAGGGGTTAATGATACGGGTGATTTATGGGGTGTTTCTGACGCATACAAATATTCTCCAGTTTGTAAGGTGAGGCAGTTAGGGAAACATCTATATGAGTTAATTGAAAGTGGGGGGGTTAGTATCCAGAATCCAAGATGATAAATGAACAATATTTATTGCAGAGAAAAACAGTGGGCGGTTTTCATACTGATTTTCATGTAAGTCAATGTAGTTTGTATATCTATATCTGCATCTAATGTATATAAATAAAAAAATAATCTCTCTGTCTTTTGCTTGTTATTTCTTTTGATTACATTCTTGATGTTTATGGTAGCAGTAGATTTGGTTGTTCTTTCAAAATGAACTGTTCTTGTCAATACCTGTTGGAACAGTGTTGAGGTTTTTTGTGAGATTGAAGAATATTGCTACTTTATTCTGCAATATTAAATTCTTTTGGGGATATAAGGTATTTTTTATCACTAGATTTTAGGAAATAAAATTGTAGATTGGTGAGTTTTCTTTAGGTTATTATAAAAAATTCCATTCTTTAAATGTATTTATTCATAAATATTAAGGGAAGAATTTTTTATTAATTTTAGTAAAGTGATTAAAAAACTATTGCAAACATTACTGGAAGAGAAGTTTGTTGATATCTCATTAGAATGAAAATTGTAACTTTTGTCTGGGAAAGGGCAACTTATATATATACCCTGGTGTTTTGAAGCTTAATTAGTACCATAAGCCTAGTTCTGAATTTTGATATATGAAAATTCATATATGAACTCATATATGGCTTGTTGATGTCCAGCAGCATGCACTGAAAAAAGCTTTATTTGTTGAACTCCCATCCAAATGCACCATAGAAAAAGTTTGCCTACAAGCTGAGCATGTGGATATCAGTACAGGTGACAAATACTTTGGAAAACAACATTAATCACCTGAAATATAAGAGACATTTGTTTCTGCCCTTCAACTCCTTGGCCTGGAATAGACTGCATTGGAAATCACTCAGATAGAAGTCTTGAACTGATAGGAAGTTTGTGTGAGCACAGTTACAGTACAGTGCAAATCTGTTTCAACATCCATCATTTAAAGGACAGGCATAAATTTAAATTATATCCAGCTGCTCTTGTGTTAAATAGTGACCAGATCATAAAGTGATTTTTGAAAGCAGGGCTGCTAATGAATATGCATTTTTTAAAGCCTCCATCCAGTGTCAAACATATGAAGAACTACAGCTCATTCTTTTTATCACAAGGGTAACTTCCAAGATTTATATTCCTTATTTGACTCAGTGTAATTTGCACATATCCCTGGAGGAGAGGTAATTCTCAAAATAAATTGTTTCTTCTTTGTGGTTAAGTACATTAGTGATGTTTGACTAGACATCAAAGCTTGGACAGTGTGTTTGCTGTGAGCTTGGCAACATTTCTATCAGACTGGCATTTCTGCTTATCTCATTATTTTAAAAGGAAAAGCAGAAGAAAAATTTTAAAAATTTAAAATTAAAAAATAAATTTTAAAAACATTCTGATATTTATAAAAGCCTGTCAGACCTTGCATCTGCTCTGTTGACTTCTGCCAACCCCTTTTGACAGAGCAAAACACCCTTATGTTACAAAGTATGTAGAGCATTAAATAATTTCTCGTTTGTGATTTTAAAAAGAGCCAAAACCTGCACTTTTTTTTCCTGAGAAGAAATGAAAGCAGCAAATGTTTAACATCACCGAAAGTAATTATAAAGAAAAGAAACATACTTTTCTTACTAGGAGGTAGGAAGCCCTCTCCACGTTGCTGTGTATTGACAAAGCTTTACCAACTTGGATAGTGCTCTGCCAATTTTTTGTTTTACCATTTGAGAAGTTGGCTTGGCAATGGAATACAATGGATCATCAGTTCAAGGCTCTCCCATCAACAAAAGCATTCCTTAAAATGCTAAATACAGAGAAAGCCTCTTTCACTCTTCACACACCTCAGTAGTTTGTATTTAGGTTCACATTCTGGGCTTGTGTCCTTATTCCCTTCTCTGTCAGCTTCACCTGTGAGCTGGAAAAGGCCTTGTCTGTGTCACCAGGAAAACCCAAACCAATTGTTAAGCCAGTAGGCTATGATCATACAAAACTTGTCTAAAGAAATTATGTCAATTGACATACCAACTGTGAAAGCAGTAGTCACGCATTTACCAAAGTGATAATCTAATTCTTCAGGCCAAAACATATATTTTTTTTCTTCATATTAGCATGCAGTTTGCTTTTCCTCCAAAAACGTGAAAATGAGTGATTAGGTGGAGAACAGAGGTACCCAGAGATAATGGTTTCTAGACAGCAGAATATAGCTTAAGCAGCATATAAACTTCTTGAATAACAGATTTCATATGTAAAGATGTTGTTCCTTTATTTTATTCTATTTCAGTCACAAAATGTAGGAATATAAATTTTGAAGTTGCATGTGACAGCTCACAGATGCAGATGGTTTATAACTAATTTTAGGCTGCATTTTCCATTCAGATGAACAGATTCTAATGCTGGAATTTTCAAGATACATGAAGATGTAGACGGAGTTGCCTTGAGAATCAAAAGTTATTTATAAAGGTGTTGGTCTGGTTTGGATGGAGAACTTCAGAAACATTCTCCTTTCTCCATACTGGTGCCAATACACTCAGAAACAAGATGTTTCAATACCAATGCCACCAATCTGCGTGTCATTGAACACCTGTTTTTACATGGTCTATTTGAAGATTAATTGCCTATTTTGCAACAAAAACTTCTTGTCGGGAAAACCCCGTCCCTAACGCTGCTTTTTCAGGTCATTACCCATAATGTAACCACATATACAACACAATGATTATCGGGTAATCACATTTAAATATTGCCATTTCCAAGAAAAAGACAAAAAATTTCTATGAGTATGCTGTACTCACTGTCATAGTTGATTGCTAAGTGTTTTGCCTTTAATCCACCCCAGTTAGAGCCGATGTACAAATTTTAAGCAAGATGCAGTGTAAGCAAAACACAAAGTTCACTAACAACTCCAGGACATTTTACCCAAGAAATGCCAACATCTGGGAGGAAAATCAGGCAAATGATTAATTTGAATTTTTGCATTTTGCAGATGCAGCATATATATGTGATGTCATGGCTGCAGTATTCTTCATTACTTGGAAAGATTTTTTGGTGCCACAAGTCTGAGGACACGATGGGACTGACAGAGATAAGAACTGTAGGTATGTTTGATCAGAGCAATGGTGATGATTTCAGAGCTCACAAAGAAAACGCAATTAATTTCTTGGCTTTGTCCTCTAAACATTTTCCCACATGGAAACCTTTGCAGCCTCAACCAGCTCCAAAAGTAGATGTCTGTGCACATACAAAAGTCCTAATGAGAGCAGCTTGGCAGGACACAATCTCCATCTGAATGCTGAAAACCATACAGCTTTGCAAAGCAGGTCTGCACCAAATCAGAGAAGAACACTTGAAGCATTTTTATTTGTGCACACTTAACTGAAGCTTTTATTTTTAATTTCCTTTTTATCTAGACCAAGTACAAAAGAACCAAGCTTATATTACGTGCAATGTACTGTATTAGTGTGATCACTGTGCAAGTAATGACCATTTTTCTTTTGCAAAACTACTTTTACAAGTTGTTTGCCAAGAATGTTAAAATTTTGCCAAATCTTCTGCTCAAGATTGTGTAAAATCTATGTTGCATTATCATACCAAGTTAGACTAACACCACTATGTACAGTGGTTCTCGGGGTTTTCTTTATGTGATGCCCCATATATTAAACTTCTTTGATACATCAGTTGTTGTTGTTGTCTACATTTAATAAAGACATGCAAATATTGAAGATCCTTATTTGCTCTTTTCTTCTCAGTGTTCAGGTCTAGATATTTATACAGCATTACACATCTCCAGTAAAACACTTTATCAGTACCAAGAACTCAGTCAAATGGACTCACATTGGAAAAGATATATGTTTTGGCAAAACAACAGGTTCAGCAGAGCCAGATTTACTGTGGGTTAAGCTTGGCCATACCACCCTGAGAATGGCCAGCTAGCTCAGCTGTAGAGCATAAAACTGTTCATCATATCAGAGTTGTGGGTTGGGTCCAGCATTGGGTGCCACATAAATGGTGGGGTGACCCTGTCCAGCTGCTCACCCAGACACTCCTTCACTCCCCCTTTCTCACTGTGACAGGGGAACAAAGGAAAGTGAAAAAGCTGTGAGTGGAGACAAAGATCCAGAGATTACATACCAACTGCCATCCCAGGGAATCAGGCTGGATTTGGGAAAAGTGAATTTAGTTTATAATAGAGTTGGATGGCAAGAAACAAACAGAAAAGCTAAGACTCTTTTCCCCCATCCTCTTTCCCAGGCTCAACTTCATTCCCTGTGGCCCCTATACCTGCACAGGGACACCCGAGACATACATAAGAATTGTCCATAAAGTTAAAAAAATGCCTCCATGACAATGTGGCTGCATAACAAAGAGAGAGATCAAGGTCTCAGGTAACCCCTGGTTCCATCTGCGAGTTATTCAGTCTGTCTCATTTTCATAACTTCCTGACAAAGTAAAGCACAAGTGTGGTTTCGAATTCTAGCATTATCTTCATACCTCTGTAATGGGTTTCATGCTGTAAACTCCTTTCATGAGCATTTTAGGAATCTCACTGTGTCTAAAGAGTGAAGAAACCTTCGCTAGTTTTGCATCATAACATTAATCCACGCTGGATACTTTCTAAAAGTTCTTCCCTTGTTTGTCTTCCTGACTCTAAGATGTTCAGTCATTTATATTAAATAAACTTTGCTGTGGACCTCTGAGCCAAACCAAGGCTGCAGTGTTAAATGGTGAATATGAGAGATTATCATCTTGGCTACTACATGAGATTGCAATTAAAGTCATCTTCAGCTGCTAGCTGCTTTTTTTTATCAAATGGAAACATGACATTTCAGAGGCTGTTTTTGCTGCCGTGTTCTCTCTCTGATGCTGTGCTAAGTCAGAAAGAACGCAGGAAAAGTTATGCCCCGAGGCCTGATACAAAGGTTAAGCTCAGTCTCCATGGAGTTCCTAAATCAAGGGAAAAGTTCTGATTGAATTTGGGCCATTATTCAGCACAGAACATCAGCATTTAGGTTAACTCAGTCTCGTGAGTGCAGCTGCAAAGCCCTGAGTTAAAGCAGAGCTGCCAAAACTGCATCTCCTTTCCTGCTTAAGTCTGTGACCTACAGCTTGGACATCGATGCCAGCACACAGCAGCCACACTCTGCACAAGGTGCAGTGCTGGGCCCAGGAGGAGCTTTACTGCTTCTACAGTCATAAACTCTTGCAGTTTTCTGGAAAGCAGTGTATTGGTGAACACAGAGGTTTTGAGAGGCCAAATTTGAAACCAAAGAAAGAGAATTAGTGGTAGTGTGCACTTGACAGAGAAGTTTTAACCCTTCATTTAGCAAACCAGAATGGAACTGGTGGCTTCCGTTTTGTTCAATTTAATAATTTCATTTAAATCATTCTATTTTGCTTTTGTTCAGCATATGTTATCAAGTCTAATGGGCCAAATTCTCAGTGGTTGAGCAGTAGACTTTTCTCAGTTTTAATCTGATTTTTAAGGAGTAAAATGAAGCCTCTTTATCAATAGAGCTCATTTATACTGGTGTCTGTTTTTATTAGAGCCAAAGTCTAAGGATTTGTGATTTTTTTAAAATTGAGAGGTTACTGTTAATAAGACTATGTGGGGAAAGATTCTAATGGTTTATGCATTCTGAACACTGCTACTGTTTAGAAATGAGTAGTACTCTTTAGAAATGAAAAATGTCTCTGATTTTTTTGCAAAAACTTCTTGGACCCTTAGACCTAGGGTATACGGGAAGAAAATACTGCAGATGTCTGAAAGTTGCACTGTTTCATGTGAGATAATTGCAAAGTGCTATTACTTCTAGTAGTAGTATGCTACTTCCAATAATAGCATACTAGAATAATTGTTTTTTGGAGCAGAAATAGAGAACCAATAGGCAAATAAATGGTATTTCACTGGTGTTTTAAATGTCTAGTTTTGAACTAGACTGTGTAGAGTCTAGGGGTTTCTTTTTTCCCCAGTAAGGCGAATAGAACAGTAAATCTGATTGATAATGTAATTTCAAATTGTATAATTTGTTTCTTAACGTTTCACAGCATACATTTTGTTTCATACAGCTGCTATCCTATCTTGGCAAACACACTGCCTTTACATTCTGGCGACTTATAAGGTATGACCCAATATAAATATTTTATCAGTCTAAATCAAACTTCTTTCTTTTCCAGTTCAAATGTTACAAGTGCATTGATTGTTAAGCCCCTCAAATGGACTGTAATGCCACCAAGATGAGGGAGAACATTTATAAAAGCTTCAGCTTGCTACTGTGTTTATAAAGTACTTCAAAGAAAATGCAAGTGACCTACATACCACAGCAAACCATCAGTTTAACTGAATTGTACAATGAATAAAAGAAATACAATATGGATTTTTAAAGCTGGAATAGGAGTTACAGAAACAGTCTTTTAATGATTTAGGTGATATAAAGGTGTATCTGTTTTTGAAATGGCCTGGCTATTCATAATTTTTTAATCTGAGGAGACTAAACACCCACCAGACCAAGTGAGTTTTTTGCAATTTATGAGTGCTCACTAGGAGATGTGTTTCTGAGCTTACAGGTTTGAATACTGGGAAAACAAATACGCATTTGTACATGTTAGATTTGTCCTGGTTATGAAAATTTATATATGCCACACATCTTTGCCTGCTACAACGTGCCTTGTAGTGTCCGCAAACGCACAATGCTGAGTGTGTTTCTATATGGGAAGTAGTGCCTTGACTGAAACAAGTAACTACCACTCTCTGTTGTAACAGGCACAAAAGGTTCCCTTTCTGTCAAAACTCAAACCCAATTGATAAACTAAATCAGATATCAACTAAATCCAGAAAACTGTCCAGGTTCACTTAATGGAATAGTCAACAAAGGCCTTTGTGCTACTGAAAAGTAATAGGAAATGGGTGAAGAAATGCAGGGGAAGGGAATGCAGGTGACCTCGCCCCTGATCAGTAACAGTTGTGTTAATTACCCAGTACAGCCTGGCCCCTGAGAAGTCACAGCTAGAGCCAATACGATGAGAGAGATAAAAGGGAGTGGGTCAGCTGCTGAGGGAGAATTGTGGAGGAGGAACCTTGGGGAAGAAATGAGAGGCTCATGAAGAAGGATCCTGGGGAGAGAGAATCAGTGCTGGGAGGTCAGTCTGGGGCTGCAGTGAGAGCCTGTGGTTGAAGCCTGCAGTCACAGTCTGGCTGGGTAAAAGCCTGCAGCCAGAGTCTGCAAACTGATCCCTGCAGTCAGAGTTCAGCAGGAAATACCCAGCAGTCAGAGCTGCAAGGGAAACCTCCAGCAGGAGCTTGCTGCAGCCAGGGTCAGTGAATGGTTGGAGTCAGGAGGGCTGAGCTGTAAAGAGGAATAAACCAGGGCCCTTTTCATGCTCCGATAAGCAAGAAGTCTGTGCCTTGGCTCATTTACCTTCTAATAAGAGGGCTGTGCAACAAACAAAAAACATGTAAGTTGCTAATGATGGATTTCTGTATGCAAGCATAGTTGCTGGATTACAGGGTGTTCCCCCTTTCTTGCTTGTTAGAAATGAAGAAAGGATTTTGAAATGATAATGACTCCCATCTAAAGAGCAAAACAGTGAAAAGAACTGGTGCTCACTTTTCCAGTAGGTAATGACTGAAACCAATTTGATTTCTCAAATACTGAGTTCATGAATCTGGCTGGTTTCTATTGTTGTATCACAAGATGTCTAAGCATGGGTATAAATGTTGTAACATTTTTGGTCCTATTATTAGTGGCAACTGTTTGGTTAAGGAAGTTGTAATTTCTTCTCTGAGGTCCTGATATTGATTCATGTCAGCCTGCATTTGTATACTGTGTGTAGTTTCTTTAGATATTTTTCAACTTGTCACTCCACAGCATCTTTTGTATGGGATTTCAGAAGAAACAGTAAGATTGTAAGGTTGTTTTTTAAAGACAAGTAAATTAGGAGCATCATCACCTTGAGATTGTCAGAATCTCATGAAAATGATGATAGGAAAGCTAAGCTTCACTGGTTGCTGTGAAGAGCCCTGCAGATCGTGTCAAACAATACTTCTCTGAGAGCTGCTTATTTGATTTAGAGTCATTCACTTCTTTTCTCTGTGGAGGTAAACATGACAGTTCTGCTGTTCTTATTAGCAGGGCAAAAAGCTCTGAAAAACTCTTCAGCAATATGCAATTATGTTCTATGTCCTTGTGTGTTTATTACTCTGGTTAATTTAAGTTTCTGATAGAAGTTATTTTCCTGTTCTCTAACCTGTTTTATATTAATTTATGAACTAAAGTTCCTTAGTTCATTCAAATTTGACAAAATAAAGAAAATTTTTTGTGTTTAGACAATTTTTTTTTAGTTCTTATTACTCAGCATTACTACCAATTTCTGTTTAGAATTTGGAGTCAATCTAAAACACTCATCCTGATAAAAGGAAATCTTAGATTATACTTTTCAACACCTTTAAAGCTTATTTTCCTAATTCATTTTTTGCCTCTAAAGTGCTAAATTCTTTATAGCTAAGACACGATTAGTTGTTATATAGTTACCATTCACCCACTCCTTTCCTCAAAATACCAAACCCAAGGGGCTGCTGCCACTGAAAGAATGGTGTCCCATTCTTTTCTTAATGGATTGTGACGTTTCGTAACTTTACCCATTGTGGAGTGAAATTTAATTTGTCTTTTTAAAGAAAGCAAGCAAAACTCCCTATAGCAATTGCTAAAACTTCTTTCATGCACAAACCTTATATCAGCAACTTCTTTAGCAGTGGCACTTGCCTTAATATAATGAGGCACTTGCTGCATGCTTCTACTCTAAGTGACATTGAATTGCTGGGATATTGGCAAGCCTGTCCAGCAGACGCTCAGCTTCTCCTCCTCTGGTTCTAGTTCACTTCACTTGTGCTGAGTCTTCTGTTTTCTCTTGTCATTTGAGAATTTCCTGTTCAATGAAAACCTCCTTTAGAGACTAATTAAAAACAAACTCGATACTTTCTTTGATGTAAACATGCTATAAAGAATTGCACTGTCTCATTAGTAATAAAGTGATATCTGCCTTGCCAGCCGGGTTTTTTGCAGATGATCTTATTGTAGTTATATTATTTAAGAACTGTATATATTGGAGATTGCTTTTCTTCCCCATGCTAGTTTTCTTGGCATACACCATTCCATACCTGCAATTACTGCTGTTGTGGTAAGCTGATGAACAAGTGCTTGACAAGCAGTGAAATGAAGCCCTTCTCATTTCTTACACTAATTTAATATACTCTAATGGAGTAGCAACAACAGACAGATTTTCATAGTCACATTCTGAGTTCTCGTTGATACCATGATGCTGGGTGCTGTAGATGCACGGTACTTGCAGGTAGGGTGAGTATAGGTTACTGTCTAGATGTGGTACAGAACCATAGATTTCTTTGCCTTGTGTCTAAATGTCTCATTTTACTTTTCATTTTCTGGGAGTTTGTTTGTTTCTAACCAGGGAGGCTGGTGTTATTTTGTTTTACATTAATCTGTGACAAAAGAAAAAATTTCTATGACTGATGTCACACAAGACTATGCAGGGAGCCTCTGCTCAGCTTTCTTGTATTGCAAACCAACCTGCTTTATTTCCATTATCTCTAGTCCAAGGGTGCAACACTTTGTAAGGGAGGCCAGAGGAGAGCTAGTGTGTGCAGAGGGCTTCATGAAACAACTCTCCATAATCTTTTGTTCATTACAGTCTTACTAGTGGCACAACTTGCAGTGAATTCCTTTCCCCGGGCCATTAGTCTAAAATTAATCATTCCTTTTGACAACATGCCACTTGTGTTTGCTTCTTATGATTGTAAAACACTTAGAACCATTCTGAAAAAGAATTTTATCAATTCTGTTTCATCTGCTGAGATGTTACTGATGTGTGCTAGCTAATATTTCTTAGCAGTAAGAAAATCTACAAGAGGGAAAGAGGGATTCACGTCTAATAAAATGTAAAATAAGTAGAAAATGTCAGTTTTTGAGGGAGGATGAACTTTTGAAGCCATGTAAAGTCTGGGCTGATTTGCTGAATTATTGTTCACAGAGTGAACAATGAAGTGGCATATTTTACTCTAAATTATTCATCATAGTTGAAATGAAAATGCACTGCAAAAAGCTTGAGAGGCACTAAGCAATAAGCTTTAGTCCATAACAGTTGGGTGATAAACTTGGAGAAATCCTTAAGAAGCACCAAAATGGGCTGTAAATTCCAGGTTAGGAGACAGAACCAAGATCCCCATGCTGCAGTGTTGAACATGCTGGAGCAGCACTGAAAATACTAGACATTATTAGAAAATACTGAAAATATTGGACATTATCAGCTAAGTATATGGAAAGAGAGAAAATTTATGGGATTGTAATTACAGACAAGGAAAAAGCTTGTAGTCATGTCAGCACATCTCCACATTTAGCAAATCCATTTTATAATGCTTCTATCTGGAGTTTTCTGATTTCTTCCACATGAACACCTGAGCTGACTTTTTTTAATGGAATACCCTCCTGTTAGCTCTCCTTTCCTCATCAGTTCTTCAAGTTTTTGCTGTGAGCATGTGTCTTCTGCCTTCTTCTTTGTAAAGTATTTTGTTTTGCAAGCTACTTGGGACAGCAGTTTTTATATGAGGGGCTGTTTGGTGCAGTGTGGCTTTTTGTGCCAGTTATAATTGTCCAGTCTCTGCTGTAATACTGATAGCCTTCTACAGGCAAAGATGCTTCCATTTCAGATGGAAAGCTTTTTGGACATACTAAACTAAAAGTTTAGCTCATACAGGTAAAGAAATATCTATTTCTACCTGTGGTATTTTACGCACATTGGTATTTGCACTGGAGTTTAGGTATAAATACTTATCTGCTTCTTATCTCTAATACAAAAGGAATTCATTTGGCATGCTTAAATTTGATGTGTTATTACAGTTAAAAATCCTGGCAAGTTTATAAATCTGGCAAAGCGCCACCCTTCAGGTTTGGAAAAGAATGTTTTCCTCTCAACTTTTGGTTTTTAATCAATCTCTCTTGATGTTACAAATGAATGCAATCTATGATAATTAGTACAGGTGACCTTCTTGAGGGAAGAAAGGTGCTGCTGTAATATGTGAAGATTTACCTGGGTTAATGTTGCTGGGAACAGAGTTCTGCAGTGATTACCATAACAGCAAACCTGCACGCAAGTTCTTCCTAACCACCACATGAGTGTCAGGGGAATGCGTGGATGTGTTTATCATTCACTGAAAGATTCAGACTTGGTTACAGTGATTGGCTGTAAGATGCTGTGACTAATGAATTAGTGTACAGAGGTTTTGGTGTTCGGATAGAAGAGGGAGTGAGATGTGATGGCAGTTCAAGGAGAGCACTTACGTCATCAGTGTTTTCTACACTTAACAGGGGAGACCTGCTTTCTGTAAGCTTCCTTTTCTTCCAGCTGGTGTCAAACACTGAGTATTAACCTTATCTTACTGGAGTTAGGAACATTGACAAATATGCCTCAAATGACATGGTAGAATGGGGCATTCCTGGCTGCAGTGGCTGATTATTAATATTGTGGATCTGCACAGGTGTCTGTGGGGGATGCTCTTGCAGGGCTGTGTTGTGCTGCAGGGAAGAGATAAACCTTACAGTTCTGAAGCTTCTGATTCCTGTGTCCAACGCTGCAGCTTCCTGAGCTTTAGGTCTTTGAATCTGCCTTTCAGTTCAGGAGGAGCTGAGGAGTTGGTGCATATTATGTCTCTGTACTAATACTGAGCAAATAACAGCCATTTTTGCTGTATCTGCTTGGATTCTAGTTACCATTTTGTTTCTTGTTCTTCTGGGTTTCTAGAAGAGCAGAAAAGAGGTTTTTTCCCATCCCCCCAACCAATAAAGATGAATTCCTACCGCAATGTAGGCCATAATTATGGTCAGATTTGGGTCTTGAAATATCTTCCTATCTCGCCCTCAGTCTGGAGACACCCTTAATGAAAGCTATATTTATGCTCTTGTACTAGAGAGGTGTTGACATCTAGATTTCTGGTTGGTTGAGGGTTTTTCCCCCTACAAGACACGGGAAGGTGTGGGGGGATCTGCCTGTTGCACATGGATGAGGTCTCCCCTCAGTCATCTCTGGAGGCTGAACAGGTCCATCTTGGAGCTGGGGTGGGCTTGCAGTGACTCCGGGCCAGGACACCCACAACCCCAACACAGTTCACTGCACGTCACAGATGTAAAAATGAACACAGATAGGAACAGAACTTCCCAAGGACATGAGGTTGTTTTGCAAGTACTTCCAAGACTAGGACTGGAATTTAAAGGAGTACTTAAAAATCAAGAGAAGTAACATGTGCCAACTGGCACTCATTGGTTTTTGAATTGAACAAGACCAAAAAAAGACAATTTGCAGCAGGCACTTGGCCACACTGTGCTGGGCTGAATAGCAAGTAGGTGGCAGCAGGACATACTGAAAGCAACATGCCTCAAGGTGCTGGGACTTGGCTCAGACCCCTTTGTATAAATAGACCTGCTGAGTGCCCAGCACTGCCACAAGAGAACATGCTTGTGTTAGCGAGCTTCCAAGCACTCATTATTTTGTAATGACTCAAATTAAAAAAGTTATTGTAGCAGTTAACATTTGTAGATTTTCTATGGTGTAGTAGCTAAAAGAGAAGCCCTGAAATTCCAGGGAGGTCATCTGTCAATCTTTTGTGACAAATACTAGAGTTTAAAAAATGATCCATAGTGGACCAAAAAAAAAAAAGTAGTGATAAAGAAAGTGAAACTGCATAGAGTTTTTTTTTTTTTAATCACATGCAGTATGGGGCCTATTGCTAACCTCTGAGCCTTGGCTATGCCTACACTGAGGAGTCTGATTACTTCAGCTGGAGACTGGAGCCAAGCACTGCTGCTTTGTCATGGGATACATAAATGCTCACAGTCCTTCCAGTCAATGTTTGTAACAGAAATTAAGTACCACCTCAATGGCCCAGTCCTTTTGTCTCTGGGTTTGGTTTTAAGCATGCTAACTCTATCCTTTGTTATTCAATTGTATAGTGTCTCTCTATGTGTCAGGATTAATATTCATAAAGTGCTCCAGGCAAATTAACTATCCACATAGTCAGACATGACAATCTGGCTTCTTTACCACCATTAAAAAGGAGAATTGAATACTCAAGATCTGAGTCTCCTGAGTTCCTGCTTTGAAGTAATATGATGAACCTATTTACAAGAGGAAATATTAAGCTTCTGACATACACAGGCATATCCACCTTTTTATTTTGTTATTCCCCAGGTATTGCCCTTGTCCCTTTGAACCCTGTAAAATGCAGGCTGCTTGACCAAGATAATTGCTCTTGAACAATGCTGTTTTATTAACATGCGCATCAGCACTACAACCCAGTCCTGCTGGGGCCTTGCTGCAGTATGTATGAGAGGTACATACAGAGCAGCAGAGAAAAACCCCAAACGAATTCAAATGCCTGTCAGCCTGCTTTTTGGCTTTTT
>WBMY01001050.1:282676-341422 GCA_013397315.1 Donacobius atricapilla | reverse complement strand
TTTTTTTTGGTATGTATCAAAACTCTTCAGTTTATCAAGCAAATGTGAAGCCCTCAAGAGCATAAATCAAGGGTCAAAGTAGACTCTTGCACTAAGATTTTAGAAAGGATTTTCTGTTCTGCAGATTTTCTCATCCATGCACATTAGAGAACAGATGTTTTTTCCTCTACCATTGGCAATGAAATCCACCCTTTTTAATCATATTATTATCCTGTGACTCAGCAATAGCTGTGCTATTGTATCTCAGTATTCTGGTTGACATTGACTGCTTAATCTCCATCACATAATTTTAGCAAGTCTGGTAAGGTCAGCTCTTCTTAAATGAACAGTTATTTCTTACAAGTCTGTCTCTCCTGATGGGGCACAAGAAAGAGGTGGAGCAAGAAAAGAAGTTAAGATATCCTTGTGAAGGTCTTTCTCAGCTTATAGGTACCTTGCAGAACTTCCCATCACAGACTTTTCATAAGAGCTACAGTCTGGAAAAATGAGCACAGACTTCCTTTTTGTCAATCTTTCAGATAGCATCAGTCTGCAGTATTAGTCATGTATCAGTACATATATACATAGTTAGTATGATAAATAAATTTTTAAAAGCACAGATTGAAGAGTTGTGATCAGGGTCACAATCAGGAGCACCAATAAGCATTTATTCTGCATGTTCAGACCATGGGGAAACCTGGGCTGGTGTTTGCTGCAGGATCTTGCAGGCAGAGCATATTCAAATGAAAGGACTCATTAGTTAAACCAGGATAAGAGTGTTGGTCCTACAATGAGTAATGGCAGTGCAACAGCATCCTAACATTATTCTTTCATTTCATTATGACCTTCAGCTCAAAATGACAGTAGATCTTAAAATCTCTGCTGCTTCCAGCTGAGTGTGTATGGGAGCAGGGTTTTTTCAATTAGGGACTGATAAAATACGTAAATATGGGATTTGAACCTTTTAAAGTTCATACAAGCTCAGTTAAAAGTTTGACAACAATTCAGATCTGAAATTTTGGTCTAGTTCTTTTTTCAGTGTAAATGCCTTACTTGTCTGTCATTTTTTTAAAAATGCACAGTGGAATTTAGTGTAAACCGATCCAGTTATTTTATCAGAAGTATCACACCTTAATATGGATACTCTTGCTTTCTGTTAGTGTAGTATTTCTCCAAGGCTTTCTCTGAAATCAAATGTGTTAAAAGTGTTTTGACAAAGTTTGACTAAGAGTAGTGTGATACACAGAGATACCTGGAAAAATCAGAGCAAGTATAAATTAAGATTAAAGAAAAAGACATTATTACTATATTCCCCACCCCTAGAAAGGGAACAAAACCAGTTTTATAGAGAGACCAGCATGAGCTGAGTGCCTAGAGAAAGGCAAAGCTTTTCATGGTACTTGTAAAGTTCAAGGCTACTTTGAAATTTCTTCGATCCTGTTGGTTTAGCAGGGAAGCAGTAGCAACATGCCAGGCTCTGGATAGGCAAAGAGACATTGGTTGTGGATATCAGCAGTACTTTTCAACACAAATTCACTTACTTGCAACTAAAAGGGGTGCCAAAATACATTTGAGTTCCAGTTTACATTTATTTTAAAAGTTGGTAAAAATGCAGGTGCCTAAGATTTAAGAACAATTTATGTTAAAACTATTTCCCTTAATCTAGTTTGCTTTACTTAATGACTAGAAAGAATTACTGATTGTAGCAAATTGGGGCTTGCCAGCACAATACTTTCACTTTTGCTGAATCTTTGGAGGCAGTAGTTTCAGTTTATACTGCAAGCATTTTATCCATTTCAGATCAGAACTCAGAAAGGATTTCCTAGTTAATTTATATCAGTTCCTTAATACTTTATATAAGCTAGTAAAAATTAGTTTTCTCCTTATTTTATCTGTGTGAATGGTGTTCCAAAATGTGTCTTTTTGACTGATTCAAAACCTTCAATAATCTCATAACCAATCTCTTAATTTCTCTTTTTTAGCTTGGATGATCTTCTCTCTTTTATATGCTCTCTTCATTCTTATTATCACAGTTTTAAGAATGGTACTGAACTGCCAGCCTGCAGCTCTCTTTGCTTCTTTATTTCTACCTGGTAGAAGAAATTTCAGGTCATAGTTTGAGTTAACAGACTTTTCTATTATAATGTTTGAGATTGTTGTATTTTTATGACTTCATCCTTTAATACCGCTTTTTTATTTAAGAATTTCCTATTTATTCGTGGTACTTATAATGCCCCTAACTGTGTGTAAATAGGTTTTCTAGATTTTGCCTGACCTGATCACTGTGAAAGCTGAAAGGGAAACTATAAGCTAAAGTTGGTCCTGTAGCTGGTTTGATAATTCTCAGTAGCTCCAAAGCTAAGCCAGGTAACCTGCAGTGTTTAGTCTCATGTTTCATTAGTGGAACCTGATCAATACTTGTGACCAAAAGCCAAAAAAATTGAGTTTTCTGTTTAAGAGGTAAAGACTTCTGAAAGAGAGCAGACCTCAGAGGAAAAAAGTCATAGTGGGTTAAGAATTTCATGTACTTGCCAAAGCCTGATAGAATGTCATTGACGTAAACAGATCTGCGAGTCTCACTCTGGGGCCAGTCTTTGAAATTCTGGCTGTGGTGCCATGTAGAATTTCTTGAATTTTTCATTCATTTTTTAATTATAAGGCTTGTCAAAGCAGAACAAGGAGCTGTCTCAGGTCATGAGCAGTCAGTGTGTGCGTGCGGTGTAATCCCATCTGTAATGCTATATGCAGTAATCAGATTGTCACATGAACTGGAAGTGATGAGTCCACAGAAGGTACATCCATGTGCTGGAAGGTTCTGATGATGCTGCCTCTTATTAAATTTCTCCTGTATAAATAACTATGGAACATGGAAGTTCTGTTTGACGCAGACCATCATCTGGTTTGGAAAAATTTATTTGAAATGTTACTCAAAACTCAATGCTTCTTGTATCAAGATGGAAAAATAAATATGTTAACAGTTCTTATTTGATTTGCTATGCCTAATTGCTTCTTTAATTTGTGAAGCTATTACTTAGAACAATTTAGTGTGGTATACATAAGACAGCTGCAAAGGTTAGGTAACAGGTAATGTTTTAGCCTTGGTTAACATAACTAGTACAGTTTGTATCTTTCTGATCTTCCTTCAGTATTTGATATTTTGAAAAAACACTGAAATTTAAACCAGATGTCAGTCTAGAGTTGGTCTGTGCTGAGCTGCTGATTGTGTTATAATCATAGGCTCTTCTCTTGTGCAATACTTTATCACCCTATTCCCTCCAAGCTCCACTCTGACACAATATCGTTGATCCTGAAAATGTGATAGTAGAATTAATCAGAGATATTCTGGATAATGGACAAGTCACCTCCACAGATGATTTGAAAATATACTTTTTATTGCTGTACAATATAAAAACATTTGTTTTCACATTAAGCACTGTAGAGTAGAAGAGTAGTTGTTGTTAGCTCATCCTGAATGTGCTTAAGCACCAAAGAAACTTCACAAGAAGGCACAGTCCTGTTGTGAATCCTGATTTAGGTTCTTGCATGTTTGTTTTGAATTGGTGATTTAGATCACTTGAAGAAGCACTGTCAGAAAGTTTTAGCAGAAGTGCGCTTAATACAGTGTTCCAAAAGGGCAACTTAACAAAGTTTGATGGAATGGTTCACTCTTAGTGTACAGCCCAGTCATTTGAAAAGTGATATAAAACTACCCAGGCACAAATTGCACTACAGGGCAGTGTGACACGGTCACTCAGCCAAGAGGAGTGTGCCTTGGTACAAGGTCTGGCCTGCAGGAGTGACCTGGGAGGTGTCCCAGCTCAAGGGAAGGTCACTGCCCCAGAGCCACGCTGCCCCGTGGGGAGGGGTCTCGCTGAGAAAGGACTCACTGAGGCTGTTTTAGTCATAGGATAAAGTGTTTACTCTTTGTCAAGTTGCATGGGAAAGGTCTTCTTGAGACTCCTTGCAACCAAAACTTTCTTTGTCCTTTTATCAATGGGCCTTGCAAAAGCCGCATGCCTTTCATGTGTGAATATGTGTTGATGCTTGCTGTGTCACTGCTCACTTGTGGTTTTCAGAGAACAGATTTGAATCTAGAGGAGATCTTGGCCTTTACCTCCTTTGGAGCCTCTAACTAAATAACTCATTTGGTTAGAAGGGTGAGTGAATCTGTCACAGATCTGTAGGTCTCCCTGCATGTAATATCTGCTATAAAACTCATAAAATGAATAAACTGGTGGAAATGATGGTCAGAACCCATTTGAAATAATTTTTAGGTGTTTTCACTCCACGTGATTCACTGTTAACAGTGTAGGCCTAGCCAGTTAGTGACCTTTCATGTGAGAAAAGAGAGATTCTGCAGTAAAGAGAATTTCAATTTATTCTTCAACTGGGTCAGTTCTTAGCTACAGGCAAAATGAGTTGATGTTCACTGTGTTGCTGTTGTACAGAGGAAGCTGCAGGTTATCACAAATTGTTGTATAGACCCTTGACAGTGACCAGAACTTCATGCCTTATGATTCTGTAACCTATTAGCAAATAACTAAAAGTAGCTTCTTAAGGGTCATAAATTTCATCAAAGAAGGAACTTGACACATCTGAGAAACAGGTAGGGAAGTCTTCACAATCAAATTCATTAGCAGAAAATAGCTTATTCCTAGATAAGGAAAGGTAACGTGAGAAAAGAAAATGGAAAAAAAAACCTCTTTGCTTATCTGGGCTGGATAGAGAATGCAGGGAGAAAGAACTGCCTGTTTTCATCTGAGAGGGCCAAGTGTAAAGGAGACATCTAAGACTTCCAAAAGTAATATGCAAACAGGGTGTAAATGCAGTGGAAGTATTTCACAGATCATAGAATGTGACTGTATGTGTTATGGAAGGAAGGCATCAGGATTTCAGGGTCTCTTGGTTTTAGAATAGTAGGTCTTCCCCACTAGTGCTTTGGTTGTTGCTCCACTAAAGCTTTTCTAAAGCCAAATCACACAGAACATCTTATCCACAGAACGGGACATTCAGTCTGCTGCAAGTCCTAAACCTGGTTTTAAAGCAGTGATAATTTTGAGGTGGCAAGGGGTGAAAGGATTTTCTTTTGATAAATTTGAATTTCACTAATGGAATTTGCACATCTAGAGATGTGTATAACAAAGTTCTGACCAGGTTATAAGGAAATGTTTTTTCCTTATGAGGGCAGCCAGGTAGCAATAAAGCCCCAGTAACCTCATCTGAGCTCTGCCTCTGGTTTGAGGAGGTGGCTGGACCAGAGACCTCCTGAGCTCTGCTCCAACCTGGTCCTGAGCAATTCAGACTAGGAAGGGGGATATTTTAAACAGTAAGTGAACCTCATCTAAGGAAAAAATTTGTGAATTGTCATAGATTATTTGTTGTGGGATATTTTCAAATGAGGACTTTTATCTAAAAACCCCTCTAGTTTACATAAAAATTACATTACAGGAAATTTTAAGGCCCTTTTATAATGGGATTAGACTAATTTGCTATAATATTCTTAGTAACTCTATAAATATTATTCTCATTGAATATTTTTTATTCTAGAGTGGGTTTTTTGTATCTTTTAGTCTTGATTTTTCCAAAGACATTTCCATCCTCATGCATTTTATTATGTGCAAAAGGCACATTACTGTCTGCTATTTATTCTGTGTACAGTTTGATAGAGATTAGGGAACAACTCACATGGAAAATGCACAGAACTTTTGCTGAAGTGAGTTGAATATAAAGAACTCTCATTTGTGTTTTGCCCTTGTGTATTTAAATGTACTAAAATGAGAAATGAAAACGTGACTAGTGTGGTGTGAAAGTTAAGCAAAGGGTGCTTCAACCAGCCAATTTAGTTAAAGGACTTAATGCATCTGCATGAAAAGCCAGCCTTTTGATTCAATAGGGATTTATATACGGAGTAAGGAACGCTCCTTGCTTGGAAAGTAACCCAACTGGATAGAATTATGAAATGAGCTAAAATCCTAGGAAACACACTAAAGTAAAGACACAACTCAGACTAAGAGGTTAATGATGTAATAAAAAAGATTCATTGAAGATGATTATAATCTAGATGTTTGAGAGGAAGCAGGATCTGGTGATTCAAAACTTTTCTGGCCAATGGGATTGTTGTGGGAATGTGCTCTTAGTTTTGTGTTGTCTACGACGTGGATGAAGCCTTTTTTCTGCCTTCTGTTACAGGCTGATGGTAAAAAAGTCTAGAAAGCTGGGCTGTGTCAAACAATGGATATTTCAGTGAAAAGAAAATGGAAGTGTAGAATGAGACAATGGAGTGATCTCACAGTGGAGTAATTGAGAGAAACTGGGAAAAACTTCAAGGGTCTCCAGAGGTACAGGGCCAGCTTGTGAATTTCTTCCACAGACCAAAAATAATCTCCTGATGGAGTAATGTGTGTTCCAAACCCATCCT
Organism: Donacobius atricapilla; assembly: GCA_013397315.1. NCBI lineage: Eukaryota > Metazoa > Chordata > Aves > Passeriformes > Mimidae > Donacobius > Donacobius atricapilla. The sequence goes on along the minus strand of WBMY01001050.1, from coordinate 335,025 downwards.
CTGTTAGCAATACCTAAAAGTCAGATTCATTTCATGTGGGACTGTCCAAGAGCCTCAGTTTTGTAGTTGAAGTTTGGTACCCCATGAAGATTATCTGATGCCTCTGTTTAGGATTGCTCTCTAGAGAATAGAATGACTACAGTTTAACTGCTGTGAATAACATTTAAGTCAAGGCAGCCTTTAAAGTAAAAGCAAAAATGGATTTATTTTACTCCAGTGAAAACTTACTAAAACAGTTGTGTGTAGAGACTGTGATGCAAAGGAATAAACAAATACTTAGAGCTTTATGGCATCCTGAAGCTTTTACTTTAAGACATTTTCTTAGTTCTCTTCTGTTCCCTGATTGTCAAATTAAGCTAACTGTAAAGATGTTTCACACAGCTCTTCTGGGATTGGCTCCACTTACCTCTAAAGCCCCATTCTTGAGCTTGTTACCTACAAAATAGATACCAACTTGTGATGAAATAGTCTCTTTTGCATTCCTTTTTCTTAGCTGTCTTTCTATTTAATACAAACTCACTCTTTGGTCCCTACTGATTGCAGCTGATTCAAGGGCACCCTGAATTTTTGCCTGTTGGATTCTGCCCGGTACAGCTTCCCTGCTGTCACATGTTGGGTTCATATCAGAATAATCTATAAACAAAACTACTTGCACAATGAAAATATATATCTCTGCTTGGAAAGGTTGACTAGAATACCATTTGTGTCACATCTGAGTGTATGACCATTCATGTACGTATGGGATTTAGGAAGAGGTTGAATTCAAAACTGTTTTATTGTAACAAGATATAATTAAGCATGCTGCATGCAGATAACTTCCAGATATTCACAGGCTCTCCTCATATTAACAGACTAGTTCATTAGAGGATGTCAAAGTATTAGCTGTATTGCTTGCTGAGTCCAGGGCCATGGTAAGGAGTTAGTGTTGCATAATTTTGATAGTTTTCTCACTAAAACAAAAGAGCTGGTGCTCTTTCATTATATGTGAAATGAATCAAGAAAAAATGATGTTTCATCACATAGCTTTATCAAGAATAACTAATCTTTGTGAGCATGTGATCATGTTTGACTGGAAGTTGCAAAGGGAGCAAAATGAACATACGCTGGTTTCCACTGTTAACACATAATGTGCTACTGTGAAAGAACTGGCCTATTTGGCTGTATTGACTAAGGAAGGAAAATACCTTAAACTGGGATGATTCTTCAATGCCTTCCTTTCATTAGGAAGCTTGATATGTTAAAGAAATTCAGTTTCATATGACAAAACATTTAATCAGCAGCTAAAATGTGAAAGGACTAAGGCAGCCCCTCCTTTGGACTAGAAAGCTGTACACACAATACTAAACATACTGTCTTCTGCTTTGCACTGCTTCTTTCAGAGCTTGGAAAATTGTATTTTTGACTGGCAAATGAGACATGGTAAGATTCAGTGAGCAAAAGATGAATGTGATCCAGGGTCGCTCAATGGAACAACCTGATCCCAGTTTGTACACAAACAATTACAGAAATTACTATCATTGTGTTATTTGTGTTCTAGTTTTGATAACAGGACAATATTACTTTCTTCTTTCTTCCTGAGCGTTCTCAAGGTAGTTAAAAACCCATTATTTTGGTAGGAATTACTATTGAAGATTTATTACTGTAACCCCTAAGTATTTCAGAGCTAGCGTAGCAAGACAACCAATGTAAATTCTCCTTTTCTTTGTGCATAATCTATAGAGATGTTTTGAAACCAGAACAGAATCCAGCTGCATGGTCTCAAAAAAGGCCCTGCTGATACACTGCTTTATTTTACTGCATTTATTACACCAGGAGTCATTTCCTAGGTCACAGAGCCATTGCTAAATATTAACCTCTTTCATTACCTATATCATACTTACTTGTGCCCTGCTTATGAATGTCTATTACCTCTGACCAGAGCTGTTTCTTTTCTATAAATCATGGTGCTATCTAGGAGGTTATTAAGGTTATATGCCTTTATTCAGAAAGTCAATTTCCATTTAGAGAGTATAACATTTATTGTTATAACACAAAGTAATTTATCTTTAAAGGATGTCATGTGTCACTACGAGCTTTCTGGCAACTCGAATGCTACCAGCTATGAAGAATAAAAATTGCTCTGGTAGAAGAAATTGAAAATCTCAGTATAGCAAACTTTAAAAAATGTACTCTTCAGATAGAAAAAAAAAATCATAGAAGGCTAATTTAAATTAATATAGTAGAAATTTTGGACACATTTAGTGGATCAGTTTTTATGAGTTTTCTGGGATCATATATTGCACAGAGGTTTTTTTCTGCTATATATCAAATTACATTTGGTACTCAGGCAGATAATAGTAAATGCTATAAATGAGACTGAAATCTTTAGCACAGCTTTAAAAATTTCTCCTCCCCTCCCTCAAATTAGTTTGACCTAGTTCTCAAAGCAATTAGGAGAAAATATCATGTCATAGTTAGAAATTTTAATCTATTCATTAAAGTCTACAGGGAATATATTTTAAGGAAAACATAGGTTGAATAATTTATTAGAATTGCTTAACACTTATTTCATTTGGAGCAGGATCTGAAGTCTATGTTTTGCATGTGAAGATTTTTCAGTTACTTTATATTCCATTTCTAATTTTTTTTTAACTGAAAATGGAGAGGAAGGAAAAAATGGATCTACATCCTTATTGGTACTTTATCTTAAGGATGTTTGCAAGGTGTAATTGTCTCTCAGTCAGATACTCTCCAAGGGTGTCCTCTATCACTTTTTTACGTTGTGCAGCACTGGACACCACAAAGAGTAAAGAATAAAATAGCCTTATAATATGAAATTACTTATCATGTGTACTCTCTTGGTTATTCTTTTATCCCTAAATCAGGAAAGAACTGAAGCCTTCAACTCCTGTTCAAGAAAGTTTTTAAACTTACTGGAATCCTAGACAGACTCTACCAGAAGATTTCTCAGACAGTTTTCAAAACACTGACACTAATTCTGGAAGTTTTTAAGAAAATAATCTTTCTTGTAAGGTATAGATGTATCTTGATAAGTGGAAACATGCACTCATCAAGCAAATCCTACAAGGTGCAATAAATAATCCACATGAAGTGGTTGCTATGATTGGAACTATGAGATTTGTCCCTCCCTTTCTTAGAGGGATTTTGCAACCTCTGACTCTTACACAGCCTTGTGGGAACATAAAACTTACCAGACTCTGGACTTATGCTAACAGTAATGAAATTGAGAAAGTACCATTGTCATTCTTGTAAAATATTTTTTACATTTGTGCCATTAAAATAAAAAAGGGAAGAAAGCTTTCAAATGTGAATAAATTCAAAGGTCATATTCCATCCACTGCCAAAAACCAAGTGCCCTTTTCTGATGTCTGTTGACTTTTAAGTTCTTGATATTTCTTTTGGCAAATTCCATTTTGAATTCAGCTTTCTTCACAAAGCATAAGGAAATTGCACGCTATGTGGCATAATGAAGCATTATTGTGGTTCTGACTTCTTATTACAGGCCTGAAAGTGAATTTAGCCAAGGCAAGCAGGCAGAAGTCATTATCATCTGATAGCTGCTAAAGGTCACAAATGACAGGGCCATAGGCACTCCTTTCATTAGAATAACATGGCAGTTAAACTAGAAACTGCTTGAATTTAGTTCTTGAAAGGAGTATAAAATTCAAGTGCATAATACCTTGAGGATAAGAAACAACTGTCCTTAGCTTGCAGCTAAAACATCCTGATGAACTTCTGAGCTTCTCTAGCAAATTCCAAGATGTTCATCTTCCTTCCCATTTTCCCTAGCTAAACTTCTTCCTCTCCTACTCCTTTCCTGCAGTCCAAGCCCCTGCTAAAATACCCTATGCTTGATAAACATCAGTTAAAACTTGGCATGCTGTTACAGGTCTCCTTTCTAAACTGTTGCAAATATTGTTGATGTTTTCATGCCAGATCTTGAAAGCATTATACTTATATTTTTGTTTTAAAAGTACTCCCAAAGAGCAGTTAACTATCTCATGAAGTGTGAGAAACTGAGATGACCCCTCACAGAGGATATAGAATTGATTATGATGGGATTTTAATTACACTGCAGCTACTGGCTCTCTGAATCTCCACTGACAATGAAATCAAGTCCTCACTGAGTAGGGTGAAGCCTCAGCTATTAAAATTTAATGACCACAATCTCTTTCCTTGTCTTTAAATGAAAATTGGTTTAATATTGATAACTTGAATTTGAAGTCTTTGCTCTGCTCTGTACTACATTACTGCAAGTAGCACAGGTGGCCTGCCCTGCTGCTCCACTGCCCTTTTTGGGCCTTACTGAACTAAGGATCTGATGCTGGTTTGTCATCATGTTGGCCCAAACAACATGCTGGCTTTTTTGGATAAAGACTTCTGTGGCAAACCAGGCAGTTGAAAGCAAATTAAACTATTTTCCTGTGTCTGCTTTTTCTTTTCCTTAATGATCTTACCTTTTGACTGTGGCTAGACCTATCCTAACTCAAGGTATCTTTGATTCAGGGAGAATTCAGATGTCATTATTTGGTTTGAGTCTCCTCTCTGAGGAGAGGGAGTGTTTCAAACTTTTGGGGTTTTTTTCCTCCCACTATATTACGCTAAAAGATTTTATGTAAGCCATATGTTTTATGAAAGAATAGAAACATCTGCCTTGTCTAAATGGAAAAATCATAATTCTCCTTTTGAAAATAGGGATGATATTCTCTGTGTCCCTCTTCCCTCATCCCCACAGCTCCACCTTGTCCAAAACCGTTTGCCAAATACTGGACTCATGTTGTCAGAGCTATTAGAATAGTCACAAATAAGTTTTTCTAAGAAAATTCTTGTCTGATAGGTATTAACTTTTTGTAAATTTTCCACATAAAATATTTAATTTAAAAGTGTGTAAGGTGCCTTCTCTTAGGATAGAAGTGATCTTGCTGTAAACTTTGCTCACAGCCTCCAAGTGCCTTTTCCTTTCAGAGAAGCTTCACTTATACAATGTCTCAGTGTTATCAGACCTCAGACATTTCATTCTGGTTTTGCTTGCCAAATGTTTCTCTTAAGTGCTGTAATTGATGTGAGGAAAGAGAAAAGTCTTAGGGGATGTTAAAATTGAGAAGAGGAAAACCCAAGAACAGTGTTAATAGAAAATATTCTACTCTTTTGACCTCTAGCTTGTGTGTACAGGAAAAGTACATGAGGATTTTATTTCTGTTGACTCTAGGCAATCATGTACTAAATTTACTTTGTGTATTAAAGTATGCGCTTGGCAATCTGGAGTGTTTTGTGAGGGAAAGGAAATCCAAAGTGTTTTGAACTAAAATGTACAGTAGTGACAGGATGTCCAAATGGTTTCACGGGAATATTGGGCAAGTAATATTTCAGATTGGATGAGAATTCTGTAGGATTCAACCAGCATGAGTGCTAAGAGGAATTACTTGTCCTCTCATCCTGTCGCAATGATTGGACCATTTTGCCAGCAAAGCACAATCTTTGCAGCATAGGCTGAACACAGAAGATTCTGTTCAGTTGTGTCAGTCTGACTTTCCTGCCTTGATCTGAACTAAAAGAGAGATGGATTAATTTTTAACTACATATTTAACCTTTGGCAAAACAAAGATGGAATTGTCAAGTGGGCCATGTAAAGATCTTTACTGAAGGTTAATTGCCTGTGCTATATAAATTCCTGTTTTACTGTACCTTACATGCCTAACTTAAAATCTGAAAGGATTGATGAACAAGTATAATGGCTTGGACATCAGAGAAGCTTTTTCAGTTTCTCTTCAGTTTCTCTCCATTTAGTGAGGACAATTAGGCTGACTCGGTCTTCCCTATGCTTGCTCTTTCCCAATGAGGTTTGCCCAAGCAGTAACTGAAAACCTTCTGGCATAAACTCAGCCACATGGAGAACTAACTCTGTGCCCAGAGTGATGGTCCCTCAGATTTTCTCTGGAGATGTCAGGGGGGAGCTGCAGGTCAGTGTAGTCCGTTAAGCACCCAGATGCAAAACTCTCCAGAGGCTTCAGAGAGTCCTTTCAGCCTGCTTCCCCAAGGTGTTACTTCTGTATGATGTCCACCTGATAACATCATCCCGTGGGGTTACTGCTGTCTGTAGAAATGTGTTTAATTTGTTATGGGTGATTCATACCAGTAAAATCTCATGTAACAAGTCCGTTTCTCTGACTAAAGTTGTTTCCATTCATCCTTGCTGCAAGAGAATCCAATGCACCTATGATCCAGGGGTTCTTCCTTCCCACTCTGGTGGAGCTCAGTTTGTCAGACTCTGCACCTTGTCCCAGGTTGTTGCTGAGGTTTTGGTGTGCCCAGGCCCAGCCAGATGCAAGGCTCAACATCTGTGAGCAACAGGCTTGCACACAAGGACACACCATCAGAACACAGCTGGACACACAAAAAAGGTATCTGCATTAACACACGCTGCGTAGTAGCTTAATCCTGCGTCCACAGGCTGATAATTAGAGGAACATCCTTTTTCTGGAAATCCCTGATCCTACTCAGTGGCCACAATAACTTGAACTTCAGTGGAATTCCCACACCAGCACACAGCAGGGCCTCCCTGGTAGCTGGTCCCTGCCCAGCTGCTGGGCACTTGCTCTTCAGACCCACACTTCCCCCTCCCTGAGTGACACTCGGAGCTCTTGTGCTGCTTCATCTCTCCTTTCTGGTTCTATTCTGATGTCTTAGTGCTCAGACAACTTTGTTGCTCATAAATCCGTTAGATACTATGATCATATGAATAAATAAGCTTTGGCAGGCTGTCACCTGGAAGAGACATGATCAGTTTTATTGCTTTGCTCTGGCTCTCACTGAATTTGACCTTGAGTTTGTGGGTGCTTTGGGATACTGTTTTCTGAATCGATCAATGAAAACAGATTGTATGAAGTTTAAGGTGAATTCAACACAAATTTTATATTAGTTTATGTAACCAGTTCCCCAAACAGTTAGGGTTCCTAGAATTCTAGTTCATTCCAAAATAACAGTTTTAAAGGGGTTTATTCCGAATCTTGTTGCCCAGAATATACAACATGGTGGAGAAAGATCTCCTCATTTTCCTTTCTCAGAGTAGGATTTGCCAAATAAAATTATTTCTGTTTAAATACAAAATTTGCATACAGGTTTGGATGGTTGACAGAAAAGGATACTTTAAGACAAAGCCCTGTATTACAAGGATCTCATATCATTATGAGGAAAAGATTGGCATAACTGGGACTGTCAATAGCATAGCTAGATTTGCACTGAACTTAAAATGGTGACATGGGTCAGGCAGGGAAGGAAGATTTGCAGTTACAGGGAGGTTAGAATCACAGCTTCTGAGGTCAGATAGTATAAGGATGCTGGGGATACTTCCCCTGGGTTGTGAATGTGAGAAAGAGGGAAGTAGATAACCAGGCGATGTTCTTGCTCTCACTTGCTTAACTGAGGAACACATAGTAATTAAACCCCCTTCATCTGGGGAACAAAAAACTGTTTCAGCAGTCATGTATACCTCTGGAAAATCTTCATAAATCGTTATTCCAAAGCATACGAGCATCGGAGCTACCTGTAGAAACTCTTCTTTCACTGGGCGAATCATATTAAAAACAAATGTTGAGAGCCAGGTCCTCCAGTCCGTTTGCTTTCCTTTCAGCAATCTTGGCTTTATCTCCGCAGAGTTACCTCACATAAAATGCTAATGGTGTATTGCATGGGCTATGTTGAGTTCTAGTCCAACTGGACTCCCTTAATTGCATAGAATGACCAGTTACTGGAACCTGAAGCATTTCTGTGGCAATGGATAAACTCATGATTCCAAACAGCACTATCACTGTACTGAAGTTCTTTCTGTAGATTGGTAAAAGTCTTTTTGAACAACTTTAGAAAGATCATTCACAGACACATTTTCCTTTGGCTCTGCTATAGTCTTCAGGCAGAGCTTCTCGCCAAGAACTTTTGACCCCTACTGCTGCTGTGATGGCACTTTTGAAAGCTTAGTTCAAGCCTTCAGTGTCTCCGGGTCCACTGAAGTTAATTATGGGGAACTGCTGTGTGGAAGAAGAGTCTCCTTCCTTGTTTCAGCATGCCATTTATTGGCCTCCTGGGACAAGGAAAGATCATGATGGCATATTCAGGTCACTTCCTTGACACAGCAGCTGTAAGCTTAACTTTTAAAAGTTTGACTTCAGCTATGAGTTTTTATTGGCAATTGACAGTAGCTAAAAAATATGATTAAGTTCTCACCCTCTGCCAGCTTGTCTCCCTTAATTTATACTTACTGAGATAAGTCGACAGCAGTTTAAATTCCAAAAAATATGCTGTCTTGAGATATCACACACAGTTCACTTGAAACTGACCTAATTCTGAAAGACTTTGTAATAATTTTTTGTTCAATGCTAATATCCTCTGTTCTGTCTCAAACTGTTTTGCAGAGGTTTGTTTTTGTAGAAAGAAATTACAAAGACTGTGTATATTTGATCTAGTTCTATATTATTATCTCTATCATGATCATTCTGTTACTAAAAATAAAATTATTAATTAAAAATATTAAAAAACCAAACCAAAAAAACCCCAACAACAGTAACAAAAATTAATTCCAACCCCACACATATTTAGGTGTGTTAAGTCCATTTTACGCTGCTCTGATGTTAGGTAGTAAATTGAACAAACTCAGCTTAGGCAAGTGGAAGACACCTTGTGGCACCAGTCACTACATTTTCTGTTACAAGTAAGTGTTGCATCTTTTTTCTTAATGAGAAACTAATTTCTAATGTAGTGGCAAATACATTGCAGGTCTCACATCCATGACACTTGGTTCAATCCCTTTACAATAGATAATGTATTTGTAATTTTTTTTTCCATTTATGAAGACAAGACAGTGAGAATGAGAAGAGCAAATACAAGTAACAAAATACAGCTCTGATCAATAGAGCCCACGCATACAAATAGAAATGCACTAATTTCTGCAGGGCAGCCTTGAGTCATACAGCAGATGTTGATTATATACTGTCAGTGAGCAAATAGCAGTAAGTTCTTTTAAAAACAAGTCTATTCTGTACAGTGCATAAGAAACGCAGAATGTGAGATGAATGAGAGAGCTGGGCAGAGAGAATGAAAAATAAACATATTTCTTATTGAATCTGCTTGATATATTGTTTCCTGTTACCTTGCAGACTTCGTTGTCTTGCTTTTCTCAGAAAGACTGAAGGCAGGGAGGGAGAGGAAACTAATTATTAAGTGGGAGTTGGTGGTAGAAAAAGTGTGACCCTCGGTGTTTTTTATAGAAGGGTATTTAGAGTAATGAAGGGACATTGCATGGAGAAAACAGTAATTCAAGCCTCCAGTGAAGGTCCAGGTTTGGCTCTCATCTATTTCAGATCAGCTAACCATACCAGACTAAGGTAGCACTCTTTGTCAGAGGCTAGAAAGGATTTTAGGTAGAGGTTTTAATAGGATGACTATAGGTGGAGTTAGGCATTAGGAACAAACATTAAGTTTTCAAAATCAAACAGACTTTTTTAGAGATGGCTGCCTTGAACTCCTGGGAAACAGGCTTTAGACACAGTGTGTAAGAAGTTTCTAAAACTGGTAGTGTTGAATTCATGTTTAGTCCTGTAGCAGTAATGAATGCTATTAATTATTGGGCAATTTGCAGATTCTGCTAAGATAGGTGTGTTAATTCCCCAACTCAGACTAAGACGAAACAACCAGGCTATTCAGGACACCAACGTCAAAATGTGGAGATAAATGAGGATTGTGGGCTAACCTAAAAGGGTTTTCCAACAGGAGCTTGCATTGAACTGTAGGACACCAAGGCTTTGGATTTAAGCAGCAGGTGTGGACAGAACTGCAGCCCACTGGTTCTTGCTGTTTTGCCTGAACTTGGTCTTCTGATTGTGGACATTTTTCATTCCTTATGTAATCACTCCATGTTTTACTGCAGTGAACAGGCCTTAGTCATAGACTGGTGTTTCTTTTTCTTTATCCTCAGGCTTCCAAAGGTACTGTCTTTGGTTCAGTTAGACTCAAAGGAAATGTGATCCTTGGAAAAGCTCAAGCTCACCTTCCTGCAGCCTGAGCAGTACCTCCGTTCAATTCTTAAGCCCTATGGCAACAGTTCTTTGTGTCATACTTCTTATCTGTGTGTCATACTTCTTATCATTACTTAGCTGCCAAGAGATTTGTATCAGTTAAAAGAAAAACAATACAAATCTCAAAGCTTCTTAAAGAATATTGTCTTATCAATTATGTTCAGTAACTGTTCTAATTCTAAAGGCAGTTCTCCTACTTGTCTGTGATTCACTGCTTTCCATTATTAAGAGTTTTGCTTATCATATCATTCCTCTGAAAACTGTTTAGTCATAAAATATTCATAATTATAACGTTGATGCTATGATTAAAGTCATGTTAATGCTTCTATTAATAAAACCTTCAACTACAAGTGGTAAAGTTTATATTTAGCTGGAACTTGTTATAACAAGATACAGACACAAAGACTGTTTTGCACAATGAAAAATATTTTATATTAAAAGATGCTGTTAAGTCTTTTTTATGATTCCTATAACCATGTCAGTGAGACATTGAGGAGCAGACAGCCTTAAATAGCTTTTCTAATTAAAAGAATATTGTGTTTTCCTTTGAAAGCACCGTTTCAGAGGCTTAATCTTGGAATTCATTCTCATCTTGGAAAATCTATTTTGACCCTGAGAGTGGCAAGTTTCATGCAGTTCTGGACTCTGAAATCTATAGATAATTGCTTTATCAAATGCCTTGATCATATCTGCAGAAGTTGTTTCTGGGTTGGGTTACACCAACACAGTTCTGTAACATGTCACTACTGTGGTCCTGACTATTTCTAGGCCTTCAGGTCTGGGATACCACATTTTGTGTGACCAAGGAATAGATAGATTCTTCTTGCCCACGTAATGTTTCTTATCAAGTTGCATTTTCTTGTTGTTTATTTTTTTCTTATTAAAACTCTGTTTTCCTTTGAAGTGCTTCTGAAAGATTTCCTTTATTTCATACTAGTCTGTGGTATTAGATCAAATAATGGCTTGACAGACTTCAGTACCATGTTTTTCTTGATTTACTTCTGATGACTCCTATTTGTTTTTCTGTTTCTTTGTTAGTGGCTACTTTGGTAGCCACCAATGGTTTGAAACGTTTGCATATAGAATGATTCATCCTGTGCTGCCTGCTCCATCTCACACAGGTCTCTGTGATATCTGAGTCCTTCCACACATTAGACAGAGCTGCAAAACCTTATATGCAAGTTAAATCTGGCTAAAGCTGTGGTTTTATTTGGTGTCCCTTGTTGAAACAAATCTGAGTACAATGAAGTAGTTGGCTGCATGCAGATCCCTGGGCATGTGCATGGACCCTTTCTTAGTTTATTTGTATAGATGCAGAATCACCTATAACTCCAAATCAGAGCAAGTTAAATTTTCCTCACGTCATGAGTACTAAACACGTAAGCAGGAGTCATACATGATATCTTCTCCAACAAGTATATTAGGAACCAGAAGTTATACTTTTGAGTCCATGGAGTGAGGTCCACAACTGCATTCTTTCCCCCCGAGGGTTTCAGGCTGATATTGTTCTGTTTGTGCTTTGATTTGGAAGATCCATGAGTGAGACAGTGTGGAGGGGGCCATGCTGCCTCCAGCGCTGTAACCTCACAGTGGAAATTAAAAAAGATGGGCTGGGATGAGCCCTGTGCTCTGCCACATGAGCTCCCAGCTGTGCCCCTTGTCAGTAGCTCCGGAAGTGCTTCTCAGTAGGATGAACCTGCCAGCAGAAGGTGACCAAAAGCTGAAGGGATCTTCTCTGTCACCACCAAATCTACTTCACACTGAGAACTGGAAGAGCCACATGACAACGCACAATACCTAAAAGACATGCAGAAATAACTTTTGTGGCCAGAGATAAAAAAAAATGAGTCTTTCAATAGCTTCTTTACTAGGAAAAAGTAGAACATAAGCACTAAGCCATATCCCTTTTAGGATGTTGTGTTGAAAGTTTATTGGGCTTAAGTTATCCCAGTGCTTTCTACACTTTCTGCTTTTATCAGTGGGGCCAGGTTCCTAAACACTAGAGATAGTTTTTGACATGCCCAGGTATTTATTGACATACACTTATTCTGATGTTTTACTTTTATGTAACAGTGAACCTGCAATATTAAAACAACAGACCCAGGTTTAAATGATGACATAATTCATCATTTCTCTCATGGAAAGCTGCTTTCTGACCAAGCAGTGGCTACTGCAATGAATCTGTGAAATGATCATTATTGTGAAATATTCTGGAGGGTACTCACTTTGATATGAGCAATAGGAGCCTGGCTGATTTCTAGCAATTAATTAGTGCAACACCATATGTTAGCAGGCACACAGCAGATGTGTGTGTGTGTGTACATGGCAGAACAGAGTAGAAAATTCTGCAGTTGGAGTTAAAGCAAAAGAAAATACTTATTTAAGGCAGAATCCAAGAATAACAACTTTGTTTTCAAGCAGCTTTCTGGATGCTTCAAATGTTTGTTTTTACTGAGTTTATTGTTAGGTTACTTCTATTTGTGCGACTTCTAAACTTATCTTGTTACATGATAACTCAGACATCTTTTTTAATTTCCACTGACTGGAGGCACACATGCCAAAGCCTTTGTGCCATACAGCAATTGTTCCATGTGTGTTTATCACTCATATTAAGAAAGGAAATTGTCTCTGTAACCTAAGCACTAAAATACGCTTATTTTTCACGTACTACTCTTAGAGTATTGCCAAACTGTTTGTTCAAATGAGATTGTGTTTTTCTTGTGTAGTAGATGACAGTCTCTTCCTTTAAACCTGATATACTTGATCCTCAAACTGCTGACAATAATTATGTCATATCACCTCAAATACTGCCAAATCTAACTAACTGGTTGAGATAGAAGAGTCACCCATTGCCAAGGCAGATCTAGCACCAAGCTTGTGTTTAAATAATGAAAGGCAATATCACTGTCATTCCATTTTAGAAACAGTCTGCATGAAGTGAGCTTTAAGAGATCCATAGAGCATGTGAATCAATAATTACAGTACTGAGCTAATAGGTAGCCTTGCAACAAATTTTTTTTTATTTTCTTAGAAGTCAGGTTTTTAGTTCTCCTGGAAAACTTTACTGTGTTTTAGGGTGACGTGCAGCCCCATGGAAGATGCAGTTCCCACAGATCTTGCCATTTCTGTAAAAATCAAGCAACTGGAAATCACAAGAGGAGGTTTGAAACAGGGACAAAGTGCAAGAAATGAAGTGACTCATTTAAAGAACACTAATAACGGAACAGAACCTCATGTTCCTGAAATCTTATTCAGTATTTCTCAAATCTTATTCAATAGCTTTTGATAGACTAGGTGTTTTTGTACTTAGTAGATTTTATAAATTTAAATAAGCAACAGAAAAATATATTTGAACTATGTGATTAGCATTTCCTTTTCAAAAATGCCTTGCAAGAATTTCCTGTGCTTTAACAAGACAGAGTTTTGCCATCTGAGTTGATCTTTGGGAAAATGATGCCTGTATGTGTATCTCTGGTGTTGTCATGTCATGTTACTGTTCTGCAGTGAATCTCTTCTCTGTTGTCCCTACCTGGTGATTCCTTTTCCTTCTGTATGTGCCATTCAGATCCTTGTACACCCTCAGTTGCCTTTCTGGTCAGTTACACTGAAAAAAACTGCTTGCATAAGTACCACAATTTAAGTCAGTATAAAAAAGATGATTGATCTGGCAGATAGACAATTTAAAGGAATATAGGGGTTTCTTAGTCCTTTTCAAAACCAGGAATCACACATGGTTTCTTTTTCTTATTTTAATTTCTACAAGGTTTTAGAACACTAATCTTTATTTTTTTTGGCTCTTCTTCAAGGTCACGCAATACGTCTGCCTATCCTGCGCCAGGGCTCAGGGTCCCGTTTTGTCAGTGGTTCTCTTCACCATGGGTGGATCCCCTTTGGGGATTGCCACTGCCCACGGTGGCAGTGCTCTGGGCTTTCCCTGAATGAGGCACACGGGTGTTTGCTTGGTGGGTCTGGGGGGCACCAAGTGAGAGCTCAGAACACAATCACAGTGCTCTCAGAAACCTGCAGGGAAGCCAAAACCAGAATCTTTGTGCCAGTGTCTGAGAAGAGCACGCATGCTGTGGATGGAAGGGTTTGTGGTTAGTTACATGTGTGTCTTTCATGGCTAAAATGCCGTAGGAATTAGATGGGAAATTGGTAATGCAGAACCATCCCCAGGAATAGAGAGCTGCCATCAGTTTTGTCACTTGAACGGAAATTTGAATGAAAGGTGTGTGGTGTGGGGGAGCCTTTAACAAGAGACTAATACAACAGAAGACGAACGTGTTTGCTATGTCCCGTGGGATTCCAGTGGATCCAGCTAATCATGCTGCAATATGAGGCAAATACCAGCAGAGGTCATGGAAGCAGGAATAAAAGCATGGAAGAGGCTGCTGGACTAACAGAAAAGTAATCTGTGAGGGGTAAAAGGTAAGGGCTGCAGGGGAAGTCGGACCATGACAGAGAGTGCAGGGTACCAAGAGGAACCAGGAGCTCACAAGCCTGTGTAATACACTGCACTAATTGCAAACTTAATAAAAGTGTCACCTTCTCAGAGACAATCCAAGTAATAAATACAAGTTATAAGGTGCATCAAACTCCAGCACAAAATTATCTGATAATCAGGTATAACTAAATCATCTGGTGGATGAAAGAATAATTGGGAGGATATTCCAGAAATTAAATTCCAAAGTAAAGTATCATTCATCCCAAGAAGGAATGACAGGTTTTTAATAAAGACCAAATTTATATTCAAGGAAAAGCAGTTCATTAAGATGAATTAAATTTGTTTGTTCAGGTATCTCTTTGTAAAATTTCAACATCTATGTATGTGAAATTTTCATGATCATATATACTAAAATTGTTTTCAATTAGTTATTAACTTATTGAAATTACTTATTCTGGAGACTGGGAAGGTTAAGCTTAATTATGAAGCAATTAATTCTATTTATTTATCCGGAGAAACTGTCAAAAGTCTGATATATGTAATTATATCAGACTGCATGCAATGTGCCATTATTTTTATAGGGCAAATAAGGATAGATTAAGAAGAAGAAATTTTAAGTCTACTTGTTATTGTAAATAGCTTGACAGCACTTTCACAAAAATGGTGGGTTTTTACTAAAGTAGTGGAGCTTGAACCAGGAAATAGGACTCATCAAAAACTATAGGACATCAACAAAAACTATAAACCACTGGGATTTAAAAGTGGAATATTTTTAAATACCAAATGCAATACAGGATAATTTTCCTAAAAGCATTTTATTTTTTAAATGGCACTTCAATGATTTCTGTAAAATGAAGTCTAGCTTTTTCAGAGAAAAATCTTTTGTTTTTAATAAATCTGCTGAAAGAATTGAGCTAAACATTTAAGCAATGATCTCTATCTTTTTAGGCCACACTTATGTGTGCTTCTAGTTTGGGTAACATGATTTTCAGTCTTATTTACAAATGTTCCAATTGTATTTTTGGAGACTGCTTATCACCTGAAAATGAGAAGTTTGAGGCTTTGTCACATTTTAGCCAGTGTTTTAGCTGCTGACAAAAATAGTCCACTTTTTTTCTTTTCTTTTAATAAGAAAAGCTAAAAAATTTTTCCTTTTTGTCTTTTTTTTTTGAAGTGGTGAATAGGAAATCTGTGTCATTAGAAGATCTTTAGTTATTCTATAATGAATTGGACTTGCTGTGTTTTGCTGATACTGCACAGGAAGAAAGGACCTAGCACTTCTTTTCTACAGTCTTTTTTTCAATATAAATGGCCAGCCATAAATGAAAATATACCAGGACTGTAAAATGAGAAATGAAAATGATCCCTAGATAGCTATTAAAAATTTGTCCTCTAGAATCTGTCTTGTTGTGATAAAGATGGCAGGAGCAGAATGAATTTTAAGACCTTCCAGAAAAATGACAGATTTCAGAGATCAATATTAATATCTGGAGGGTGGAGAAACTTTAAGTTGGAAAACTTAATTTCTAGCACTTCCTTTTCATATCTGTGTAGGCAGGATTGGAGTGATGGCAGCTGTCATCAAGCTTGCACACTATAAGTGGCAATATGATCTTAAGAAAATTAATGTTCTGTGACTTCTAAGACTTCTGCTTGGGGAGTCTTTGATCCTAAGCTGTAATTGCAATTAATTACTTATAAAGCTATAAATTTTTAATTATTGCTTTTTAAAAAATAATTCAGTGCTTTTATAATGAGATTCAAGGTGGTATCTGTCACAACTTGCATTAAAATAGTTCTGGGAAACTCAATTGTATGACCACAAAAATAAGATGTGCACTGATAAGATCCAAAATTAAACTCTAGGTGTTGCCCTGATTAAAAATGAAGGTTGTCAGCTATTTTAGAGGCAAAGAAGTGATCCATTAGAAGGGTGGTAAATTTAGCAGTGGTTGATAGAGTAAATCACTTAGAGTGAGGACAGCTCCAAGAGTCCTTAGGGGCTTCATCAGCTGCTCATGTTCTCTGATCCTTTTTTTACTCTTGCTTCTGAAACAAGTAATGCTTTATGTCATGTATATTCATATCATCGGTATCAAAGATGTTGAGAAGCAATCAGCTAATTCCCACCTGAATGATTTTTTTTTGTGAATACCTATGTTAGGGAAAACAGTGAAGCATGAGCGATGCTGCCTGATAAACCTTGACGTGAACAGTGGTCACACTGTTGTGACTGGGATTATTTTCAGTGTAAGTGGACCTTTTGATGTGTGATCCAAGAGTGCACTCCCACTGCAGCATTAGTGCAATTCAGTTCAGTTTCTCTGAAGACAGAAATGATAGAAGCCCAGAATTTTTCCTGCCAGTGCTTACAGGGCAACACACACAAAAGTCTGAGCATTTAGCAGTGTTTGATAGCAGTGATGCACTGTACCACTATTAGCATATTTCAAGAACAGGTAATAAGTAGTTCAGGCCACTGTAACTTTGTTTTTGAATGTATATTCCCTGGCATTTACAAGTTCTCTTCCACTGCATCCTCAGGATATCTGCCCTTTTTCCTGTGTTCCAGCTTGTACACTCCTAGGGGTTCCACACTGGGCTTTCTGCTGCCTGAACAAAATTTAGACAGCTTTCCTTCTGTCTCTGCCTGTGTGTCTCCCCCAGTGATGTGTGTGCCCCAAACAGAAGGGAACAAACAATATATCAGCAAAAATTGAAGTTTTCAGTTTTGAACAGGAGCAGAGGCAGGTGGTCATAAAGTGGGTGACTAAACATCACCACTGAGACATCACTGGTTTTTGACATCTCTCTACCTCTCAAGAAACCTCAGAGAGGTCACAGAACAGATGAATTTTCAGCTAATTTCTTTGAAATAAAGAAATCACCACCAGAAGATCTGGGAAGATGCCTAGAAATAAAAAATCTGTTAAAAAAAATCTCATTTAAAAATTTTGACCCAAAGAACATTTCCTGGACTAAAATATATGGGTGAAAAAAAATATATATATATATTTTAGTGCCAGAGGCCTGTGACAGGACTTATTGAGACTTTTTAAAGATTGGAGACTTCCATCACATTTTGTGATGTTTTGTGGATATAAATTTGAACAACTGACAATCTATTAAAATTTGGTGTGCAGTGTCTCACTCAGAATATGTGGAGTCAGATTAAGATTCAGTTTTGGTAGGTAACATTTATTACTTCCAGGGGGACCTGTGAAGTAGAACTAGAAAACTAATTGGGATGGTGAAGAGGTGTTGCATCTGTATAAAATGAAGGGTAAATTTTACAACCTATAGAGTTTAATTTTCTCCGAAGAGTTTGAGAACTATATTTTTCATGAAAGCTACAGTAATGATTGTTGCTTGGAACCAGTTAAAAGGACAATTTTTCATTACTTGGTTGGGATTTCTTAGGGTGTTGATGGTTAAAAATTCCTGATCAGTTTGTACTGTTTTGCGCAAAGGTGGGCTCTCCTGCCTGCATGGTACCATCCCCTCAGGGTAGGTTACTGCATGTTGTCTTATGAGGTGTATTCAGCTAACTCTGTATTAAGGTGGGAAAATAGATTGATTTTGAGGAATGGACTGCTGTTAGGTTGGAATTTCCCCTCCGTTTCCAGTGCAGCATTCAAAAATGGACCAAATTTTGTCTATGTTAGCCAAAACCTTTATTGTGTCAGTGACCAGAGTAGTTGGTGAGTTAGATGTTACAGGGGAAATGAGCTGTAGAAAGAAGCTCAGAGTACTCAGTGACTTAAATTTAAACCATAAAAGCAAGTACAATAAATTAAAGCAAGAGAAAGTCCACATAAATCTGGGATGTGTAGCTTCATGTGAATATTCTTGGAGTTAAAAACCTCCACCTAAACAATATTCACATTAAGGTGATGTTTTTAAGGAGATTAAAAAATAGGAATGAGGAAAGTACAGAATGAGTCAGAGCTAGCCAATGGGAAAATGGGAGGATCCACCCCAAAGGGAAATGAAATTAATTATGACTCAAGTGTCTGATATACTGAGCTTTTATTTAAGCTCTGATTTTAGTAAGGAAAACAATGACAAGAAGTTGAGCATTTAGGCTGCAGTTTGAAACCTACTGACCTTGACAAAATTATGCTTATTAATTTCAATGCCTGCTGAATTAACCTTATGATAAATAAACATAAGGATCTAAAAAAAAAAAAGTATGAAATGTAGCCTGGTGATATGCAAATGATGAGGACAGGACCGAGTTTATCAACTCACCATCTCTTTGTCACCCTTTTACTATTTAGATCCTTAGTTATCAGACATAATGAAGCAAATTTGTGCTTGACAAATGAATATTGATGAGGAAATGACTCATGGTTTTTAACAATTTATAATAAAGAGCATAGAGGAGGGTGCCTGATCTCATAAAGGTATTACACAACCCTGTGCCATGGAATTCCTGATGATAAACCTCTTAGACATAGAGGAAAATCACCGCCTGCTCTTGAGAGCTTCTAGTGCTTCTAGTGGCTTCCTCCCGTGTTTTGACTAAAGTCTAAACCCTGAAATTTAGTTTTTTCCAGTTATCTGGTTTTTAGCCTTGCACAACTTCTGCTTGAAGA
Organism: Donacobius atricapilla; assembly: GCA_013397315.1. Lineage (NCBI taxonomy): Eukaryota > Metazoa > Chordata > Aves > Passeriformes > Mimidae > Donacobius > Donacobius atricapilla. Next base: position 315,916 of record WBMY01001050.1, on the reverse strand, counting down.
AAACAAAATATTAAAAATGATACTTCAATTTGATAACAAAGGTGCTTTCCTTATGGTTGCGTAGAAGCAAGTGGTGTAGAAATCCTTTCTGCACCCTGAGCACAGCAGGTGGTGAACAAGCTCTCCATGCCAAAAACCTCACCCTCTTTACCCAGGAGCTCCAGCCTCTCTTTCTGATATAAATCCTGTAACCAGTGAAGGGCACCGCATTTTCTTGTACTGATTTTTGACAAAATGTTATCTATTAACCACTAGGGAATGAGGAACAGTGGGAAACTTGTCATGAAATAAAAGGGGCAGCTGTGCACCTTTTGGGGTTTGGGTGATTTTCACTGAGTTTCAATTAAAATTATGCTTGCTACTAGTAACACTAGCAGTGCTTGCAGTAACCTGATACTGTTGGGTTTTTTTCTGACTCATCCTCTTTTCTTACTGATCTTCATTTTTTCCCTTCTCAGGAAACTGGTTTTAAACATATTTTGCTAAACAAGATATAGCTTAACAAATTCAACTTTAACCAGTGAGAAGGAAGGGAAACTGAAATTCTTATAGAATCAGAATATATGCCTCCATTTATCTTAACCCATGACTATGAGAATCTTATTCCTGTTATTGTCCATAAACTCAAATTTACAGGGAAAACCCGTGCAAATGAGCACTCATCCATGAAGCAGGCTCCCTCCTACCTGGCTCACTGTCAGACACAACTTGAAAACAGGCTGCCTTAACTTGGCCCCCTGTCAAATCTCTTGCTTTATCAGCCATTTTAAGATACATCTTCAAAGCATATTTAGTTTGCAAAGGAAACTGGCGTTCAGTTTCTCTGCCTGGGCATTTTCTACCCATTTTTTTTGTTCTATCTGATAATATTTTCTATTTTTTTATGACAGTCATTAATGTTCTATGAAGTGTTGCATTTATTTGCTTAACGTTGTTCCAAATCTTCTCTAAAGATGGCTGGCTGCCTGCCTGGAATGCTGACAAATATCAGCGTCCATGGATGGTCAGCGGAGCAATGAGTTATGCACCACCCTGTGTAGAACATACTGTGTTTTGGAAAGGGGTAAGAGCAAATGTGTTTCTCTTTCAGGTGTTCCAGGATGTGACTGAGGTTTTTCCGCTGGCAATGGCAGAAACAGATTAATTGGTATGGTAAATACAAACTACATTTTGCTTGAGCTTTGGGCAGGGGCAGAGCAGAACACAATTACTTGTTTTCTGTCAGAAAACTCCTTGAGTACCTCATAAATTAGTCAGTCAGTTAAGGCTCACTGATAATGCACCAGAATATATAAGGGGTCTTGTTACATGTATTATACCTGTCCTACAGCACCCACGACTCAACCTGGAAATGGGGTAAACTGCTGTTTAACCATTTACATAAAATACTTCTTCTTTACTCATGTGAAAGTATTTCTTTGCTTCTTCATTGGTTTGACTGTTTTTACAGTTGCAGCTCTAATTTGTATTTTACTGGGTAGTGACGAGGACTAATAAATATTTTATTAGTATATTCATTCCATGAATTTTCAGAAGTACCTGGGACTGAAAATGGATTATGAAGTACATCACTTTAAGCTTATAATATCCTCTGAGATTGTTAGTCATGGGAATTTCCTGTGTTTGTCCTGATCAACTTATTGCTTAGAAAGAAATTAACATAAATTTTCTCTCCGAAGATTTTTTGGGAAGACAAAAAAGGCAAAAAAAAATGAAAAAAAGAATCAAATTCGATGAGTTGGTATAGTTGGCATACACTGAAGCTCTGACATCAGAATTATTTGGGTTGCAAGGGACCTTTAGGATGCCCTGGTTCCAAACCCCCTGCTTTGGGCTAGGACTCCTTCCACTGGATCAGGCTGCTCCAAACCCTGTCCACAGAAACTTCCAGGGATCTCAGTTTCAACCAACAAAATACCAGAGCTTGATGCACCTTAGAGCGGTCTTCTCTCCCAGTAGATCTTCCTAAAAAGCCACAGGAGGTAGCAAAAGGCACTGTCATGATCAGGTAGAAGCCAGCTTCCTCAAAGTAGTGCTGCAGCAGAGGCCTGGGTTTGCCAGGGGCAGGGGACACTGAGCTGGGCTCAGGGACATTGGCTCAGGCTCAGAACCGTGTAAGAGGCAGCACATGGCCCTTCACATACCAAATTCCTTGGCCTATCAAGACGTCCAGGTTTAAACTAGCTTGCAGCGGGTAATCTTTTTAGAAATGAAGGGTTATTGCTATTATTATTATTTTTAGAAACACTGTATTGACTTTGCTGCAGGCAATAGGTAGCAGGATAACAGCACTGTGACTCAAGGAAGGATTGTTAGCAGTCAGTTAGAGTAAATGATTGCTGTTAGCATTCAGCTGGAATAAATGATTACTGCCAAGAGACAGCTACACTGCAAGCTCTTCAGCTGTTCTGCTCCAGTGTCACTGCTTAGAGTTGAAGAGCCTTCCAAAATCCTGCATTTGGTCTTCCAGAAGAATTATCAGAATGAGGTTTCTACTCTTCTTGGGGAGCGAAGGGGGAAAAATATAAATCTGTGTTTAATGTTTGGCATAAGGAAAAAGCTGTAGTAAATTCAGCAGCCTGAGAAACAGTCCATGCTCTAGATTGCTTCATTACAAAGCTGCTATCACTTATACATTGGTTAGAGGAGAAAAAGATGGTGAGAGGTTAAAGGAGAGATATGTTTGCTTGTGAATTTTTGAATGTGATACCAAATGCAATTGGCCACCTACAGACAGAATTCATTAATGCAGAATTTTATTTAATGTTGGAACAGCAGGAACTTACTGAACATAATTGGGGGGAAAAAAATCCAGTCCATTTAACTCCTTTCACAGAAAGCCTTTCTTTCAAAAGCTGCTATGAATTTAGGAGAAGTGTAGGTCTCATAGTCATAGAATGGTGGCCTATTTCTAACAGAATTTAAAACAATAAATTAAATCATACTACCATGAAGTTACAGTCACTTTGTGTTGTCTCATTTATTGGGAATGATGACTTTTAAAGACTCCAGTGAACGCACAAAATGGAATCACGAGGTCCTTTCAGCTTTAATCCTGCAGGTAGAATGCACAGTGCTGTGCAAACTGAATTCTGGCCTCTCAAAATGTGCACCTTTGGCTTAGCTTCCAGCGTCGGGTTTGAGGAAAGGAATGGTTGGAAAGGGCCGTGGCTGTTGAGAGTGGCAGTCTGCCAGAGGGGGAGAGGGTTTTCCGTGGAGAACGAACCTGGCTTTTCGAGCAGTGTCACCTGCCCAAGCAGAGGGCAGCTGCCCGTGTCGCGGTGCTGCAGGACAGAGCCAGAGCCAGAGCTGTGGGGTTGGCTGCTGCCAGCAGCTGCCCACGGGGCATCGGGAGCAGTGGGATCCTGCTGGCCCTGCAGGAGGAACAGGGAGCAGTGCCCTGCTCTTGGTCTGCAGCCATTCACAATCCACGTCCTGTTTCTGCTGCTGTCTCTGAGCAGGCTGCGATCAGAAATCCTCAGCTGGGCAGAGCCCTGGGAAGAACTGCAGGTAGACTTCTTGGAATGGGAGTGTACTTGAAAGATTATTTCAGGCTTGCAGGAGGTAAGATAGGAGAGAATAATGCAGGAAATCTTTGATAATGCAATATATAAAAGCTTCAGTTTATGATTTGGTCTGACAAGAATCCATCAAATATGAGGATTTACCATTGCCTCTGAGAGGCATAATTATTCTTTTGAACTCTCCAAGAAATTAACTGTCAAATGGTATACACAAAAAAGTGTCAGTGTATATGCTCATTTAACCTTCCTTACAAAATAAAATTATCTGTTACAGCTGTTGGTTTCACTGCTATTTTCCATATTAATTTCCTGGATTTTGTGATAAAAGGGGTTTACTTTATTTGAACTTTAAATTATTTTCCTGCCAAAATACTTTTTTTTTTTAATCAATACAATGAGTGTGCTTTTAAAGAACATGTTGATGTTTATGTCTCTGTTCTGAAGCTCTACAAGGATTAGAAGGCTTTTAGCTCTCATCTTGTGCCAGCTCAAAACCAGGTACAATATCTAGAGGTAAAGGAAATGGTTCAAAGGCCTCTGTAAATGTACAAAATATGTTACACCCTGTCTTTTTCCCGAAAGATATTTGCCAGCTATTCAGATTTCATTTTAGGCCACCAGAAATAACCCTCGTTTTTTTTATCCTAGCCATTAAAGAAACCCCTGATGCAGCCTGTGCTGGTGTGCTCTTCTATAGGTTTTGAGCCCAGCAGTTGATGTGCTTAGTATGTCCTAAGTTTCCAGCCAAGTGCTGAGGAGAAGAGCTACAGAATGGAAATGAGGAAAGGGTCAGAGTGAACACTGGAACGCTGCTTTGTAGAGTCAGCTATAGGAAGAAACATTTTTGCATGCTGAAGGCAAGACATGATGTTTGTAATGCCTCAGAGACAGGAGCTAAAACAATGTACACAGAAGTAAGATCATGCCTAGAGTAAGGACTGTGCTGATCCTGGTAGTTTTATTGAACTTTGCAAATTCGAAAGCATGAGGCCAGATCCTTGGCTCAGTGGAAAGACTCTGCCAGGAAAGGTGTTTGACTGAAGCCTTTCAGAGGGACGCCACGCACTCACACTGAACAGTTTTGGAGGATTTTAACTGTTTTTACCTTGCTCTAACAATGATTGACACTTCTTCCAGCATTTATTGTTTCCACTGCTATTACTGCCGCTGTGCTTACCTCTGGCTTGTCGCTGCCTTCTATACTGGCAAATATAGCTGTGTCTATAAATGGGTGGGTTTATTAAAAAAAATCAGGCCCTGAAAGCAGTCATCTTCTAATGAGTGTTTGTGTCAATCTGAGATCCCATATCAGCACCTGCTGGTCAGAGAGTCATTGTACTTTTTGTTTCACTGTCTTAAATTATAGTATTTCAATCAATATATATTTGAAAACATCTTAATCTTTCCTAAAAAAAAATTTGGCCAATTGAAAATGCCTTTAATTGGGCAAATTTAAATACCTCCTGGCCTATTATTTAGTGCACATTGTACAATAAGATATTACAAAGTAGTTAATGGTACATCCTTGTCTTTGAACTCCTGAAAAAGGACTTTAATAATTGTCCAGAATTCTTTCCTTCCTAGAGTATTTCAGCATATTCTTTTAACAAATATCCATGATCTGCATTTGTCTCTTTAGAAATACTGTGGGCTGGATTGCAAAGTTAAATCAGGGAGCTCAGTTTCTACTCCTGAGATGTGCTGCAATAGCCTTAAATCAGTATTGACTTCATTTCTCATGTCTCATTGAAAAATGCCTACTTTTGATGTCTTGGTTAACTCTGAAGAACCCTAAGAATGGAGAAGAGAGGAGGGATAGCTCCTATTTCTCAGCCATCATTTCTTTCCTATGAGGCAGAACTTCATTACATATTTGTTCCACTTCTTTCACTCTAACCTTGACCTTTTCAACTAAGTATTTAATTCAGGATATTAATAATCTCACTATGTTCGCAATTTATGACCTTTTTGTACAGTTTGTTACATAACTTGGAGAAAATTGACTTAAGGCTTTCTGAATACATAGTCCTCTGTGCAGGAGCCTACAGTTTGTTTTTCAAGGAAGGACTCTGATATTCTGTGACAATTCCCCTCTACTGAACAAATTTGCAACTAGAACTTTTGACTCCATCTGTACTTCCTCCTGAAGAAATTCAGATGTTCAGCTGGAGGACTGGTGGCTTAACTTTACAGTTGTGTGTTTATTTCGCTGCGGCTCTTCAAAGAGCCAATAATGCACTGAGAACTTTATTAGCTTATGTAGGAAAGTGCATTTAGGAGTAGGATTTTTTGAAAAAATTATTTGATTTGTGAAGACAAGTAGATTTTATCTTTTGAAGATGTCCACAAGTTACAATCTTTATTTACTTTTAATGCTTGGGATATTTGCAAATATTTCAGCTATTTTATGATGAAATGACTGAAAAATGGGAATTCACTGGCTCCCAATGTGCATGGCTTCAGGAGCACCTGAACCATGAGTACTCATATCTGCCTGCCAATACTGAATATTTGAATAAGGGAAAGAAAAGAGATTAGGTGCCCCAAATTCCTTCTTACAATATAGACAGCTGTTCCTGGTTTCCAGTACACCCACAGATTAACTTTCCTTTCAGGTAATTCCTAGGACGTGTTTATGACCCTTTTGTACAATTTGTCCTTAACTGCCTTTTATTCCTGTCTTGATTGCTAAAAGTTGTTGCCTATGGAATATTTTTGTTTTTGTGGGTTTTTTTTTAAAGATGGATTAATAGAAAACCCCCACAAAACCACAGTTAAGGTGGGCCTGAAAAACACTGTGCATTCTTAATTGTTGAAGAAATTTTCTGTTGGAATCCAAGTGTCCATTTGTGTGTGGGTTCTGACCAAGCTGGCATTGGCACTACTGGATGCAATGGTTGAGTAATAATCTTACTTTTGATACAAACCCAGAAGTATGTTAAGGTCATGCATTTATATGATGATGAATAGCAGAGCAGAACTGCTGAACTAAAATGTTTATTTCACTGCTGTAAAATACATTTTGGAAAGCCTCTCCAGGCCCACAGTCAGCAATGTCCTCTTTATTATGTTTTTGCTTTTTTTTTTCCTGGTTTTAAAGGAATACCGAATAGAATAAATCACGTGCTAATCTACATTTGCAGTGTTACAAAAAACCTCAAAATTGTTTGATTTGAGAAATACTTGCCCATGTCCTGTCAAATCTTGTTTCCTGGTCTGTAACCTTTATGGTTGCTTGTTACATGTGGTGAAGTAAGACATTTGACATAAAGGGCAGCCCAAAACAGAATGAATTTGACCTTATAAATTAATAAATAGTATACGGATGCCAACATGACATCTGTATGAAATTTTATTCCCAATTAAGAGATTGACGACATTTTTTATTTATATTTCCAAGGGTCTGGAGGCCCTTGACAGAGAATAGGGTCAAGTCTGATTGCAAATAAGGAGGAACAGAAGTTGGTATGGCTGCTGACTCCCCTAAATACTCAAATGCTGTGATGCAGCACTGGTAATATTTTTGAAAATGTAAACTTTGTATTGATGAGAAAATGTACCAGCAGGAACTGTACTGCCCTGGTATGGACAGCATAATCTGTGAGTGACACGTCTCTTTCTCCTGTGCACATCATGAAATAACTTGTAAGAAGTCTGTACACGCTTTACAGATATACATGGGTAATGAGGTAAAAAAAATATAACCAAAATATTCTAAAGCATCTATCACTTTTAAACAAAGATTTTTTTGGATTCAAGATGAAATACAGTGAGCAGGAACTCTTCAACATTTGTATAAAACATTTCCTCTTAATAGTCATCTTGGACATGAACTTACTACAAGGAATATTCCATTAAGCAGACAGACTGTAAGCTCCAGACTGAGATTTTTATAGTGACAAAGTTTAGTTCCCTTACTGAGAATATGAGAATTTGGCCCTGCAGTCAAATCAAAATGTACTGACTTTAGCACTGTCCCCCAGATTAATTGAAAGACTTTTAAACAAAGTAAGTCAAAATAAGTTTTTAAGTAGTTTTCTTGTGTGCTAATATTACCAGGAATATTTATACATTTCAAATCAGATGATTCCATTTTATTTCTCAAGTGTGAATGACTTTTAATTTTAATTTGATTGTGAAGTGTTTGAATTTAACTTGCTTATAACAAGATGAGACTTAGAGTAAGGTTACTTTCCAATTTGTTATGTCTATGGACACTGCACGAGGCATAGATTCAGACCAACTCCGATGTACCATCACAGGATAAAGAATGAAGGATGTATAAGCTAAATGAGAAATCACATAAATATAATCTTTTAAGTTGTGAGGTGCTAGAGAAGAGAGTGAATCTTTTGTTTCTTCATGGAAGATTAAAAGAAAAATAAAGCCTTAAACCTTGGGATGTCAAAAATAAACTTCAGTCTGTACAGCAGCTGAGGTAAGAAAAAGTAGATGTGATCTGGCAGTGAGAGCAGCTCTGTTAGGGAGTTAATTATATACATGAATAGACAAATCCTTACTCTTACAAAGAGGAGGAACTGCATTTTATTTAAAAAATATCATTGTCTTGTATTTTTCTAGAATAAAATTCTAAAAATATTTTATAGAAGTGATGATCTAGGACATAAGTGGCCACTAACAGCAGAGTAGAGTTTTCATGTGAGATATATTGCAAAAGAGGCATGGTCCTGACCAAGCAGGATTTATGACTATGAAGGTCAGCAAATGTTGTAATAGTTTCTTTCTCATTTGAAGTTTATTGTGCTTATCTAGATTGCTCTGACTTCCACATGGATTATAAATGGCAGTGTACAGATGTTCTCATGAATGTTAGTGCACATTATCTCTTAAGTTATTTTAGAGTTGTTAATAGAGGTGTAAAGCTATTACACGATCAGTACTGAAGAGTCCAGAATTTCCTTCCTCATGAGTCCCGATACAGATTAAGAAGTTATTCCTTTTACAGACCAGGAAAGCAAAACATGCATTGATTTGTTTGAGAGTGTTTTATAATGTGTTTGCAATTAATAACCTTGTTGGCAGCCGGGTTTCTCCCAGGCAACCACAGCCTCTAGTTCAGTTGCCCTAAGCACCTTAGTTTGGTTAAAGACAATATCAAATAACTTATCTGACTGACTGATCAAAATACGAATTTGCATGTGCTTCTAAAAGGACCTGAAGTGCCTGCTTCTATAAGCAAGAAGCACCCAGATATTTGAACTCACTGGTATCTGAGAATGGCAACTAATTTGCATGTTGCTAGATCCTGAGATATTTTCCAACCCCATAAAATTAATCTGGCATGTCCAAACATTATCTGCTGATCTTCACAGTGGCTTCGTTATGCACCCTCAGAAAGCAGCTAAGGAAGTGTGGGATACTCTACTTTACTTCTTTTGAAGTAAAAGTACTTCAAAAGAAAGTACTTTGCTGAAACTTTTTTCTGGCACCGCTGTCCCTTATGGATCAGAAAGTGTGGATTGTTGCACTGGCTTTGGCTGGGATGGAGTTAATTTTAACTGTCTTGGATTTGTGTTGGAAACAGTCTTGCTACAACAGGGATGTTTTAGGTACTGCTGAGCAGTGCTTGCACAGCATCAGGGCTTCTGCTCCTCTTCACCCACTGAGTTTTTTTACTTTTACACTCCCAGTTGTCCCTCCTGTCCCACTGCAGGAGGGTGCAGGAGCAGCTGTGCGGTCCCCGCTTGCTGGCTGGGGTTAAACTGTAGCAATTCCGCAGGGAGCTGCACTGTGCAGGTTTTCCTTGGAATCCTGAGAGCTTTTCCGTGTCCTTCTGCTGGCAGTGACATTCAGTCTGGCAACAGGAACGTCATGCTGCAGCTTTTGGCAGCCAAATCTGCTCGGACTTCCAGGGAGTCCCACTGTACTTAAATTAGACACCTGCAAACAGAATCCAAACTTCTCAGGTGTAGCCCAGCAGTCTGGTGAGCATAGAACACAGTGACCTTCTTTTTCCGTTTGGAACCTAGAAGAGGATGATTTAGAGACAGATTTTTTTTTTTTTGGTAGAAAATACTGAAGCTTAATATCAGGTCATATAGAAAGTGATGGTGGTCTTGTAATTTCTCTAATATTATTGCAAACAGGACAAGTAAGGGAGATATTAAAATATCACATCATGTGTTATTCTGCTAGATCTAGTAATTGCTCAGTGTTTAACAGTGCCTCAGTGATGGCCCTGGGATGGCTAGAGAGCTTCTTCCTGTTATGCATCATCTAAACAAAAACAAGGGCTTTGATACTTGTACTTGATATTGCTTTTATAAGCACTGGAAATAGATTCCTTTCATGTAGAAAAAGACTCCAAGACTCCAGATATTCATCTAGTTACACAGATCAGTATTTTATTATATAAATCATGTTGAAGAAGCAGTATAAAACTAAATAAATGAAACAGCTTCACAAAGATGCTGTTGCACAGCAGTTCAGAAATATCCTTTCACTACTAGTGTAAAGTAAGAATCAAGTCTTCCCCTGGAACCAGCAGGGCTGCTGGTGCCTCGTGACACTTAGCTCATATCCAGCTCATTTCCTGGCTGTATTCTGCCCCTAAAATGGTCAAACAGCTTCAAGGGCTAAAGAGTAAACCAATATCTGTTTGTAAGAGGTGTCTTTCTGCAAGAGGTTGTCTGCTGTCTCAGTTTGAGGGGATTTTAGTGTTTAGTCTTACATTTTCATTCACAGGAAAACAGACTGCAGATTTATCTGGCTTACGTGCAAACTGTGTGGAAATTTACAGAGAATAAGGAACACTGGAATGGTTGGAGCTACATGCCAGTTTTAACAATGTTAACATTTTAACAGGGTTTTCAAAAACCCCCACATTGGATCCTACCCAATATAGGGTAGATATCTCTTAACCCAACTTCTTCTTGCTTATTTTCTTCTTTTATGAGAGGCTGGTACCACATAGGTTCAACCAAATGGAACATTTAAGGCTTGTGATCCATAAACTGCAAGATAATTTGAATTTGAATTTTACAGATCTGTTTTCCAAGCACAATATTTCTTTGTGTAACAGAATGTTTGTTTTTTCCTAGTTAGCAATATGAAAAATCTGCTTCTATTCACAATTAGTCTGAGTTGCTGTTCTGGTTATGGATCAGGAACCTTGATTTGTCATGTGATAAAAGCTGCAGCTCAGTAATGAAGTTGAGAAAAATAGGAAAAAAGAAGAATATTTGTGCAAGTAGAGTTCCATCTCTACTAGTTGTTAAAGCTGGAATAATTATACATTTATATTTTTGAAAGAACTGTGCTCTTTCCCAGTATTCAGCAAACATTTTTTCGACCCTTCAGTAAAGCAGAGAGGAGGAAAAATAGGTAGAAATAGTGAACTAAAAGTGATGGTTCTGAGGAAAGATAAAGTTTCGCAGACTGTAATAACAAAAATAAAATGAGATAAATATTTTTCTAATGTTATTTTCCCAAATGACACAAAAAATAATACACAGGGTTTTGAGCAATGGAGCTTATTCAGTTACATGGGCTAAATCATTGCAAGGCAGCTCAGAAGAAAACACACATACAAAGAATATCCCAAGAGTCTTCATGTAAAGTGAACGCATAATATTAAGTAGATTTGGACAAAATCTACTTATATGTAAGAAGCACTAATCCATTATGAGTTTTCTATCCTAATTTTTATTAAATAGGGGACATTACATGAAAACACCAGAGTATTATGGTTTGATCTGATCTAAATGTCAGAAAAAGTTACAGAAAAATATTTTTATAACCTAATTTTTTGCATTCCATGTCTTGTAAGTAAAGGTTTATTGTGTTTTGGATCCTACAGACATTATTTAGGGCAGTTTTTCCTGTAAGTCCTTAATACCAGCACAAATCTATTTAAGTGTAAAACAGTTCCAGAGAACATACTTTTTATGAAGATAATAATATCTAGACATGCCAGATACTTTAATGTTGTTATAAAATATTATTTGATAATTTGATGATCTTGTAATTTTTATGCTAATGTTGCTCTACCAGGACCCTCCTGTGTACAAAAGGAATTAGAAACTTAGCAGCTTCACATCAGAGTAAATATTTGGTGAGTGAAGAAGTTGCCTGTATTATTTTCATAATGGGTATCGGTAACAGTGGCAAAGGACAGAATTTTCATATCACAGCACTGGAGATTATTCCCAAGCATACAGAGAGATTCATTTCTTCCTCATTTTCAAAACTTGAGCTGAGTCATAAACTATAGAGCATAAGGAAAGCAGTCAAGTGAAGACAATAAATAGGACATAATGATGAGCAGTAAGAGTCTGTAGGGCAGCTGTGCAGCTGGAGCTCAAGTGGAAGTAGGTTTCTGAGGAAAAAAAAAAAAAACAAACCCCAAACTGCATCCTGAAGAGGGTACTAGGAGAGACTGGAATCCCTTACTGACATATATCGATAGGAGAAATAAGAAGTGTTATTATTTAGAAGTAACACCTTGCTGCTTCTGCAAGCTAAGGTAGAAATCAGAGAGGATCCACAGGCAAGAAAACACACACAAATCAGTTTTGCTGGGAAGTTTTTTCACTACAGCAAGAGCACAAGACCCAGCAGCTGTGAATAACAGGAGGAAGGGGAATAAATCTTACTATATGTTATAATAATGCAACTCTCTATGGAATTAAGGATTATACTGCTGTTATTATCTCAATTAGGAAAGAATAAAAATATGTTCTTAACTGGATAAGTTACACTAGCAGAAAAGTTAGCAACTTTCCAGGAAGCCACTATTTTATAATTCTTTTTCCTATTTCTTTTTCTAGCCAGGTTTATTCCAGTGATGTTGTATATTATAGATGCTTTATTTTATTTTATTTCATTAGACTTTTTATAGAAAAGACAGATATTTTGATACAGGCCCTCATGAAGTAATTTCCTCAAATTCTTCAAATACCCAGATTAGGAACCTCCACTGCAGTGCAATATTTGGAGATGAACACCAACTGGAAAACTTTTTACCTTTAAGCTGAAGGTAGGAGAGGAGGGGTGGGAAGGAAGAACTGAGTAAGCAACTCTAGCCCTGTTAGCAGGCTAAATAAATATTAAGCAACAAACCATTGAATTATAACCATTTTGTATTCTTGAATAAGAGCAACTAAAAACTTACCTTGAAAGAGAAACAAACCCAGAAATACCATCTCATATTTAAAATTTTTACATGCTATTTCTTTTTTCTGTTGACTTTTCTCTAATATTCAAGGTAAGAAATTTACTTGCTGTATTCTTGTTAGATTAAAAGGCTAAGCCAAAGTCCACAGAAATGCATTTGCAATTGAAATGTAATTTGCAGCAAAGAGAATGTTCTCACTTGAACCAGTATTGGTTATTAATATGAATCACCTGATCACAAATTTAAAATAATTACATTGCATTACTTAGTTTATTAACACCTCATACATATTTTGAAAATGAAACACTTGTGGTAACTTCTCCAAATTATATCATGGATTCGCAATTATTTGCCAAGGGATAGGATTGAACATTTCAATTGATAAGGGGAACCACAGGCAGCCTGGAGAATGAAAAGGGGAAAAAGTAACTGACCATACTGTTCAAAACAGCTCTACATTAATGGAAGCAGATTCTGCATCACTGTCCATCTTCAGGAAAAATTAGATGACACTTCATTGGAGTATGTAGCTAGGCATATCTGAACGTGTTTTGAGGCAGGAGAATAGATCATTTAACTCAAATGAATACCTTCTTCCCTAACCTTTTCATTTTTTTTATACTATAATGTTGATTTATTCATTGTTGTCTTTGTTTTGGTCAGCTCAAATGAGAGGAAAAGACACTGGAACATTTTCTACTTTGCTCTGCTTTATGCTTAATCTAAACAATGAAAAGCTTTTTCTGTTTGTGAAGAGAGGCATATTTCTATTCAAATTTAACAGACTTGGTCATGTCAGTAGAAGTGCTCTAATATCAGACTGTAACTTTACTAAACAGGTTATGAAAACACGTGTTTGTTCAAACAATACAGACTTCAAATGCCTGCCATTGGGCAGGTTGTATACTGTATGAAGATGTAGATGGTTTGAAAAGAGACAAACAGTGTTCCCCAGCTCCTCTCTGTATGAAATGGATGGTGATATTTGAGACAGTGGGGAAAAAGGATGCTTGGGCTTTCTCACTGCTCTGCGTGTTGGCAGTCAGTGCCTGCAGTGCCAACACAACTGCAGCTGGCAGCTGACTCTGTCTGTCTGTCTGTCCCTGTGCCAGCTGCAGTCACCTTGGCACGCGGTGCGGGGACGTGTCAGTGCACTGGCAGAGAGCTTTCTCCTGCAGTAATGAAGTGGAACAGCTTGGGAAAATGCCTCTCTGAGGAATTGTCTGGACTGAAAACAAGCCAGGCACATCAAAGGACCTAAATCCCTGACAAGGGGCTTGAAAAATAGGTCTGGGCACAGAGAGGAACAAGAACCTGGCAAACATAGAAGGGAATGAAAGTCCCTTAGGACTATTCCATAGGAAAATGTCTAAAAAAAAAAAAATTGAGAATGGACACCTCTTTCTAGAATTCTAGTGTCACTTCACTGAATGTTTCACTTAGAGGGGTTTCAGTCAACCATTCAGATTTTTTCTGTCAACCATTCCTCCTACACAGCTGCCAATTTATTTATTTCTGGTTTGAATGACTCTCTTAAAAAATACCTTTTGAGAATTAGATTGGGTTGTATAGTTTGTCACCTTCAAGAGAATAAAATCTTTTTATGTGTCAGGAAAAGTAATAAAGGATGAAGGGTTGGATTTGGAGGAGTGACATATTTTTTCTTATTTATTTTCTTAGGAGACTTAAAAACCAGAGCAGATATAAGTGGGCAAGGAAACAAGTAGGAAGAAGTCTGGAGCAGCAAACTGTACTTTTTGAGAGGTAGCTCTAGTAAAATAATCAGAGGTTTGGTTGAGTCGAATTTAGTATAATTTTTTGAGTAATGTTCACAGCATTTTTTTGTCTATGAAAGCAGAAATAAGAAGAAATGCTTGAATGGAAAATGCTCCAACTATAGCAGTCAACAAGGAAGACATCTAAATATGCCTCCCTCCTCAAAGTCAAGCTTTAGGAACTTTGTACTCCACATGACCTGGTTTTAAATCCGTTTCATTTGCTGGTGCTAGCTCTGGAGAATTTGAAAAACAAGTTAGAAAATTGACTTGATTCTTGTAGCTGCTCTGACTGTGGAGAAGCAAGCAGGAAAACTCTCTTTGCCAGTCCAGTATGGTTTTTTTCAGCTTCCATTTAGATCTACAAGGCCTTTTTTGTCAGCAGTGTGTAGTGTTTAGCTTGTGCTGATGTTTAAGGGCATTGTACTGTAGGCAACACAATTTGAACTCAATCTTCCAGCATTTAAAAGCTCTTTTCATTAAATATCCTCATCACTTCTTTTCTTTTCCCCCCAAAATCACACCATATATGTCTAATACTTTTTTTTTTTTAATTTTATTTTATTTTTGCTATATCCATTACATTTTAAAAGTATTTTAGGCAACTTGCCAGAGAGCTTTTGGGTTTATTTGGCAGCACTTATTAGTCAAAATTTCTCCAGCAGGTCCCTTACTTCTGTCCTGTCTCAGTAATAATATTTAATACCTAACTGGTACTGGGAACTTGGCCCAAAACTGGTTTTGGTCACTTCTAATGACCTGAATTTTTAATCTGAAGGCAATAGAAGCCTTCAGCTGGTGCTCATGAGCTATGGAAGAGAAGAAAAAAAAAAAAAAGACAAAATTAGATAACATGAACATTGTTGTCTTGGTCTTTCAGCTGCAAAAGGAATTTCAGTTTTGCCTCTGAAGAGCACTGCAGTGACTGATCTTTCTGGCCGTGGTTTGTTTTGCAGTGCGAGTTGCAGGCAGGCCCAGCAGAGCTGTCAATACTCTCCTGCCTTTTCCAGGTCACTGACAGCCCAGGAACCTGTGATTTCCAGTCCCTCTCTAATGGATTCATGCACAGTTAATTACAAAGGGCCATTTTCCTGGATTGCAGCCAGAGTGTAAAGCTTTCTGAAAACCACTTTTCTGCAAGTGTCTGAACTTCTTGCTCCCCAAAGGTGAGGACTGTGACGTTTGCTGTTCATCCACAGAGCAGATGGTGGCAGTGCCAATTTCTATCGGAGCAGCTTACATGAACCCTGGTGTGGAAGATCAGTTATTTGGAGTGAAACGTTAATTAAATGCTTTGTGCTTTGGAGTCCTACTTCTCCTAATGACAGTGCTGATGTAGTCTCACTGCAAATTCAAATAAAGCTGCTGCCTGAGCAGCACTTACCAAGCATCTCCCTGCATTATTGTTCAGACATTCAGGAGTCAGACTCTGTGATTCAGCTAGACCTATTTTTTTTACAATTTTCCAGTGAAAAGTTTGAAATATTCCCACTGTGTGATGCAACTTTGGTCAGGCAGAGATAATACTACAAAGGAGTCTTGTGTCAGCAAAACACTTTCTATAGTATAAATCAAGGAGAGTACACGGTTAAAACCCTTTTAAATATAACTTTTTTTGTTTGAAAATGGAGAAGAGAATAATAATAGATTCATATTCAGTTGTATTTAATTTCATGACATGACACTGTTTTGGAGAGAGAAGACCACACTGGCTATTCCCAGACCACCAGGTGTTCCATAAACACCTGAATAGTCTCTGCAGTGGAAACAAGAAATTTGCAGAGGGAGCCAGAATGCAGATTTTCCCAGGACAAACTTTTCCCACTGATGAAGGTAATCCTTGAATAACTCTATGATTTTAGTGTAAGTCAATGCTGCTGCTATCAAGCTATGAATTATGAATTCTCAATAGATCTGTGTCTTGAACTTCTCCACTCTAAATCAGGCCCTGATATTTCATTTTTTCCCAATTAATTAATAATCAGGAGACTCTCAGAGCATAATGGATTACAGAAAGCCCACAAATGAGATCAGATGCTTTTCCTAAATTAATTCACGAATATATTTGAGATAATTTTTTTCAAAAGAAAGAAAATGATGTCCTATTTTTCTGTCTTAAGGAAACTAAAAATAAAGAGAAAATAGAAAATCAGCAACAGTTTTTAAATGAAACATTTCAAAGTTTTCTTCAGAGGAAAATTGAAATGTACTTTTAGGTTTGGGGGTTTTTGTTAGTGTTGTAGTGCTTCAGAACAGATAAAAATATATATACAAAATGTTTAATAGTCACACTTACTGGAGGTCTAAAACCAGAGTTTTGTTTTAAAGTAAAGAAACAGCCTACAAGACCCACAGCTTGGGAACCGATCAGTTAAACTCACTGTAGACAGAAAATGTTGGCTTTGCAAAAGCTCACTTTTTATATGTGTGGCCACAGAAATGTTCTGCTGCATCTTCCAAGTTTCAAAGTGCTTCTGAGAAGAAAACAGGTCGTGGTTTTAGGCTGGCGTACATCCAGTATAACCTGCTCTGGTTTCCACTGTTAGCGAGGCTGCTCTGGCTCTGCTCTGCCCCGGGGAGCAGGCAGGGCTGCAGGGCACTGCCAGCAGGGCTGGCGCTGGTGGAGCTGGGGACCCTGGGGTTCCCATGCTGCGACAGACCCGAGATATGGAAGATGCTCACCGTTTGTGAGTGCAGCAGTTGGGGTGCAAGGCTGCTGCCCTGGTTTCTCAGCCTTCTCTTCTGTTTCACGGTTTTCATAGTTTAGGTTGTTTCTCACTCACGGGTGATGTAAACAGAGGCAATGTTTTCATAAATTCAAGGAAAGTTTTCATTCCTGTTCTTAGAGCTATGGACAGCTGTCTTGACCAACAGGATGGGGAGAGGTGTCAACCTTCTCCCCCAATCCCTGGCCTTTGTAGAAATACTATAAAATGGAGTCAGATCTTTGTGATAAAACAGTTCATGCCTTTTCACCAAAGTGTGTCTGTGTGATGAACAGCGTCACAAGGCTCTGTATTGCCTTGCCATTAAGTTACTTCCTTTCCAGATTTGCACATTCAGACATTGAAGCCTTAATGCACTTTTGCCCACAATAAAACACCTCTTCTCCCTTCCTGTGAAACTTGTTAGAGTTCTGTGTGGCTTTAAGAAATAGCAGATGAACTTGCATAGTTGATATAATTGTGAATAACTTTAGGACTTGCACTGTGTCGTTCTTTATTCTATGAGCAGTCCCAGAGAAAATTACAAGGGCTTCAGAATTTGTTGAAAACAACTCATTTATTCCGGAGTATTTGCAGAAAATATTTACTGATCCACTGTGAGGGATAGTGAGATTTTTCACATATTTTTAATTAAACTGAAAATTTCTATGTTTGCATAATAGGCTGCTTTGCTTGCTTGGTTGCATACTGGTTTTGCTCTTTTTAATTATTTCTATTCCTTATGCAAGAATCTTTTTCACCTTTTCTTTGCTCTAAGCAGTTTGTTGTTGTTCACAGTTGCATTTTCACTGACAGCTTGCTTTGCTGTGTTTTCAGTGCATAAAGAGCAAAACATATATTTCAGTCTCAATGACTTTCATTTTAGATTAGGAAAACTGAAATACAAAGTGAGAACAAATATAAAATCTTCATGAGAGAGAAAGCAAAGAACCTCTAAGATCTGCAGTTTAAAAAACTCTGTAAACCTTTCATCTTTAATCCTCCTCTAATGCTGTCACTAGCTGACAGGTAGGTGGGGAGATTTTCCATTTCATGGCATAGAAAGGACAGATTTGTGATTAAGGCACAGATTGGGTCTCAAAGGCTTCTAGTTCCATTTACATCTTTTGATATAAACTTTGTACGGGTGTCAGTTTAGACTTCACATTGCCTGCAGTTTTTTTTTTTCCTTTTCTCTGTAAGGATAGCAATCTTCTGTCTATTTAGATGCCATAGTATCAGAAATGTTGTCTTTTGTAGTGGAACTGTAAACTTTGCTGTAATGTGAAACTTAGGTCTCCAGTTCAGGGATGCAGTTGTGCATGTGCCTAATCCCTGCGGGAAGTCAGACTGAGTGTACTCACTGTGTCTCAGTACACCCTCCTAATGCTGAAGAAGGATCACATATCAGGGAAATTCAGCAGTCCAAACAATGCATCTATTAGCAGTATGAAATTTGCATAGCACAAACGTTCAGCAAATTTCAGTGTTGGGGGTAGGTTTGTATTTCAGTGTATTGCTAACTCTGCACTACAAGCAAAAATGAATATTCATCTTTTTGGTGCTGCACAAACAGTAATGGATATTTCAAGGGCAACTTTGAAATGCATACCAACATTTTCAAACACTCTTTTTGGAAGCTATTACTTTTTACTCATGTTGTCTGACATAAAGACAACATATTTTGATATTCACATTTAGTTATTGTGGGTTTATATCTCATCTTTTATTCTGTTCATCTCATCATGAAACCAGGCTCCTTTTCACCTGAGAGTAACATGCCTTGTTTTACTTTAACCCAAGTTTTGTGCACTGGGAAGCTGTGTGACCACTTACATCATATTGAGTCTTTTAGACTTACAGTATTAGTCAAGTGAAGATTTCTACACAAACAAAAGGAATGAATTTGTGATGATTTGGTAAGAGAAACATTTTTTTTTTTTCCAGTTGGTGAAACTAAAAAGTTGTTTTCTAATTGCACATTAAGAAATCTTAAAGGGCTTCTTGAGAGCCATCTGATGTCCTATGCTTACAATTTTAATATTTACAAGAAAGGTGAATTGCGTCTCTAGGTGTTTTCTGACTTTTTCCAGAGTCTGTAAAATAGGTCAAGGAGGAAAAGAATCAACTGAAAGAATGGAAACAGTGAGAAGAGGCTTGAACAAATGGCCCTTGCATTTACCACTTCTCCCAATAGCCGTATCATCAGAAAAGTTCACGGTAGAAGTAATTGCTTGGCTGTGTGAACCTATTTATCCTTGTTTTGCTTGCAGATCACAGAGATTTTAGAGCACTATAGGTGGAAAGTTCTGTGCAGGTGTTCAGGATTGCTGCAGTCTATGTCTCCCTGGAACTTTTGTCATTTTGTCCTAGACATTGCAGAAACCATCCGGTGGATTTACATTCATTTCCTCCTTTTATTCTTCTTCAAAGATAGCTTTAAGAAATACATTTTCTGTTCCTCATTGCCTCCAAATATGTATTTCAGTCTTAAATGGATTAAACTTGAGGGATGGATGTAAAGTCCACATCCTTGGTTTCCATGGTAGCAAATGGAATTTCTTCCAAGTTAGCCTGCCTGAGTTAATGTGAGGTACAATTGTAGGGTGATCACCCAGAGGAGGATTCTGGTTTCTTGAAACTGGAAAATCTAAATTTTAGGTAACATTATTAGTCAATGATTAAGGAATAGTATGGGGACAGAGAGACTAAATCCTGGGACTTTCACTGCCCGTGAGTGTCCTGTTCTCACATGTGAGATCATGTTTGCCTGCTGCTGGTAAGGAACTAAGGTGATTAATTTCATAAGGTTAATAAATAATCTGAAAGAGCCTGAATGTTGGCTATAGGTTGCTATAGGCTTTGTTAGCTTGAGGTAAATGCAGTATATATAATGCAGTATATCTTTATATGTCATCCCCCAACCTGCACAAACATCCAGTCCAAAAATCCCTTCAGACAAATGCATCTGCCTCTGTCTCGAGGTGACATCCATAGTGCTTCCCTCCTTAATGGGGTTGGGCAGTTTGCTAGACAGCTTGAAAATGCAAAGCAACACTTCACCTGCTCTCCAGGCAGAATGATATTTCACAAAGAATATTTGGGTAATGTTTATGAATATTATAAAATGGTCCACTTTCTTGTTTTCAATGTTCAGTGTTAAATATGTAGTATGGTTAAACCGAAGATTACCCGTGGTAAGAAGATGGTACTTTACCCTGCTGGTACTTTAAACATGTAGTGGTAGAGCAAACATATAAAAGGTATGAATGAGATACACAGTAATGAATGTTCTTGACTCTTAATGCACCCTAATATTTAGCATTATATAAAAAAGTGTTACAAAGAGAAGATGTTTCACCGAAGTGATAACTTTTTAAAATTCTGTATGCACCTGTCCAACAATATGAGGAAAAAAATGTTCATTAGCTTGTGAAGAACTTTGCACCTGTCCCCTACATTTATCTTTTCTTTATGCTAATCTGTGGATCCCTGTTGTCATCTACACATCTCTGTGAACTTGGGTGGGAAATCGCAGACAAAATGTGACAAATCACACCTAAGAGATGACTCTGCAGTTTTGGGGGCTGTTTTTGCTCACACAGGGTAGGACATTGCTCTGCAGCTGTGAGCTGGTGCAGGAGATCCCAGCGGGGATTTCTTTGGTCCCTCCTTGGTTCCTCCTCCTTACCAGGTGGGTGTGTGGGACCGAAGGCTCCATACGGGTGTGCACACGTCACAGGAGGAAGTTCTGTCCTGTCTCAGTTTAAAGGCCATTTCCCCCGAGGTTCACAGCATTCACCCATGAAATGTCAGCTTTTTCTCTGTATAAGGCCTGTAGAAAAAGTGAAGATATGAATTCTGAAGTTCCCACAGATGTCTAAGCGGTAACTTGCCAAGTTACTTTTTTTAGTGACCTAACTTCTCTCCTTAGGTTTTGATTGTCA
The DNA here is from genome assembly GCA_013397315.1 of Donacobius atricapilla. NCBI lineage: Eukaryota > Metazoa > Chordata > Aves > Passeriformes > Mimidae > Donacobius > Donacobius atricapilla. The sequence goes on along the minus strand of WBMY01001050.1, from coordinate 294,829 downwards.
AAATATACCAAGGACAGGTGACATGAGATTTACATTTTTAAAAAATTGTGCAAAGAAGCCTTCTGAAAGAAAATTGGTATCTTGTGCTGAACAAGAGGAAATAAAGTAAAAATGCAGATCTACAGAGCTAATTTCAGATGGTAACTTTACTTTCAGGTGGGGATGTATTCATCGGTAGTTGTGACATAACTCTCCAGTGGTTGTGGTTTTTGAATAATAATGTATTCCAAATTAGTGGAAAAGAAAAGCGCAAACTTTAAGAATGCTAATTCTTAAAATGCATCTAATGAATTTTTAATTTAGGGTTTCCATTATTTTACCATATTTTCAGGGATATAGTTCAGTTGACTGCTTTCTTTATATTTTCATTTCCTATGTAATTAATTTTTTCTTAATAAATAAAGTACTTTTGTATTTTAACTCTTTGAAAAGTATGTTGCTCATAACTGGTATTAATTGCAGAACATCTTTAGAAACTGTTGCTGTTTGAAATAAAATGCATTCTGTTCTACTGTAACATGAATGATTTTGATTAGCATTCTGATTTATATTTTGCCTGCTACCTATGAATTAAACAGAACTTTTCAACTCAGTAAGATTTGTATTACTAAACCTGAGAAAGTGGTACTTTCTTTTTCTTTTTCAAAATATTCATTGAATACATTTTCTAGGCAACATCAGAACATCAGTCCTTTAATTGGAACTGTGATAAGTGATTCAGAGAGGATAGAATTATTTAATTGTACTAGTAATCAAAATGATGTAGGGGTCTGGTAGTACAGACAGGAATGGTCATGATGGTCTTAGTCTACCAACATTAATTTATTAAATTACTATGGTCAGAATTTTTCTAAGAGGTTTAGAAAGACCAATAGAGAACAGAAAATAAGCTGCCAATACTTGTCTCTTTCTTTACCTAGAAAACTTTATTGTAAAATGAATTTAGAGTTTTTATTTTTTAAAACTTTCTCCCAAATGCTACTTTTTATGCTATGGGGTTTTGTGGGGTGTTTTGGGTTTTGTTTTTGATAAAATAAGAGCATCTTTGAAAAGGAACATCATCTCCCCTGGTACTTTTCCTTTCCACAATGTATGAATTCAAGAGTGCTGAGACCTCATTTCTCTGTGCCTGGATGCCAGGGAGAGTGGGAGGGAAGGTAGAAGGAGCAATATCAGAGTACTTAGCATTTATTTGGCAAAATCCCCAGAAGAATTCTTACAATTATCTCAGATGTACATGGGATATGAACTTCAGCCTGTTTACATAATCAAAACCTGTGTCTCTGCATTAACTCAGCATTATTGGCTCTTCCCCTTTGTAACAGGTAGGAAAAACATCCTCTGGAGACTAAAATGCATGTTCATGCAACGAGCTTGTATTGAGCTTATCCGCTAGGAAATATTACTGTAGCAAAGCTTATTGCAGGTTTGGGATGGATTTTATTCTTAAATTACCTGTTTTATCTTTTAATTCCCTGTAAAGGATAAAATCGCCAACAGAGGGAAAAAAAAGTGGATCAGATTATGTTCAAATTTCAGAGATTTTGAACAGAGCCAACCACTTCAGTGCTTTACCAGACAGGCATCCTATAGTTTTGTTCACTTCTCAATAGCTCTATGTTAAGCAATTACAGAAGAGGTATTTACATTTACACTTGGGCAATATTTGGTCCCAGCTGCTGATACCAATGCTAAAAGAAACAGCCAGAAGTGATGTAGAGAAAAGAACAAAAACTTATGGTTCTTAAAAATTATATGTAGAAACATCACTTTTTGGTTAACTATTAGAAAATAATAACACTGAATAGCAAATAAATTTTCCTGTTTCAGGAATTTTTTCATCATTGATGCTGAACTTTTCAAACCACATTACCTTTTCTGCGTTGTGCTTTCTCATGCTGCTCAGGACTTACGCACTGGTTTGGAACACTAGCCAGGAGAGATGAGGGAGGAGGTGCCAGCAGTGCCTGAGCAATAACTCAGGCAGCGGCTGGGACCTGCCAGCTGACACGGGCTCTAGCACACCAATTCCTTCATGGGCAGGTGAGAAGGCTCTTTACAGGGTTTTGGAAGGAAGCCATGATTTTGGTTAAAAAAAAAAATCTCAGTTTTTTTGAGTTCTGTTCAGACCTACTTGCAGATGTATTTGGGGCTCAGGTTTGTTTCTTTGCATGCAAGTGCTGGGTATGAGGTCAGCAACAGCTGGAAGGAGGAACTGCCCTACCTCTTTTTGAAAGTGAATGCTCCCAAAGGACAGAAAAGGTTTCCAGTGCCTAAAAATGTTATTTTATTAAAGCACAGACAAATGTACTAGAATGAGATGATGTTTCAAATATAGGAAGTTTTCATCAGTTAAGGCAGATCGCACAGAGTAGCTTGAAACAAATCCCTTCAAGTATACTGAGAGTTTTCAAGGTGTTTTTTTTTAACATAATTTTGCTTTCTGTTTTACTGATTTTTGGATAGATTTGTAGCTTGAGCTAATGTATTTTCCATTTTACATTGTCTCCAGGCAACCACCCATGAAGTGTTTTGGACCTGTCTGAACAAATGCTCTGTCGGACCTGGTGGGGAGCAAAACAAATCCAGTCACACTCTCTGGTGCTCACTCCCCATTGAAACAAAGCCTGACTTAGGATATTTCTACAGTAAATTTAGAAGTAAACAAATTATTTAAAAAAAATCACATTTAGAGGTGTACTTAAAATTATTTGGAGTTTGTTTTAATAAATTTTGGGGGTTTTGTTTAGTTGTTTGTTTGTTAGTTTTGCTATGGTATATTTGCAAAACAATCTGTAGAAATAAAAGGGAGAAAAAAACCTTTTATAACTTCGTGTTTGTTTCTTAAGTGGGTTTTGCTTCAGTTTCATTTTGTGGAGTGTTTTCATTTTTTAGACTTATTTCTTCTATATGCCAAATTTTTGAGCTGAAAAACAAATGTTTTATCTTCATTCAAACGTATCATACAGAAAACTACCTTCTGTCATGCCCACATAGTCTCTACCTGTGATTCTTTGATGCTGAGAATTTCCCAAGGGCCATCGTGTATGACTCTCCAGTAGAACTGCTGAAGACTCCTGACAAACTGGCAAAGCTACTGGAACCAGCCAAAAATGTAAGGCAGTGTTACCTGAGGTTGGAAAGGGTTAATGAGGTCTGTTTTGGCATGGCCATTTTCTTTGCTTTCCAGAAATACCCCAGGAGCTTCAGCAGCTGCAGGCAGAGTCCTCAGGTGCTTGAGGCCAGCAGGACTCCTCCTGTATGGGAGGGGATGGCTTGGGGGAGATTTATGCCACAGCTGGATGTGGTCAGGGCCTGCAGATTGTGCCAGTGTAGGCACTCTGAACAATTCAGCATAGAGGGATGGGCCTTAACAAGAGCTGGCATCAGCTCTTCTGAAAGCAAGTAAAATAAAGGTGAGCTTGCTTAGCAATTGCTCTAACCTCTTTTTTATTTCCTGATATCAAGTCCATTAACTTTATGATTTCACTTTTTAGCTTCTTTAGAAGCAATAGTTTTCAAATTGCAATAATGTTTCTGGGTTGAAATGGAATCACTAATTTAGGTGAAACTGTGGGATGGTGATTTTTTGGGACAGAAGCATTTGTGCAGGAAAGATCCAGAACTGCTAAATCAGCAGGAAGCTGTCAAATTCAGGGGAATGTAACTGAGGGCAAAGGAATTGGAAAGAGCACAAGGAAAGTGCTCTCTTCTGTAAGAAAACTCACTGTGGCAGCAGATTAAAGAGTTGTGATCTAAGTAGAACAAGAATGAGAAGCATAAAAGCTTTTGAAATCAGAACAGGCTTGTGAGACTGTAGAAGTGCTGAAGCTATCTGTCTAGTCTTTCCCTTCTAGTCCTAAGGGAAGCACTGAAACGAGCTCGGAGAGTTTATGGATATGTATTGTTTTGTCTATACAAACATGGAGACTTTTTAATCTTTTTTTAATCTTAGTAAAAGCATGGTAAATTTACATGGGGTTTTTTTTTTTGTTCATTAATACAGCAAAGTATCCAGTCACGCTAAATCCTCTCTAGCAGGTCTGTCTGACTTTCAAGAAGTTTATAGCCTGATTTGCTACTTTTATAGACATCTTGTAAATATATTAGCTGTGTAGATGTCTCTGTGCTTGTGTCTCATTTGAGCAATGTAATGAGAAGTCTTGATTTGGAGCCTTTTTGGGGAAGGTTGGTGGTGGTTTTGTGGCTTTTTGGGGTTTGTTCCTTTTTTTTCTATGGGTAAACAAGGATTAGGTTTCTCACAGCAAAATAACTGAATCTACAGTTAGGCTTGTAGCATACAATTGAAAATTCTAAAGAGTGATGGCAGATTAAATCTCATCAGATAGAGATTTCAATATGCCATTATTAAAAAGCATGTTTTTGGAGGAAAGATCAATATTTCTGATGTTTTTCATACTGGCTGAATTAAAGCTAAATTAATATTTTCTTAATTCTTGTTTTCTCTTTTCTCATTTTGATAATCAATATGAATTTTATGTGAATCCAAATGAGAATGTCTTATCCAGTCTGGCATACTGTGGTCTGTGTATTTGTCTCACAAGAAAGACAACCTTTTTTAATATGTTTTTGTGAAGTAGTTTGACTTTCTGGAATGAATTATTCAAATGTGTTTGCTGACTTGTAAGTGAGCTTTTAGTTCATGTCTGCTATTCAAGATCTTTTAAAGGTCATGAGCTTTCTTTTACATATTCAACAGGTATGTTTTTCATTGTAAATCTTGATTTAAAAAAAAAGAGCCCCATGGTAACATGTAAGTAGGAACTCTAAATCTTTTCATCTACAGAATCCTTCTAAATAAGGAGGGGAAAGTGCACTGGCTTTAAATTTTTATAAATGGAACAATAGATCTCTCATGGGTATAATAAACTGATTTATCTGTGAAGCTTTTAATAAGATTTAATTAAATTTTCAGCAAAGCAACTGAATTTTTGTTTGAAAGACAACAAATGCTTTTTAAAATGTTATTTTGTCCACTGGGCTGTAATTGGGTTGCATTTAGATGGATTCTTCATATTATGCTTTTCCTCTTTTCTTCACTCTTACTACTGCGTTCTGCCTTGGATGATCTCTTAATTTAAAATAACGGGCTTTAATCCCTTAACTGCAGAAGCCCCTGAACAGACTTTATTTTTCACGAAGACCTCATCTTGTAGCTATTAATTTCCAAATAACATTAACTTTCTACCATGGCATCACTAAATTGTGATCCTTCATGCATGTAGACGAAGACTGAATCCCAAAGATTCTCTACTAAAAAAGTTCAGAAATTGCAACCTTCATTATTTTAGCCTTGAAAATTATTTTGTGTTGATCATTTTGCCTCTAATTTGCCTACTTAGCTGCCACTTTAGTCCATTAACGTACAGAATATTTTGCTTGCTTGTCTAATTCAGTTCTCAGCTACAGCCTGGATAGAGCAATCAGTTTAATATTGACTTTAGCCTCTGTGTCACATCCAAGCCTCAGTTTCTCTCCTTAACTACCAAGTTCTCCCACAAATTCTTTTTTCACATTGTCCTGCCTTGTCTCTGAAGCATGAGAAATTCTTCAGCCAACCTGGAAAAGTCCATGCTTGCCATCTTCCCATCCTTTTTTGCAGCTCATCTCTACCATGGTCCTACAAAACCCAGATTTAGTGGTAAGGCAGATAATCCCACACTATATTTTCCAAAATACTTTTTGTACCATATAAAACAATGCTATCCCCTAAAATTTGTGCAGTCCACAGAATTTTCTTGTTCCTTTTCTGACATTATTCATTTGCCTAATTATTTTATAAATATATATTTTTTCTTTTACTGCATGTTTTAATACTGAAGGGCTTTGGGGGCACAGGTGGAAGGAGCTCTAAATATTTGGACTTGCAATAGTTGCAATAGCTGTGTCATGGGAACGTACACACGTTACTGGGCCAGCCCAACCATGTTATAGGTTTATCTAACTGTGGGAAAATGAGGTAGGAATGAGGTAATGTGGATTTTAAAAAAGACTCCTCAATTATTTTCCCCCTTTTTAGTGTGTGTGTGTGTATCTTCAACATTTTTTTTATTGTACAGAGGTTAAAATTATTCCATATTTCCTTGGCAAAATATATATTTTTGGGGCTGGCTAACATAAAAAATAGTAGAACCATTGTTGAGTTACATGATCTCCCTGAACACCAGCCCTTTATTTACAATGTGCATTTGCAAATGTTATAAATGTACAAAGATTTATAAATGCTTTGAAGGTGTCCTCTTTGGCATAATCCCTGGGACAACAGTCTTGTCTCGGTCAGGATATTACATACTCTTGGAATATAAATAGCAAGGAAATAATTGTGCCGCTAGAGTACACTTGATAAAACTCCCAATGCCAATCTGAACGCACTCAGACACATCCCAGAGCAGTAATATTTATTTTTGCAGTGTGATGATCTTGAAAATGTCTCAGCAAGCCTGGTGCATCAGGAGTGTGTTTCTTCTCTGGAATACAACTGGGAGAGTTAGTATGTATAGTTAGTATGTATAATGCATATATTAGCATAATGTTTTCTGTAATATCTATACATGAACATGTCTATATAGATAGGTTTCTGGGCAGTTTTCTTCTGAATAATAACTTTTACCACACCCAAATTTTATTTTCCCTACTTTTTTGTTTCCTGTGGTGGCTTTACAGCACAAAGGTTTATCTCTGTATGGAATAACGAAAACAATCCCTGTTAGAAGAACACTTAGTTGGCACTAAAATGCACTTTGGTGCCAATTTCTTACTGGGAATTATGTGTTTCTCCATGAACCATCCTTTTGAATTTCCTCCATTTTCCCCACGAGGAAATGACAAACCCCTCGGTATGTGTGGCAGCAGTGAGGTTTTGGGTAATGACTGATTGGGGTCTTATTTCCTTTGCTTTGTGTCATGATATATGGTGAGAAAAGTTCATTCAGGTCCTTGAGGCAGCTGTGGCATGCTTTTCCAGTTTGTGTGGTTTGCAGTATTGAGGTGAGGATATATCAGTTGTTAACTCCTCCCTTGCTGGAAGGAGAAGCCAAACTTGCACAAGTGAGGGATCAGATCATTTGTTCCTCATTATTACATCTGATTCATCAGTACTGCAGGTTTTCTTGGGCACAGGTAACCTAATGGCTGAACTAGGGCCAAGTGCTTCGTGTCACATTAATTCACAGATCATGACAAAAACTAATTCTATGTATGTTAACCAAAATGCACTTGGACTGAGGGCATTAAAGGGCTGGTTTGGGCTGAGTTTCATAACGATATGTATAAAACCTAGATGGCAGCAGGGAAAAATTTAAATTTTAAATGTATAACATGGATCACCCTTATTAATTACAAGAAAATAAAAGAACACTCCTAAATCACTGACTACTGGGGAAAAAAAAAATAGGGATCAGTCTGGTACCTGTTGAAACACCTTCCTATATGAAAGGTGATTGACATTCAGATAGTAGAAACTCTAAATAGATAAAGGAAGATTATTTCTCTTTAGAGTACTTCCAATGTGGTGATTTTTAATTTTTTTTAAATTTTTTTAGAATAAAAAAACCTTTAAAAGAGTTAGTCTCCATTCTTGTAAGTTGTGTGAGCCATTGACTACAAAATCAGACAATGCAGAGGTTTATAAGGATTATAATCACTTATATTTAGGCAGCTGATGAATCCAACTAGTCAAGCAGGCTAGTTCTCAAAGCATGCTTTTAACAAACTCATCACAGAAAAACTGGAATTGAGTGCAGCAGTTTTATTGAAAAAGTCCACAGGTGTGTGCAATTCCTTTATTAAAATGTTTTCAAATACATTGGACTAGGAGCAGTTGATGATCAAGAGATATTCCTTTTTTTATACATTTTTATTTCCAAAACTATACAAACATTGGAAAACTTTCCTTTTCCTCCATTTCAATTAATAATTATTCTATAGTGATAAGTTATAGCTCTCCCTCTTGTAGCTGCAAGCCCACTTTTCTGGAGTTGGCATTTTGCATCTTTGACAATTAAAAAAAACCCAAAACAAACCATCAGTCATATTTACATGTGCTTAAGGTTGCATAATTGAGCATCATACAGGTTCTGAAAACCAGCAGTTTTCAAGATTCACCCAGGTGGGTTGAAGGTTTTAGATACATACATAACTGCATACATGTGATTTAGTAGCCAAGACACCCTCTGTTCCCTTTTATTTTCAAGGCTATCTATAAACTCTGTGCTAGCCATGGTAGAGGTTTGTTTTAGTAAAGGTACTCACTGAGTAGCACTGACAACAACTATTGCTGATCAAGGACATGAGTGGGCAGAGAACTGTGTGTGTATATACAATAGAAGGACTAATGTTTCAAAATTAACTTGAAGCTCTTATGTAAAAATAATTTCTAGAATAAAAGCTATTTCCTGTACTGGATTGAAGAATAAAAGACCCCCACAAACACTTGTGTAAGGAAAAAAAGTGGAGCTCAACATGGGAAAAGAACAATAGCAGCACACGGATTAAATTCGGAAGCTGATCTTGCAGTGTATAATTACTGGAGATTCAGTTGAAATATAGCAACATTATCAATGGGAAATGAAGGCTACAACTGCAGAGGACACATACATTACACTTTATGAGCTATTATATTGGCCATACAGATTTGTCTATATGTTATTTAGTTGAATCCTTAAGGCTTCTCTAATATCTTGCATGACAGTGCTGTCTGCTTGGGTCTTCCATGCATGAGGGAGAGGGGCAATTTTTCAAGAAGAAAGAAAATTAGGTTTGTCCACATTTCAATTACAATAGCACATCCAGAGACACAAAATAAAAGACAAAACTTTATGGTACCTTTTTTCATTTATTTTGGCCCCCAAAAGATGCATGCACTAGACTTTATGTACTATAAGGTATTGAAATATTTACAGCATTGTACATGTGCTCTTAAAGGGATGGCAAAGGAAAAGGACTGTGTTCATCTTGGTGGGAGTACAAGTTAATTTTCCTAGCTTAATAATACCTATTCAAAGTGAGAGATGACTCTTCCAAAAAGAAAAGCCCACAGAAAATAAAGCTATAGCATAATTATAGCCAATGTTAACAAACTGTACAGCACTTTACCTGGGAATTCTCCTCTCTCTCACTCCTGTTTGGAATCACAGTATCAACTATTAAGTGATGTTGCTGTGCTCCCCTTGCCCTGTCTGCCCTGTTTCTCTCTATTCCAGCAGGTATAGGTGCATATTATTTATTGACATGATTTTATTTTTAAATTATTTTGGCATGTGGAACTGACGTGTAATTCACAATAACCTGATGGCAATTTTTGGACAAATGATGTGACTGATATTTACGGGATTATGGCACTAAAGACCACTATAAAGCGCATCATAAATACTTCCAGTGGATTTAGGAAACCATCTCTCTAAGAAATTCAGTGAGTAAGGCCGATACCACTGATTCCCTACTGCTTCTAAAGGTAGAGATACGATACCCAGTACACCAGGTTGAACAAGCAGAAGGCAGTGGGGAAGAAGATGCGGGCGTAGGAGTCCATTTTGGCGATGCGGATGTGTATCCTGCCGTGCCGCCACGCTCCCGTCCGACAATCCTCAAAGCAGCAGAAAAAACTGGCACAGTCCTTGCCATCCAGACACTCGTACCCATACTCCTCATCCCTTTCTTGGAGGTGTGTGGCATTGTTCATTTGAATAGTGGCTGATCGGGGGCGGATGTCAATAGTGGGTGCCTAAGGTGGAGCGGCAAAAAAAGAAAAAGATGGTAGAGGGAGAAACTCGGTTACTATCACCAGAGCAGCTGGGGGATCAACACGTGCATGATGGCTCTGCGTGGGGTACGTGGAAATTGCTGAGGTGTTCTAATGGTGATATTACCTTGAACTTACTAAAATCCATTGCATCAATCCCTTTAGAGGAAAGCAACACAAATCAATCTAAAGTTAACAGCTATGGGCAGCTAGCTTCAAAGCTAAACTGAGTAAACATGAGAGGTTAAATGAAACATCGAGGAATGTAATTGATGGTATTTTGAGGTTTTGTTTTATAGTTTACGTAGCTGCTTGATGTCTGAAGGCACTTTGTGTGTTGCATATGAAAGGAACTGAACCAACTGGAAATGCAGGATTTTAAAAGGGGTACTTCATGTGGAGAAAGAAGCAAATATATACACAGGAAAAAGGCAAAAACTAGGTCTTTTGAATAAGATTAGGAGAATCTTTATACAACTCTCCAATTTGAATATATGCAGCTCACCACCTACTAATGTTCACAAACTAGAAGGTTCAACATGTTCCAAATTTTATATAGTAGCTGTACATGTATATATACATACATATATTTAGAATGAATTGAGCAAGTTAAACATTTTAAACACATTTGAGTACTGGGTGAATGCTGGGATGATAGGAATTGAAATTTCAGGCTAGTAGTTGTTAGGGAAACATAACAATACCATTCCAGAGGTATGTAAACTCAATGTCATTTATTTTATATGGTTTCTNTTTTTTTTTTTAATAAAATCTCTGCATTTATGAATGGAGATAAGATTAAATGTGGAACACAGCTAGATATATTTGCTAATTTTCTAAGAGGGTTGATCCAGTGACAATGTTTAAAATCTATATGCATCTTAAACCCTTTCAAAACTCTGACTTTTTTTTTCATAACAAACAGCATTTGAGTAATTGATGGTGACAGTTTTTTTCTGGTCAACATCAGAACAGATTTGGTTTTATAATTAGGAGTGAAATCACAAAGATTAAAAATCCGGGGTCAGAGTTGAGTTCTGAAAGGGTATATTGTAGATTTTTAGGATAGCTCATGCTATTGGATCCCATGGAAAATTGAGAGAGAGGAGCAAAAATATTTTAACATTAAACTCTCTTAATTCATGCAATCCAATAATGTTGGTCACTCTTGAATTTAAGTAAGTTCAGAACTGTAGTGTGTTGGTATTTGGGCTGCTGAATCAACTCTACAAATCATTTAGAAATTTGTAACCGTTCTACTTGAGTAGTTGTCTCATTAATTAAAAGACCAAACAAAACACCACTATCATCTAAGCTCTAATAGTTAAATTCAGCAGTCGCATGCAGTGAATTTCCATTCCAAAAAACATTATACCTTGAAGGAAAACATCCGAAGAAGCTTTCATTTTGTAGACAGAAAAGAGAATCAGAGGGTTTTGTTTTAAATTAAAGAAAGGAAAGAAAGAGACAAAAAAAAATGAAAATTAAAAATATGTTTCTAAAACACTGTAAGTCAAATAGAACTGAATTTATAGAAAGACTTGGATTACAGCAATTGAAACAAGTATCTGTAACATAAAATCCCCCACATTTTCAGCTTGTCACTGTCTTGTTTACATCTGGGCCAAAGACATAAGATATCAAACTCCTGTTAGATTTTCATATCCTGAGGGGATTCTAGTCTTTTGCTGAACTCTTTAGAAAGAGACCATTCACAGTTTATGGAAGCACCTTTTAGAAAGAAGAATTTTTACTTGCAGACTGTGCCCTGAACAGTTTTTAGACTTTTACGTTTTTAGACTTAGGATTCAGGCAAACATTTATAGTTCTGTTTCTTCCCAGATGCTGACAGATAAGCAATGTAAAGACCAAGGTATTTGTCCTTATACAGACACCTTAAAGTCAAACAATTAAATCTGAGGTGCATTTGCTTTTGCTTCTTTACCTGATTGCATAAGAAACACATACACACAGACACTTTTAGTTCCATGTAACACAGGAAACATCACTTTATCATTTTACTTTGGTTTTTACAGTCTACCTCTCAGCAGCTTTTAGACTTGAAGTTATAGGAATAGTATGTAGTGAAAGGTTCCTTAATTGCTATTTTTCCTATATCCATTTTTGTGATATATTTTAAAACTAAAAGAGGATATCTTCAAAAGTCCTTGAATATTTTAGCAGAGCAAATCCAAAATAATTTATTCGTTGTTACATGCCTGAAATGGAGATGAAAATACTCTTTATTAATGTAAAACACTTTTCCTTCACATTCTGCTTTTTTTTATTTTTTGGTTGGTTTAAAGGGTTTTTTGTGAGTTGTTTGTTTGGTTGGTGTTTTTTTGTTTCATGGGTGCGTTTTGGGGTTTTGGGGTTGGTTTTTCTTTGGGTGG
>WBMY01001050.1:220504-282637 GCA_013397315.1 Donacobius atricapilla | reverse complement strand
TTTTTTTGGGTTTGTGTTTTTTTTTTTTTTTTTTCTGGTAGTGATTAGGCTAAATGTTCTAGTGATTCTAGACAACACATTTGTCAGCTCAGTTGCCAAAGGCAAGGAGAAATCTGTCCTGGACAAAATAAACAAAAATTCTCTCCCTGTCTGGGCAAAAGCCCAAATCACTACTGAAGGTATTTCCAGGAATTTTTTTTGTTGTTGCTATTATATACATTATTTTAACTGTTGGGTAGCATATATCCGTAAGTATCATTATAAACTACTGTGAAATCACTTTCTAAGGCAGAGAAGTAGGTTAATACGGTAAGAATAATAAGAAAAAGAATTTAAGGAAACAATGGAAAGGAAATAGATGCTTAAGGAGAAGTTGGAAAAAGCATACACGTTTGAATATAAAAGTTTAACTGTAGTCCTGATAAGCAAGATAATTATGATAATAATATGGACCTAAGTTAATGACACAGAGTATTGCACAGAATACTAAGACAGAGAAACTGAGATCTTTTCTGTAAAGAGATCTATATATACTATAAATAATGGCTTTGGTAGTTGTGGTTAGCAGAATATTTTGGTTAAAAAGATCTTTATCCAAAGAAATTAGTTTCTCTGACATCCAGAAAACTGTAATATATGAGCTTTTGATTCTCAAAGTCAGTTTGCATTCCTATTGTTATGAAGGATGGGTACATATGTAATAGAAAAGTATGAAAAAAAGGTACAGTTATAAAGAGGGATTGAAATGCTCTCTCAGAAAAACTAATTAAATTTTAGGCCTTGATGGTAAAAAGATACATACTGGGTTTTTCTTCTTTTTGTCTTTGTCCTTGCTTGGCTTTCTGTTGCTGACAAAGTAATGTAAAGTTCCATATTCCACCAGTGCAGAGAACACAAAAATAAAGCAGACTGACACAAAGAGATCCATTGCTGTCACATAGGAGACCTTGGGAAGAGATTTACGAGCAATTGTACTTAGGGTGGTCATTGTCAGGACAGTTGTAATTCCTAGTAGACAGATAGAAAACAACAGAAATAATATTACTTCAAGTAGCAAACTGGTTTTGCCAGTTATCTCTCTCTGATGAGTTTTGAAGTGTGCCTGGAGCTCAAACATACTGCAGAGATATTCAGTAGCACATTCCAGCAGTGAAATGCCAATTCACTGGGCGCTCAGAGGATTAACAGGGGTATGCAACATTTTTGCATGGTCACTGCCAGTGCTTCTCTGTAGAATACTTTGCTTAGATGAATTCTAAGAAATTTAAGGGTTTGATTTTGTAGTTTACTTCTGGGGAGTCTTTATTTTTACCAAAAATTGAAGTTTAGGGTTTATGTGCTCAAATACTTAAACAGTGCAAGAGAAAGGTCTACAAAAGAGAAGTACTGTGATGTGAAAAATGCTAAAAACGCTTTTGAACTGTTAAAATCTACCACATTTTCTATGGCAAATTTCACACCTTTGGCTTTACCTTCTTAGTGGAGCAAATAGACTAATTCTCAACAGAGGGCCAAGTCTGCTTTGTGTATCCAGGTAAAATTTAAAATAATAGCTGAATGCCTTTATTAATATTGTACTTCTCTAAAGCAGATTTTATAACCTCTTTTTAAAGAGGATGTGTAAAAAAATAAAATGCTTAAAGCTTTCTCTTATGGAAGCCACTAGTCCTTTGTTGTTCTATTCTTTCTAAGGAGTCTGGAATGAAAATTGTGCTCCCTATTTTACACTCCAGTGCTCTGTGCTGTGGTTCTGTGAAAAAATGAAAATGAGAAACAAAAACTGAAATAATTCTCACTTGTGAGTATTCAATATAGAAATAGAAAAAGTGTTAAAGTTTCTCTAGCTGGATATTTCTGCTGTGTTATTTCTTACTGTTACAGCTGTTTTGCACAAGCAAGATTATTTGGTCCCTCTTAGTTTATTTGTGGAGCAGTTGCTAAATGCATAGAAATTTCCAGTTCTGATTAACTGCATGTCACATTTTCATGTATAAGGTTTTGGATACCACCAAATTCAGTTGATTTTTTTGCCTGAAGTCTACATTTGGTTATTGGTCTCTAAAGTGGTCATGGTGGTACATTCTCTCTTTGCTACCACTGGGACACAAAGCCAGAAAGTAATTATTTAATTTGTGTTGCCAGTCACTGTGATATGGAAATAGAATAAGTGCAACTAATGTACCCTGCTAATTCAGTTGTGTTCCCCCATCCTCTTGATATTTATAAAAAACACTGCTGTATTCAGAAGAAACGTGAAATCTTTTATTGTTGATGATCTATAATAGTCAGAATCTGATGTTGTAAAAAGGAAAAGGTGCAAATATAGCTTAGTCCTTTTCATACCACGGAAATTACTGCATTCCTCTAAATGAGGAGAGTTCACATGAAGTTGTCTGTTCTTGTATTTACAAACTGGTGATCTGCAGAAGTGTTAATTAAACACCATAATGCTTGAATAAAACAGGAAAGATAAACTCACCCAGTGATGTTCTGGCTGGAACTGCATCCTTATTAATCCAGAAAGAGACCCAGGACAAGACAACAATAAGTGTGCAGGGAATGTAGGTCTGAATAGTGAAATATCCCATTCTCCTGCTCAGGTTAAAGAAGACAGACATGACTACATAGTCTCCTGTAAATCAAGAGCAGAACAAGATATAATAATATGTTAGAAAACCAGTATAAAATTTGACTATAAGGGCTAGATGTTTCCTACTCCACGTCTGGGAGGTGTGTGCATAAATATTAAACTGATTCACCAGATACTCTGATGACAAATACATGCATGCATCTTCAGCACAGCTGTAGCTCAAGAACTGGTGGATTTTCCACACTAGGAAGATTACCAGTCGTGTAGATTCACTCAGGTAACTTTGCCATGTGATTGCAAGGGTAACCTGCCTTGCCTAGCATGACTCTTACCCAAGGCATTCCTCAGAACCAGACCTGCCTGCGGTGATCTGCTTGCAGCAGCCCAGGTGAGGTGGGGGTCCAGCCTTCCTCCAGTCTCTGTGTCCTCATTGCGTTGCTCCCAGCTCCACTCTCAAGTGTTGCACGATTTCAGATATACTTCCTAATTTTTTCGTATTCTGAACTATTCTTCAGGGCTATGCTGTGTCAATATTCTTTTTTTTTTTTATTTATTTGCCTGCAGATCTTCTGTTGTGTTTTCTCCTCTAAAATGATCTGAACCTACATTTCCTAAGTGACCCCGAAAGCTCGGCTGGCAGTTACTCAGGTGTACATAACACATCATTCTTATTCAGTAGTTTGTCTTTTCAGGTTCTTTTTGCCTCTCAAATTAAGTAAATTCATCTGGGTTCAGGGACACAGAAAAGCTTCAGGCTTTGGTGTGGTTTATTTTTTGTTGTTTTGGTTTTTTTTTTTTTTTGTGGTTTGTGTTTGTTTGTTCTGGTTGGGGTGGTGGGGTTTTTTTGGTTGGTTGATAGGTTTTGTGGAGCTTATTTTTGTTTTCTGTTGTTTTGTTGTTGTTTTTAGTTGGGGGGGGTTCTAAACTAAAAAAACCCCTCATTCTCATCTTTACTTCAGATTACAGCACTCCTGGGAAAAATCTTGATTGCAAAGGAACTACAGAACCCTAGGCTACAAGGACTTAATTGCAATTCAGTGAAATGCAGCCCAGAGAAGTCTCTAATGGAAACAGGATGTGATTGCAAATATAGAGTAAGGTAGTTTTCCAGCATTATCAAAGAGTCTCTGTGGCTAATGCCAATTCTGCTTAGATCAGTACCTTTAGTTAACATTGAGTTCCCTCTTTTCTGGCATAATTAAAATTTAAATTTCCCCCAGAATAATCTCTTTGAACCTGACCACAAAAGAAACTTCAGAGATATTTTTGAACTGGTGCTTCTTTGTTATTTATTTTCAATTTGAATGTCCATATTTTGGGATTAACCAGCCTTAATTTAATTATATTATGTTACAATTAAACCAAAAACATGAAGCCCCCAAATTTCATTTATGCTGTTGGTAAGGTGGTATATCAGAATATGAGCAAACAATTGTAACAAGTACAGTGTGAATATTTTTTTTAGTTCACAGCTAACTTTGCATTATATGTACGTCCTTCATATACCAAAAAAAGTCCAACCAACCTATCAAAAACCCACTACTCATCAGCAGAACTGCAAAGCTGAAGCCATAAAATTACAGCATGACTCATTCTTCATCTCTCTAGATCATACATTAACTTCCCAAGAAGTGATTATTTTTTCAGTTTTTGGAATTATCTTTTTATTCATTCACCTTCATATATGCTATTAACAGCATTGATATTTCAATTTTTTTCTGATATGATATGGCAGAGATCACTTTAAGCAGTAACTGTATTACTTCCATGCAAACATTTTTAAAGAGCAGGATTTCATGCTCACTGTAATTATATAAATTTAATATGACAAAGAATTTCCAGGAGTAAGAGATGCAATACAAACCCAAATACAGATGAGAACATAAAAAGGTACAAAAGGCCCAGAACTGAAGTTTAAAGCTAGATGTTTTATTGCTGTTCTTGCTTCTTTCTATTGAAGTTACAACTGCTATGGGCTCTTGTGGAGTAGCTGAGTGATGTACCAGATCCTAGGTAACTACTTTCTCCTTATTTTTTGTCCTATACCTGCACAGGCCTTTTTGTCCAACTGTTTGGCAGCTGCAGCCCTCCTGCCTTGTATTCAAAGGAACAGAAAATATCAGACTCCAGTACACAAGCCAGCACTTTCCTACAGGTGTTAGAGTTAAATCCCAAACTCAGCACCTGTGCTGAGAAGGAAAAGAGCTAAACAGAAATGACTCAGACCAGGGCATAGTGCGATCCCTCCCTCACACGCTGTCCTCGTGCAGCAGCTGTGTGTGCAAACCCAGCCTGGGGCGCTGTGGAGAACCTGTGAATACACACCTATGTGTGGAGAGAGAGCATCCTCAGTTCTTCCATTTTGTAGACCATTTCCAATTTTTCTTTTTTCAGTTTTTGGGGGTGATCCCCTGGTGTGCATGGAGACTTGTCTGGATTTTCCCCTTAACCCAAGGAATGCCTTTTATACAGTAAACTATTACACTAATATTTTTACAAAATTGCATGCAATATTTTAATTTTATTGTTGCTGTTAATAATGTAATCCGTAAGACCTTTTAAAACATAAACCAGCTTGTAAAGGCCTTAGTCCGGTCACTGGCAGCTAGACAGAACTTTGAATTCTCTATTATCTCAAAGATGCACTTCAGAGGGCAATTCATTTCCTTAGAGCATTAGCAGTGTCCACAGGATGTTTGCTACAAAAACTGGGGACACTCTAGGTGCAAGCGTTTCATATCTAATCAAAAACAATTCCCTTTGCTTTTCTTTTTTATTTTACTTTTCCTTCTTATTTTTATTTAAATACACTACTTCATAAGCAATCATGTTTAGAAAGAAAATCTCTCCGCTAACAGGTTTCAAAAGTTAAAAATTGTTATAATTTTTGTAGGATTTTTCAATCCTCACAAATATTATTGCAGATTCCCTTATACAAAGACTTTCTTCCCTAATTGATACTTGCATAAAAAAATCAAAACGACTCCAGAATTGTATTTGTAGGAAACTCTGTCAGTTTCTGATTTTTATAAGTCCACAGCATTGCTCTGGCAGACCTTAGTTCTCATGCATTTTAGAATTGTAAATGTTTTACTGAAAGCTCAAGGAAATGAGAGACCACATATATTTTATATGAGTTTTAAGGTTTCTACTAATGGAGAAGTTAAATCAGGTGAAGTAAAAACTTCAGTGTCAACTATAACTTGCCCAGCAGTCTGGAATTGACCAATATGAAGAGTCATTCAAGGATATGTAAATTCTTTTAAATTACATCTTACTTTCTAATCTGAAAGCCTGCTGATGCTGCAGACACTGTTGTGTTATGGAACATTTTGGATCCTTACAAAAGAAAGGAATAATGTTAATATTTTACCTTGCTTTCTTGGGGTTTTGGGAAGTAGGATGTACAGATGACTTTTTTTTCCAAGGTAAAGGTAAGAAAAATAAATAGAATTTAAGAATTGCCAAGAGAAAGCAAGTCAATAATTCTGTAATATAATTAATATCTCTTCTAACCTTGAAGTAATATGTTCTGATTTTGTCTGGGACGGGATGCTGTTTCTTGAGTAGCTGGCGCAGGGCTGTGTTTGCATTTAGCATGAGAACGACGTTGATGCCACACAAATGTTTGTTGTTGCTAAGCAGTTCTTACCCCAAGTTGAGGAATTTTATGTCTCATGCCCTGCAGGTGAGTAGTTGCAGAAAAAGCTGGGAGGGCACATAGCCAGGACATCTGGCCCAAACTGGGCAAAGGGATTTTCCACACCCCAGGGTTACCCAGTACAGAACCTGGGGGAGTGGGCCGGGAGCTGCAGGGACAGGCTGGGCAAATCTGTCTTTGGTCGTGGCCAACTGCATCGTGCATCACCTGCTTCTCTTGGACTCTGTCACCTTCTCCTCTTATTGTTAGCTATAATTAGTGTTATTTGCATATGTCTAATAATAGTAATACTTTGTTTTAATTATTAAGTTGTTCCTATCTCACCCTATGAGGTTTACTTTTCCTTTCTGATTCTCCTCCCTACTGGGGAGGGGTGGTGGGTGGGGAGTGAGTGAAAAAGCCACGTGTACTGAATTGCCAGCCAGGGAAAACTGTGAGAATAATGAGACAAGGAAAACAGGGCTAAGTGGTAGAATGCACCAGAGAAGAATCTTGCTGGGATTGCCAAGTTTACTTAAGTGATGTTGGAATGATATAACAGCAGGTCTTTTGAGGTTTTGAATAACAAAAGTACTCTGAACATACAAAATAATGCAAGAGCTAAGATGTGAAGTTTAGGACTCAGTCTCAGTTGTCACAACACATGCATCCAAAATGTCAAATGCTTTAAGTCCCCTGTGGAACATGGACTTGCCAGTACTTTGCTTTAATCGCACCTTTCATGATGGAATCTTGCCCCAGCCCTGTTTTTATCCAGATTTGGTTTATTTTCTGACTCTATTCATGCACTTCTCAGCTCTTAAGCTGAGACCAGTTTAAATACTCTGTTATTTTCAGATTATCTCTGTGCCTCAGGTGATTTTTCACTCCTGGTGCGATGCCTGCATGAAGCTGTCAAACTAAGACATTAGTTTAGCAAAACATGGCCCGACTTGATCCTCAGCACAATGTCATTTATTAGTCCTCACTTGGCAAATTGATAATCTCCTCATTATTACTTCATCCTCTTTCCCTGAGCTCTGGCTCTTGTTTGTCCGATATTGTCTGCTGCAGCAAGAAAGCTCAGACTGCCCGATTGCTGTTTGGAGCACTAGTACACTTTTGGAATTTTCTATAAATGAAAGATAGAGCAACCTGGCAGTATCTTTGTAAGACAACATAGTTAAGTATTCAACATTCGGCATCCTAATTATATGATTTTAGTTTACTTAGCCTTTCACCAGAGACCTTGCATTCCTATTGTCCATTCTGAGGTATATTTCTATTATATGTGTCTAGAAAATAACACCTCAATAATTTTCAGTTTTTAAAGAAATACAAAATTTCCCTGGAAAAAATAATTTTATTACACTGAGGAGCACAATAACTTATCCTTCATATATTTAGACCCTTCCATTCTTTCTCTGCATATACACATTTCTCCTATTCCACTGTAGTCATCTGTGTTTGCATGTGCATATAGACAAAGTCTTCTTCACCTGAAGATACACTGGAAAGTTAACCAGTTTCTTCAATGACATATATTTAAACCAGAATGCAATCCCTCAGGAAAATGGTATCCAGGTCATATTTATCCTCATGTATAAATGCTCATATTTTCTACTAAGTGCATATTCCTACTAATTATGTTTGGAAGATCAAGAGATGTAGAGCAGTGTTCTGACTTGAGACACACCATCTTCGTGCTGCCACACTGAATGGGAAGTCGAATATTTCTCTTGGGGCACACAGAGGAAGTGTATGGACCTTATATCATCTCCAGAGTAGGAAATAATTGAAAAATTAGATTCATGTGTCAGTATTAAGTGCTTGTGAGCTTAGGAAACCCTTGCAAAAGGTTTATTTTGAATAGTCCTGTTCCATCCTAATTTACAGAGGCTCATAGCAGTTTGTGTGAGCTTTGGAAATTGCGGTCTTCCTGCTACCCTACACTTGTGTAAAATAGTGATTTGAACACCAGGATTCAGGCTCTGTTAGGCAGCAGGGGAAGTGAATTCCGTCTGTGCGTATGTGCTGGCCTAGGTCCCAAAGGTTCCACAGAAGGAATTAGTGGTGCCAGGAAGCAGAGCCAGGGGAATGTACACTGTACTTAAGTGATTTAATCAGCACAGTGGGTGTGATCCCTCATTGCCTCCTCGTTGAAGAGTCGTTTCTACCTGTGCGAAGCCAATGGGGAATTATACCCATTAGTGCTCTCTTTATGCCTGTTTAAGTGACTGTGCAAAGTGCAAGGTACTGGGGGAAAAAGCCTCTAATATCTACTCAGAAGTGATTTGGAAGCTAGTGCAAATGCAAGAGAAAAGAACAGCTTTGTAACACCACAAGAAATTGGTGGCTTAATTATAATTCAGGTAAGCAACACTTAGAGCTAAGATTGTCACTACACTTAGTATTATGAGATTTTTTTTGTTGTTTTAAACGCTGCTGGATTTAAATTGTTGAAAGAACTGCAGAAGAGCTTAAAAAAAATCATATATTGGCCACATAGTCAAGTTACTTGTATGTGTTACTTCATTCTCAGATGGCTTTTCAGTGGGGAAAATTCAGTGTTTCGTTTCTGTTAAGGATATGGAGTTTTGAACAGGAAATTCAATTGCGTGAAGGGCTGGCCTTGTTATGGGTTCACATTATTAAGTGGCTAACTTAAAAGCTTTGGGAAACAGTGAATGTGTGCATAGACATGTCCATATGAATAAGGGTTTTGAGAGTTTATAAGACTTTCTCTCTCTGTTTCTTCCAAAGCCACACACCACTCTGAGTGGCACCACAGAAACGGATGGTAGCAGTGGCTCTCTTCTTCTCAGACTGTGTTTGTTCCTTTATATATTCCGTTACCTAAAATCTCCAGAATTTCTCTGTGTTGCTGAGAGTTTACAGCTCGTGAGCTCAACACCTCATGCTGAATCCATGGTGTCAGGAGTTTCACTTGTGGAGCTCTTCTCCCCGAGTAATGACAAGCCTTCTACCCCAAGGTCTGAACAGGATTTAGTTTGAGTATTTAGTTATCCTAAATATTTTTGTCAATATTTAGTAGTATAAAAATCAATGTCCATTTTAGTAATTCTGATAATGTTTATAATGTAGAGCCTTTTGTCCTTAAAAATTTAAAATCTGTGGAGAAAATATCTCCAAGTATCTTTATTACATCCTTTTAAAACTGGAAGTTTTTCTCCCCTACGTGAATTTATTAAACGGCCAAAAAGTAGTCAGATAGGAGAAAAATAACACATTATCCAAAGTCTCACAGAATTTCTAGCCATCACTTGCTCCTTAAGGACAGATCAAATGACTAAAAACCAGGATTGATGTAAGTTCCTGATTATATGGTATGTATCAGGCATAGTTTTGTTAGTGCAGGAAATAATTACCACATGGTTCCTACAGACACAGAGAGATGCACCAGCTGTCCAGATCCCCAATGGGCTTAAATCCTCTAAATTTACATTGAAATCATACGGAGAAGAGCAAGCACTTTTTAAAATATTTGTTTAAAGAGACACGCGAAAATAGAGATAGAAATGGAACCTTTTCTCAAAATTACTTCAAAAAACCAAGTATATAAATAAATGACGTGTTTCTACATGGGAAACCCTATCCAGTTCACCTTTCTGGATGGAGTATACACAGGGGAAAAAGCAAATAAAAATAGCTCGTGCCACAGGAGGGCACTGTCACCTCAGAATAGAAATGAGAAAAGCTTGCAAGTCTGCCAGTGGACAACCGAACCTTAAAAATTTCTAATTATTCTTGCCATTGAGTGTTTATACAAACACTGAAATGGCACGACTGACTTGTGTGTCTCTGTTATTAGAGGAGCTCTTTTAGAGATTAAACCAACCCTTGTGTGATAGAAACTTCCCCAAAGTAGCATCACCTTTGTGCTACAAGTAATGAATATAAACTGCATCAATTGTTAATGAAGAACAACTGTGGCAGCAGAATTTATCTTCTTTTCCTCATAAATAGCTAATAGATACATCCTTGTTCTCTCTCTCTTTTACTGTTAGCATGGCCAGCAGTCTCCTTTTCTGTTAGGCAGAGAACACAGCTAGTACCCTTGGTTTATTTTAAAAAAAGGAATGGCTAAATGGTAGTTTGATGGAATAGATGTGTTTTCTTGGGTTTAGTCATGGTACATGGAAATACCATTAAAATAGTGGTGCATGATGTCTGTGAGCATCTCTTATAGGAGCTTCTAAATCTCTCTACCTCTTAAAAAGTTGCTGGATTACTATAGACTATAAAAATAATAGTAAATGGAACCAAGAGGATTCAAAATGCATCCTTCTTCATAAAAGAGTCAGGCTTGGTGCCATTTTTAGACAGGTATTCTGCAATAATAGAAAATAACTAATTGGTAAACTTGTGGGGCATTGCCCCACATAAGCTGATTTCCTTCCTGCTCTGTGCCCTCCTGGCAGGTTGGAGGGCAGTGAGGTTACCCAAAAGCTGCTTCAAGTGCAGAGAAAATGAAATTTAAAAAAAAAAAAAAAAAAAATTTAAAAAAAAATGGACAAAGTCTTTTCTCTTTCATGTGAGGGGTTGGTACCAGAGCTCTGGTGTATGTTCTGCTCAGCAGTGGCTGGAGACAGATCCCTGCCCCCAGAAAAGTAAGGAAAAAGGGAGAATGGGAGACAGGACTCAGACCTCTCTACCAAATCAGCTATCAGACTGTGGATTACATTGTACAGTGCAGCTCTAATCTAGGATAAAAAATCATGTAAATAGCTTAAGATTGGTGCATTTGCCCAGATGCATCTTCATCTAGCTTTGGTGCTCATCTCTTTTCTTTCCTTGACAGGGTCTATATTTGGAGTTTTGCTGGCATTTGGTGTCTTGGCGAGGGTACTGAGTCAGCCTGCAGATATGGTTCAGTGAGATGTCTCACACTGTTAGAGTGGCATAAAGAAAATGGAATATTTGTTCTAAACATACAATTTTCTATGAGGATTCAGATTTAACCTGTTCCAATAATTACCTTATGTGAAACCTAAAATGACCTTTTTCTTTTTTTTTTTTTTCCCAACAGATCAGAAAGTTCATAAGTCTGTCAAGTTCAGTACCAGCATACTTCTAAGGCCAGCCTCTTGTCACATGGAAAAATTATATTCCCTCTTACAGTGTAATACTTCTACATACATGGCAGGAAAATAATTTTAGATTAAGTATTTGATCACTGGGCATGTGACTGAATTCATTTTCATAAATACAGAAATTTGATCACAGTACTAATCATAAGTTGATATGCATGAGATTTCCTTGTTCTCACAGCCAGAAATGAAAACTCAGGGGAAAAGGTAAAACCAGAAGAAGGAACACTGTTCCATGAGACCTTCTCCTTATCTTATTCTTTGCCAAATGCCCTTTTCATTGGTTCTGTCCTTCACAGCTTTTTTGTTCTTTCATTGACAGATTTTTAGACTGCATAAGGGCTAGAGAGTTAAAAAAAAAAAAAAAGAGTCTCTTCCTTTCCAAAAATGCTCAATAATCTCATGCCCTCTGAGGTTTAGCTGCAAAGTACCACTAATTGTGTAATAGAGAAGTCATGATGTGAAATAAAATGGTGTAAATATTTAGCCTTTAGGACAAAAAAAGAATATATCCCATGGCATTGCAGGTATTTGCTTTTAAGAGACTTGCACCTGGAAGCAATGCCATTCCCTACCTGACTGCTGGCATTACATAAACAATGGGGTGAGCCATGGTCATTGCTGGTACAGCACAGCAACTGTACTGAGTGATTCCCTCAAAAAATCTAATAATAGAAATTCTTAATATCCATTTCTAAGCTGTGATCACAGTTTGATTATGCAATGAGGTAAAACAATATTAAGATTTTGACAAAGCTTGCACTGTAGTCCATTTATATAAGATTATCTCTGGGATTCAGATAGCTGCAAGCCTGGTTTTCAATTTACATTCCAAGGGATGAATCCTAACTGCATTGCACAGCTGGATGGAGGGCAGGGGATGGGAGATCTGTGCCCTTTTTTATTTTTGGTGCAGTTTTTAAAAAGTAAGGAAGTAAGGTGTGTGTGTGTTAATGTGTCTGACATTAAACACCTTGATTTCCTGTGAGAGCAGGCAGGAGAGAGCTGCAATTAGTTTATGTTTGTGAAATGACAATCTCGGCTGATGAAACTTCTGCAAAATGAGATGAATCATTACACTCATCCAAGCAAATGAAATTTCTTTATGTATGACAGGACTTTCTGCCCAACAACTCTGGATTTTGTTTGGTCCTTGGCCACTCATTCCACTTGAAGTGCTGTTTTCTCAGTTCATTTGACAGAATGTGTTCCATGTCTCATTAGTTTCTAATTATAGGAGGAAAGAATGTAATGACGCCGGGCAGTAATTAAAATCTATCTATTCTCTGCACCTTCTCTTTGAAATCACAGAGACAAGATTTAGCCTGAGAATTTTTTGTTGCTGAAAAATGTCAGTATGTGGAAATGTGCTGAAGGATTAAATGTCAATTTAGGTGTGTTTGTTTCTAAGGTTTTATCTCTGGGTGCCAGAAGTCTGAAAGGAAAATGAACATTAATGACCCTATATATTTGCCCATGATATGATTTTTTTCCTAGTTTGTGACATAATTACAAGCAACTTTTTTTTTTTGCTTGTCTGTGAAGGTGAATAAGCTATGACATTGGCATTAGCAAACACAAGAGGGTTTTTAGTGTGCAGGATTAGCATTCAGATCTAGGCTGCAACTTCTGTGAGTGAACCATGATGCTCCAGTGTGCAAACAATCTCCAAATGAGAGTGCCTGCTGTTCTCCTTCCTGTTCCCCCCTTGCCTAACGAGCATCAACCAAGGATGAGAGCATAACGTCTCATCTCTGAATGCTCAGGAGGCGTTCAGGTCCTAGAGAACCTGTTTGGCTCACTGTGATAAAAAGTCCATCCAGTTCAGAGATGAGAAAATGTGAGGGTGACAGGAAATTTCAAGTAAGAAGAGAAAGTCACCATTTCCAGGCAGCAGCACCAGCTGGGGTGCTGTTCTGTCAGGAATTTTGCTGTGCCTGACACATCCTGTGTCCTCGGCTTTTTTGGATGTCTGGTTGTTTTCTGGAGACCTCAAGAAAAGCTGTCTGCTTCAAGAAAATTACACACCTATAGCAGGGTTCTGTGCATGTTTAAATTATGACTTGTTTAATTTTGATTATTTAACCTATTGCCATAATACTACAGATTTTGATATGATGCAATCACCAGTGTCAGTAACTAAGAAATATGTTTTAGTATATTTCATTCAATTCAAGGTATCCAGATGGTAAAACCACTTTGACAGCATCCAAACCTGCCTGCTGCAGGGAGAACTGGAAATAACTTCTGCTTTTGTACTTCAAAGCACGAAGTACAACACATCCCTGGTACTTTAGATCAAACACACTATCAGAATTATAAAATGGCACGGAGTAAGGATTGTCAAAACTATGTAAATTTTATCATGTTGAACTTTTCAGCAGATTGTGTCTGAGAAGAAAGCACAAAATGGTGATTGTTGTTGTTTTATGGGGTGGCAAAGCACATGACTGATACCATACCGTGGATCTACATATTTGGACTTTCTAGATGACTCTGCAAATGATTTGCCTGAAAAGAGAGTCTGGGGAAGTCCAGGGGTAATAAGATGCAAAAACGGGAAATAAATAAATTAAACTTTGAGGTCTAGGTTAAAAGCTGCTAATAGAAATGATATACAGGATTATTTGCTGAATGCCCTGACGAAAAGAAAAAGAGTATTTAATAATTTTGGTCTAAATAACAACAGTCTTAAACACATGTTGGAGAACTCCCTTGAAATTAGAACTGTTTCATTAGTTTTGTGCAAGTCCTGGTTGCTGAAAAAACTGCACGTGACTAATGTAGTTCATAAACACCCCTTCTCAGATTTGCTTTTACATCTTTGTGAGGTGTCTTGCGCGGTAGAGGTCATTGCTGAATTCCTCTGAATGCCTTTCATTTGGAGAGGAGAGGATTTTGAGGATGCAGTACATTTTATCTTTGTTTTTGATGTTTCCAGTTGTTTTCAGGGCCAGGAGGCAGTAGTACATAACCTGAGGCTGCAATAAAATGTGATGTTTCCTTCTACTTCCTCTCTGGAGGAGAGAAGGCATGACTGCGTGGAGGCAATGTTCTGCAGGGGAGCTACAGATTTCACAGATTCATTCTGTCTGCACGCCCCAGCAGAAGCAATATTTATACAAGGGAGAACCACGCAAACACCAGCATCTCGCTTCCAGTGGGTGCAGAGGGAGATGACTGGGAAGACAGAACCACAAACAACAAGCCCAAGGGGTATTGGGAGGGAGGGATCCATCCAGCTTTACTGCTCAGCTTCCAGCATTAGACAGACTTCCTTTTTCTTTTTTTTTAGTGTGTCAATTCCTTTTATTTTTAGCTTACGTTAAATATTTTAGGGTATTTTATCAGTGAATATTTAGTTTTAAACTCCCTGGAAACCAATTCGACTAACCAAGAAAAGACTAAATTTCACTAGAGTATGAGACCCTGGAAGGCAAAACATCTAAGAGCTGAAGTTAAACAGATCAAACCCAATGCAGTGTGGTCACCTATCAAATGCTGTGGGCTTCAGAGAGCTCAGTAAGAAAAGAAAATATCTTTAAGCACAAGAACCCAACAAAGATACATGGTAAAATGTAGATTTTCCTGTTGGAAAACACTGTTGCCAAAAAAATGTCAAAGAATCAGAGCAGATTATTGATCAGGACACTGAAGCAGCAGGCAAGAGGTCTCATGTCTGTGATGAAATTCAGAATATGATGAAATGCTCAGTGATATGGCTTCTCAAATGACTTCAGTAGTTCTGAACTCCCTGATACCCTTGGATCTTACAGGGTATTTATGTAGTTGAAGAGTAACTAAATGTTTAATTTACTAGTTAATTACAATCTGAGTAAGTGCATAAACCAGGTAGTGATTATGTCATTGAGAGAGACAGTCCACAATTTTCTGTTCCTTTTATCAGTGACAGATACAGCTGGCAGCAAAACATAAATGCATTTTTAACTTCTTTTACTTGCCTCTGTTGAATTTTGACTTAAAATGAAATTACACAGCAAAGATAATTCTGTTGCTTAAAAATGCATGGGTTTATCATAAAGGTTTTAAATGTTGAAAAGCTTGTAGAAATCTGCAAGGAATTCTCCCACTTAGCTTTCCATGGCTACTTGCTGATGTATTAAATTCTTCAGAAACCCGTGGTTTACCCAGATACACAGGTGGGAAGGGAGTATGTTCACACACCTTTCTGAGTTCTAATGCTAATTTCTTGTGTAGGAATTCCAGTGCATACCTTAGTGTTCATCTTCATTAGCAGGTGGACATGAAAATTGGATACATCAGGAGGAGCTGCTGTTTGAGTAAGTCTTAAACATTTCTGTGTATGTGTATTTCATGCAAGGGGAAAGAAGGGAGAAGAATTATACATTTATTGTGAAGTTTCAGTATTCATGTATTTGTTGAGGTGGTGTTTTGTTGCTGTTGTTTTGCTTAGTTTTTAACTGTAATTTTCATTACCATGGTAATCTCAGCACCTGTGTGTAGCAATGTATGGTCCCTTTGTATGCCAGGAAAGATGTTACCTGCCACCTTTCTGGGGCACAGCCCAACAGAGCTGCTGTCAGCATTCCCAGCATCACTACTGCTCATTCGTAGGCTGGTTATCTCTCTTCTCACTATATCACTTATCCCTTTAATATATATATATGTATCGCTCTCTTCTCACTTCTCACTCTACCACTTACATACAATGACACGGGACTGTTTAGAAATGGAATTATGATTTTTCTTAAGACACAGACACTGGTAGAATGACCCTTAGAAACATCTGCCTGACAAAAGTACTGATTTCTTGGCCTATCAAGTACAAGGAACCTTCCCACCTATGCCTGCAGCCTACAGCGCTGCTCCAGCGTTGAGTTCCTCCCCAGATGTTTTGTGGTGATGTTGGTAACAGGTCTCTGTAGATGATCTTAGGAGTCTTTTTAAAGGTGGATGGAAGCGCACTTATTTTCCTCTAATTATTAATATATGGTGCCTAAAAGTGATGCCAAGATAGTTGTGATAGTTTTTAGCTCTAACAGAGATCTACAGTGCTCAAAAGAGCCAAACAATTTGCTTCATCTTGCATGGTCTGTTCTAGGCACGTGAAGAACAGCCTTCTGTCTCAGTGATCACATAGCTGTTTTCTATGTCCTTTATGAGAAGAACACGCTGTCTCACACAAGTGCATTCCCTCCCCGGTGAGATCCTCTCCTGCTGGACACAGGAAAGGCTATACAGGAGCAGGCTGCCCCCACTGATGCGCTTGTTTCAAGAAGGGTGCCTGCCTCGTAGGATTTAGAGCTGTAGTTACATTTTTTTCCATGAACTGAGCTTAATAAAAGGAATAGAAATTGTATGAAGTCACATGTATTACAGAAAAAGGTGATGTGTTATGTACATTACTACACTGCATACAGCCATACACACATGACTTCTACTTTTAAAACACCACAAACCTTACGTAGAAAAGCTCATAATAAAAGGAAAATATTTTCACTAGAAGCATCTGGATCTGTGTTTAGGTTGACCTGGCTGAGAGTAACTCATTTATTGTCAACATTTTGTAAGCATCTAAAATCTGTTAAAACCATACTTTAAAACCATAACATAAAGAGATTACCAAACTCCCTGGAAAAGGGTGCTCCAGAGTTCACATATGTGACTATTAAAAACGTCATGTTCCTATTGTTGGTGTTTAGAACTACTTAGAACAATTTTTGATAAAAATATGATAAATATTGAGATATTCTTCTAGAAGAGACTATTTTGGACTAGTATTTGAGAGGTAAACATGGTTTTCATTCTCCTGCTATCAGTTTGCCTGAGGACAAAGCCCACTCTATGTGCAGATTCCAAATTGTTTCTGGTTTATTAAGTATTTTGTCTTGCAGAAGCCAGGTGCAAACCTTCAGCAATGTGCAAATTAATCTTGTTCACAATCACAGTTAACAGGTAGCAGCTGAAACATCTGCTGGCAAAAGTAAGTGTTGCAAAATTGTCTAGATTGATGAGGAAATTAAATGGAAAGAAACCTAGCTCTAATAGAACACTTATTTATATGCTAAGAAAAGAGATGGCAAATGTGTTTGGGTGTGTTGTTAACCTCTTGAGCTTTCTAGGAGGATATTATTGACATCAGATATAATGTGAAAATGTTGAAGGAAAGAAATAGCAGTTAAAACCACTATCTCTTTAGCTATTAGAAGGGGGAAAGAAAGGATTTTTAAAATCAGATAAGAAATAAAGGCACTGAAGTAGAAGGACTTAGGTTATTAATAAAATAGTAAATAAATGTAGAGTTTTAAAACATAGAAGGTGTTCAAGAAAGAGTGAGAAACTACGAAAAATGGCAAACAATGAGATGATGTTCTTAAATTGTAGTTAATACCAAGAGTAAGGCCGCAGGCCTGCAGGCAACAGGCCTGAAGGGAGGGACAGAGATAGAGATGCTTGGTTTGAAGATCATGCCTCAAAAGAGACAGCTATGAATCATGAATAATTTATATCCAGTATTGCCATTTGAAGTCAAATAGATCAAGCTTAGGATGGGAAAAAATTCTTTAAAGACGACAGGTAAGGATCTTGAAGCTTCAGTTACCAGCCTCACAGGTAGAGGTAGAGCTTCTAGGTGTATGTAATCACCCTAGTCTGAATCCTACAAGGTATTTAAATGGCTTGCTCTTTTCAAGAGGAGACCTTTGAAGAACTATTTATTTTTCAAACCGATATATTCAGGATAAAAGCTCACAGCTACTACAAAACAGGTTCCCCTGGAGTCCTCATTCCATGTCACAGTGTGTATCACCATCACATCGTGTGTTTTCAGGCCTGAAAGTGCAACCTTTTAATAGCCTCTTAAAAGTGAGGTTACAACTATGTGAATCACATGGGGAATGTCTTTTTAAAGACTTTTTTCTTTTAATAGTTGAAAACATGTTCCAGAAAGCTTTTTTAAATGAACTGGCAATTCTGGATCCAAAGCAGTGTGTGGCGTAGAGAGAAGGGTGCATTTGGGGTCCCACAGGACTGTGGTGAGGGCGCTGTGGATTGAGCTGTACCATGTAGGCTGGGGTGCACCCCACATATCACAATGTAATGTGATGTCACTGCAAGCCAGATCTCTGTGGGGTCTCCTGTGTCATTTCTTAAGAAATTTGGGTGCCGTGTTTGTAAAAGAGAGGTAAGGCTGCAACAAGAGACAGGCATCAGAAAAGGTTGATATGCTCAAAAGAGTCTTTCAAAGTGTTTTGTGTTTATCTCTCTGCAGGGCTTGCCGGACTTCAGGCTGGGGTGACAGGTTGGATCAGAAATGACGCAGTGGTTATTCCCTCTCTCAGGGACAGTCATGATGTTACCTCAGACGCCATAAAGAGAGGATACTCAAAGCCCAAGAGGAAAAGCAATAAAATTAACTTCTCACACCCCAAAAAATATTTACTCTGAAGGGGCTCATGAGTTTCCTGGAAGTGATGTAGGTATGGAAATGCCCTCCAGTTTCCTTTAGAGAACCAAGGTTGCCACCAGGCAAGGGCAGCCCTGCTCCTCCATGGTGCCGTGCCCAGCAGCAGGGTCTGCTCCTGGCTCCGCTCTGCTGGCCACATTCCCTGGGATGCACTTGGCTGCTCATGTGCACAAACTGCAGGTGGGAGAGAAGGAGTAGCCAAAAGAGCATTTAAAATACTTTACTCTCTTTTACTGTACTGAACTCGGAGGTTTAATTTTTCACATGACTTTCATTTTTTAATGTGTCAATGATAGTAGTGTTCTTAAATTGCACCCCAGCAGCTCCCAGCCAGATCAGTTTTAAACATTTCATTATTTCTAGAAGTTCAAAAGAAGATGTCTAATAGTAGTTTTTGAAAAAGACATGTTCTTCTGATGTAGTTTCCTCCTTGTTTCTTGATCCTAACATCTCTATGTGAACACATGTTTAAGCCAAATGAATGTTGGAAAGCATGAATACAGGTGTAAATAAAGTTATTCAAGGAGCTCTCAACATGAAACAATTTATTTGCTTTTCATTTGTATTACCTTGAGCTAGGAACCT
This sequence comes from Donacobius atricapilla, assembly GCA_013397315.1. Classification (NCBI taxonomy): domain Eukaryota; kingdom Metazoa; phylum Chordata; class Aves; order Passeriformes; family Mimidae; genus Donacobius; species Donacobius atricapilla. The sequence continues at coordinate 263,264 of WBMY01001050.1, read as the reverse complement.
TGATTTTGGAATATAATTCCACTATCATAAGAATTTTATCTCAAAGAAAAAAGAGTTTGTATCTCCCAAGTTTACATTTCCAGAGTAAATTAATTAAATGCCATAAAATAATACTCTTCCTTGCATTCTGAAAAGTTACTTTTTTCCTTTAAATTTGTTTTTATATTATGTTAGTTGTTTGTTTTTTTTTTCCCACGGGTAGTCTCTACAGCACTGCATTCAGATAGGCATACTGATGATTATCATACATTTATTTTGATTATCATACATTTATTTTTTGATTTTAGCTTTTTACTCTTTGCATTATTCTCTGATAATAAATTCTTTTGATGATTTTTTTTTACTTTTCTTGTCACTAGAGGTACATTTTTTCTCTCAGAATGGAAGGATATCCAAACATTTTCCTATACCTATACTTGAAAGAATGCTAGTTTCTCTCTAAATTTTGTCATAGAGCTGTTAAAAATCCTTGCTTTTCAAAATAATAATGGGAAAAAAATTAATTAATTTTCTTCATATTCTCTAATATTTTTGCTTTTTTCTATGGTGAAAGCAAATAATAGAATTACTCAAGAACTCTTTTAGATCAAATTGTTGGCACTGGAGCAAACTGGAGTGACAGTATGCAGCCAAGAATGCTCTGGTTATTGCCCTTGCATCTATATAACCAAAGTCAACATCTGTAGTTCCAAGATATTGCTGTTTCACCTTAGGATTTTGTAGGGAGGGCAATTTGCTAGCTCTGTTTCAGACCAGACATTTGCTACCATAGGATAAGAAAGGAAATGTTGATGAACTACAAGGATCGTTGAAAGCATTCAAACTTGTTTTCTTCTGGTTTTGCATAAGTATTACTGGGTGGCAGCTGAAGATAATCAAATCAATGCTTATTCTTTGTTGACTGTGTGGTTCTGCATTTTGCTTAAGTAGAGAAGGAGAGTTAAGTAAGGTCAAACAGTTATTGCTCTCTGTAATTTGAGTGGGTAGGGCGTAAACTCACTGTAGGACTTTTGGAGGGAGGCAGAGGAAGTGAGGTGTTGGGGGCTATTTTTTAACCTGTGCACCGAGAATGGAAGCAACTTTGTATGATGGGTTGTTACCTACACAGTATGACTCTACTTCCTCTGCAAAGTCATGTTCTCAGATTAAAATAGAAGAAATTGATCTTCAATCAACAAGAACACATTATTTGCTTAGTCAAAATTTTTCAGAATTTTCTCAATTCTTGGAACAATAGACAAGAATGAAAAAATAGCATTTACTGGCTAGTTTCATAAACATTTCTAGTCTCTAGTATTAAGACACACAAAGGGTGGCACTTCACACATTAAATCTTGAAAAATATTTTCAAATTCTCCTATGTAGGGCATGATACAAGAAAGTATTATTACATAAATTTTATCCTGCAGCTCTTTAGCCTTAATTATGTAATCTTCTTGAGTGTAGCAAAGAACTCACTTAATAGACTGTATCACTTTTTGAGATAAGTGGCATATTTTTAGCTTCTGTAACGTACATTGAAATGAGGGCAATTATGCCTTGTTTCAAAAGACAATGTTAAAACACACACTATTTACAATTCAGAATTTGTTTTAACAATACAAAATGAGGGAGTAAATGTCTGAGAAATATACAATGATGAGGACAGCTATTTGAACATTACGACCATGCTTAGTGCTCGGCTGCTGTATTCCTCTGTGAAAATGTGTTGTCAGCATTGTAGGATGGAATTTGGAATTGTAGGTAACGTATCTAAAAATGTAAGTAGAATATTTCGTAGTCACAAGGTACAGCAGAGAGTTTCAGTAGTTTGTACATCATGCACACATTTTAATTTAACATCCTAGTGTATTTTCTTTTTGTTTCTCCCATTTTATTTGATAGAAATAACTAACAATTAAAGCTCACTGTAAAGGTCTCTTCAAAGTTAGTGAGGTTATTTTAGCTTTATTTTCTTTTTACATGTCTCTTTTTAACATATGGATGGACTTGAGTATTATTAGCACCCATGGATGCTGCCTGGCTCTTGTTACATCTGACACAGACTTGTATATCTTATTTCCAACCAGCCTTTCAATTATATTTATTCAAATACAGTGACAACAACAAACCAGCATCTGAGATAAGTAGGTTACTGAAAATGCAATGTAATGACAGGGGTTTGAGAAACTAGAAACTGCACTTGCAAAGTGAAGGGATATAACTGTGTAAGAACGGCCTTAGAGGAATATGTTTATTATTTAGGACATATATGTGCCTTAGGCAAAACTAAACCTATTTCAAATGAACTATCCCTATTCTATACACATTATGAACAGTTAGCTGTCCTCATCTTCAAACATCTTAATAAATTAATTTTTCTCCACTGAGAAAAGAGGAAGATAGTGAATAATAAGGCCAAGGAAAGAAAGTGTCCAAAATTTATCTTATAATCATTGTACTACAAACATCTTTTTTGACATAAAAAAGGGTCTGGAAGTGAAACATCAGTCCAGAAACTGACTGTCAGTCCTACACTGCTCAGTTTACAGGCTACAGAGATTATCTAATACTCTGCAGATGAAAGGATGAAGTGTTCAGGAACCTTCCCATTTATCACAGGATTCCTTGAACTTTAGTTATTTGAACAGGGCACTAAAAAAGATATTTATTTATAACAGGGCACTAAAAAAGATATTTATTTATATCAGTGATTTACACATGCTTATTACCTGTTTTAAAAATGCTTAATATTCAGACTTATTTTAATTCTAAAGTAATTGTGACTATATGTTATTTGTTCACTACTACATCGCCTGGGCTGATCCTTTTGAACCAAAGATTTCTCCCTATAATTCATTGTAATTAGATCTAGCTGCAGCTGGCAAGAGTGACATAACAATGATTTTCTCTGATGACATTTTTGAAGGTCACTCAGTGGTTAGAGCAGGATGATTTCATTGCCAAACAGGAATTATAGAAGGGAGTTGGGATAATATGCTTTGTCTCAGGGAGTCACCAGTACTTATACAAATATATTCATAGGTGCGTAAGAGTCATCACAAGAATTTTTATGCTTAGTTATGCCCAGGAAGTGTTTTAAGATATAGACTCACCCTCTTAACTTTCTGATTTTATCAGAAAATTAGAAGCATTCAAAATTTTTATTTTTTCTTTCTTTTTAATAATTCAAATATCCTAAAATATCCTAAAAGATCTAATTATTTTCTTGCTATTAAATGAACAAACATTATTTAAAGGCAGTGTTCTATCATATCTACACAAGTATATTTAATGCAAAACCTATCTTGTGTGCAACATCTGTGTTTTTGTAATTACCCAGCAGTAAGTTCAGGGAAAATGCTTGTAAGATCCCACATTATCCCTTATTCTCTGGTTACTTGTATATTAATTCTTTTTATCCTTATCTGACCTTTCTGAAGTTCAGTTTAAGCTCTAGCAAGCGTGCTTTTAGATATGGAAAACCTTACGAAATACTCAGAAAAATCCTTGACCCTCAAGAATCGTTGTTCAATTGGGCAGTCATTACAAGGAGGATTTCAGGCCCCAACAACCCTTTTCCCCAGGGACAGTCATGATTTTGTTTTGCTGAGGTGAGTCAGTTGACATTGACTCTAGGAAAAACTGAGTGGAAAATAAAAGGCTGATTTAATGTCACTGGAATTTGAAATAAGGCTATAACCTCTTTCAAAAGATGAAAAGTAATCATCAAAGAGCCTTTCAACTCTTTATATGATTAGGCAGAGACAGGTGGATTTGAATGCCCAAACCCGAATCTCTATAGGTACAAACCCGGAGAGAAAAGTCAGATTCTCTCAGTCTGTGAGAATTTTAAACATATTGATTCCCAGGAACAGTGTTTGGATTTTTTTCCTGCCTATTAAACCCAAAAGATGTAACCCGTCACTGTGACAGAGATTGCCGTGCAGGAGTCTTTGTGCTCGGGGTGCTTTTTGCAGTGACGCCAAGGGGTGATGTCCCTGCAGGGCCAGTCCCGGCCCCGTGGCTGCTCCCTGCTCCCATCCAGACCCTCCCCAGAAGTCTCACAGCAGCCAGTGGGCGATGGGAGTGCAATGAACGACCTCTGCCACAGAAAATGGCAAGGGCTTTTTTATTGTGCTTATAACTGCACACAGAGCTGCAACCAGGCCAACCCTGGCTATTAATTATCTGTACTGCTTGGATCCTCAGGCTTTTTTGTTGGGTATGGCATTAGTTCAATTCCATGGCTTCAACCTGTGCTGTGAAGATGGCCTTGGTTTTCCTATTGCTCTGCTGTCACAGGATGGCTTCATAGTGATTTGAAAACCAGCTACACAACAGAGCATAAACAGAGAGGTTTTTAAACAGCTAAAGAATTGGGAAGACAACTGTGTAGATTTTTAGCCAAGGGCTGAAGCAGCCAGTACAGAAGAGACTCAAACGTATCTGCCCTGAGTCCTTCCCAGCCATTCCAGGTCAGGCCTCTGTCCTTCCTGCCTGCTCTTCATTGTCCAGTGTCCTGAGAATCCTTTGCTTTGTCCCTCTGGTCTTGTCTGTCTCTACAGGGATTATATAAAGGTAAATGGTGCTACGGAGTTCTGATTTTGCAGGTTTAAAAAAGTACACATACATGGATTTTGGAAATCTGCATAACAGGCAGGATTCAAAATGCCTGTTTACTGAATTAAATTTTTGTGTGAAGTCTTATTTGCCACACAACTAACGAACAAAAATAATGTAGAATATTCAAAAGGTAGGGAATGAAGGAAATGGAATTTCAGTTTACTCTCTGAAGACACAATCCTGAAATGTAGATTATTTTCAGTGAACCAATTATGCAACAGCTAACTTGGTAAACTTTAGTAAGCGTTCATTAGTTATAGGGTTTTATGCATGACTGACCAGCAGGAGCATGTGGATTCTTTTAGGAAAAATTTGTTGTTCACATTTTAGAAATCTCTCTTATCCATTATTCTCCAAAAGAATATGCAAATGTAGTTACCTTAGATTGGCTTTTATCCCCAAAGAGCAATATCCAACTGCTGCAAGCTGCCACCATAGAGGAATTCCTGCTCACAGAACTGTCTGTAACCCCATTTAATGGTATTATATGAAAGTCAAATAATTCAACTCCTCCTATGTTTTCTTTCTAATGATGATATTTGGATGCAGTAATATGGTGGTTTATGTAAGTTGAAATAAGGGAGAGTTTGAATAAAAAACAAAAAAATAATTTATAAGCAAAATATTCCCTGTTGACGCTCTTACTAGGATAGGTGGCTATTCATAATGGGAGTAAAATCCTAAGGTGTAGTCATTAAGATGTTTTAGGGTTATTTTAAGGATATTAACTTAGAATTGAGGATTTCCATTGAGGTAGCAAACATAGAAATAGGCCTTTCAGTCGATTGTGTCTGCCTTCTACTTTGAATGTTTCACTGTCCTACAGAGACAGCATTCTTTTAGCAAGCATGTTTAAGGTAATAATTTAATATAGCTTTTTCAAAAATAAAGATATTGAGATAAATACCTTCCCATACCATAAAGAGAATAATAAAAGCACACAGAATACTCTAGAAGTCATCTGGGTTTTCTGACTTACTGCTTATGTCATTATTTGCTTCTCTGTAAAGTGGATACAAATGTGTTTAAACTCTGCCAAAAGCAAGATGCAAGTAGTAGTACCTTGTACTCATTCACTAGACCAAAATCTTCAGGCAGGAAATGCTTTCAGTTCTCAGAGGGATGTCTCTGGCAATGCCACATGCTGCAGTCAACCCATCCTAGAACCTGGGGCTGTGTGTGGGGCTGGCAGGGATTTCCAGGTGCAGTGGCAATCCACTTACACCTATTTTTAATGTCAGGACAACTTCCCAATGCAGATCTACAAATCTAATTTGCAGCTGTCATATTTTACCTTAATAAAGAAACAGAAGAAGACTCCTGGGGTTTTTTGAGCATTATGAAACCTCTGGGGACTGCATATCTACTAGCAATGCAACTCATTAGGATACAACATTGAAATAAAGTATAACAGCCTGAAAATACATCCTCTTCCACAAAATAATAGCCTGTATTTTCCTGATAAAACAGAAACCAGACCCAGATTTACTTATGTGGTTTAATAGATGCATAGCAAGATGAATATTTAATTACCGATTTGTTTATCAATTATGAGCAATGCACTGTCTCTATTGCATAGCTCTGATTAGCTCTCTAAAACATAGAAAAGGAAAAAGATAAAAATTATTTACAAATACTGCCTGACCAGTCTTGTGGCTCCTGTGCAGCTTGTTGAATTGCTATTTATTAATCTTGTAATGCCATTGTATCTAATTAAAAATTCAGGGCAGGCTCTGTAAATAAGCAGTAGACAATGTCTGGTCTAAAAAAAGGAACTACCCAGTCATAGAAATGAACTGGGAATACCAGAAACTCCATCTGTCCTGAATAATTACACATTTACAAACTGTTTTGCATAGTACAATATTTTGTACGTTCAAAACAACTGGAATAGTGAGTAGAAGTGCAATTTATCTAGGAGTGGTATGAAATTCATGGAAACCTATTGATAGAAAAAATTTCAAGATTTAAGCTACTCCTTTTCTCTTGGTCTGTGGTATGATTTCATAAACTCTCTGATTTTAGGGTTTCCAGTATTTTCTTAAATACTCTACCAGTGTTGATCATTGTTATAGTTTAAAAACAGTATGGTTGTATTCTTCTTTGATCATCAATAATATTTTCTTCCAGACTAGTTCTGTATTTCCAAGCATTTCCATAAGTCATGTTTTCTAAACTCTTTACTTCCTATGATCCCCTGCACTACCCTGTCTTCCGCAAAATATTGCACTTAAAAATGATTTTTTTATTACTCAAGCAGAATGCAGCAACCATTCGACATACATTTTTCACAGAGCAGCACAGTGAGTATTTCTCCCAAGTCTACACCAACGCTGAGTAATATATCCCAGAGGCAGAGTTTTGCAATAATATCACATTCTCTGTCCTTTGTGGACTACTACAGACCCCCAATTTTCTTTTAAGGCTACTGATGTTTTTATATTTGTGCAGTTGATTATTTCCTTCCTACAATATTTCCCTCTTTAAATAAAATAACTAATTAAAATTTTTGAAATGTCCTATTTTCCTGTTCCCAAAGTGCAACATGTCCTTCTTGATATAATCCATGTGTGCATTATATTTTGCAAATCTTATACTTCTGTATCACTTGTTGCTTTCTTTGTAAGAACTACTCATAGCAGTGTGCATCCAAATTTTGCAAGTTGGTGAATTTTTATTCTCAAGACTGTTCCATCAGTTCATCCCCGTTTTTTTTGGAGAATCTCATTGCCATCCAGTGGATGGGGCCTTACGCTGTGAGCAAAAAGGTCACACACAAGAAATGGTAGTTTCTTAATAAGATATGTGCGCTTTGAGAAGTGATTATTGACATACATCAATAACACAAAATATCTTAAACCCATCTCAGTTTCTGAGTGTGTGAAGTCACCTGTAATAGTTTATATAACTTAGATTATATCGTCTCAACATGTACTCTATTGGCAATAACCTAAACTAAATCAATGCTGTTTACACAAGGTAGATTTTAGTGAAAAAGCAAAAAATATATGCAGCTAATGCATATGGACTATTTAGTTATTTTAATAAAATGTCGACAGGGCAGAAGGTTTACAGTTAACTTTTTTGAAGAGCCCCCACTATTACTGGACAGTGGATTATATTTGCTAAGTTATTTCTTACTGCTTGGGCAGTGACTTTTGAAGAAAATTAAAGTTGCATGTAAATGTTCAGTTTGGAGAGAAACAAGCTGGTAATTCAGGACGACTTAATTCAGATAGGAGAAGCAGTGGGATGGCTCGTAAAATTGCAGTTGGCTTTTCTCAGCTGTTGCTGGGATTTGCTAACTAAGGGACAGAATTCTGACATCTGGCCCTTCGAGTTAATCTTGTATTTGTGCAGTGCGTGCAAAGGAAGAGCAGCAGATAAATGTATTAATTTCAGCAAGACCATCAGGTCTTAGGGAGCTTACACACAAACAAGCCTTGTCCCTCTCTGCCCATAACCCAGCCCACAGCTCAAATGTTCAGCTTTGACACGGCAGAAAGAGAGTAGTGGAGTTCGTAATGGCCAAATCTCAGCCATCCTGATTCTGTCTCCAGACACACAGCAAGCATAGCCCCCAAGGATGAGAAGGTGTTGGTTGCTGGGAGGTATAAAGCTGGAAACAAGAATTTGTTTTGCAACTGGGTAAATCAAAACACTGAAAGTTTACTCCAATTTCAAATGCCTTAACACTAGCCCCAAGATGCTTTTGTTCTCTAACTGTTCAGTTTTGTATTCTCTAACACCCCTTTTTGTGTTCTGGTTCCTCTGGGGTTTTTTTTCACCTAATTTTAATTCTGGGGAAGAGTTTGTGGGAGTACAGTATAGCCCTCTTTCCAACATCTCATTAATTTTTCCATTGCCTCCTCCATTGTACCTCAGATTCTATCTCCACCAAAGCATTGGCATTAGTTTGTACAGAAATTCTGCACTGAAAGTAATTGCATAAAGTGTCAAGATTATTTCAGCTGCATGGGTACTCAAACACTAAACTGGGGTACTCAGGCTGAACCGAGGTTTCTAATTAAATTGGAATCTTTTTTTTTTGTCCTTAGTGTTCATGAAACTATTGGAAATACGCGCATGCTAAGAGTGTAATTATAGGTAGAGTGTGGGGCTGTGAGAAATACTAGACTTAATGTGGTTGCCAGCGTGTTAAGAAGTCATTTTAAAAAGTCATGGAGACCCTTTAGGCTCTGCTGGCTTTAAGAAAATATTTGTAGGAAACAGACCAGATTCATGTCAACCCTTACATTGTTGGGTTTTTTCCACATGTTCTAATTATTTGGATGCTACACCTTATCTAGTTTTGCATATCTGTGTTTATAAAAACAAGAGGAGCAATGAAAATCAAACACAGGGTAACTGCAGGAGAAGAAATACGCAGACTGGACATTTTTTCCAAATTTTTATACACAGCAGGCCTGTGAATGCAGCAGCAGGCTGAGTAGCTCTCATGTGCTTTTTGACATAGGAATTGAGTGATGGCTTTTCTCTGCTTTAAAGTGCATACTAGCTGCTAATTACTTTATTTTAATGTAAATAAAATGGAATGGTGTGTGTCATCATATCAAAAACTATGGGTGCTACATTATGGGAGTACTCCAGGTGAGTACTAAAATCTTGAATGACTATACACTGGGAAAAGAAAGGTTTTCTTTGTATGAGAAAGGAATTTTCTTCTCATTTATGTTTTACCGTTTATTTCCCAGTATGCACCTTGTTCACATTAACAGAACATTAGGGAATGCTTTTGAGTCACCAATGCACTCAATCAGGGTATAGGAAACTTGTAGCATGTTAAGATTTTATTATTTTCTATCTCTGGTCAAAAAAAAAAAAAAAAAAAAAAAAAAAAAAAACCACCAAAAAAAGAGAGTTGATTAGAGAACGGCTCAAGCAGAAAATTAAAGAAAATAGCAAATAGAAGAAACTCAAATTAAGGCTGAAATATAGTTAGTTTTGAACGTGGGCAGGATGAGACTGGAAGCACACTTGGGTGCAATGCTGCCATTTGTGCTGTCTGAGGGGAGATGTATTTATTGCTGCTCATATTTTCGCTTTGAGAGCCCCATGTAATGGTGGTTATTAGCATCTATGGCTCGCAAATATCCTGTTCTGTCCTCTTTTGCACCTTTATGTTTGTTTTCCTGAGGAAATGAGAAAAAGTTTTAAATGCTTTCTTGAATACTTGACTGAATACCATCCTTGGCTAAAATGGCAGAAGACTCCATGAGGCATAGATTGCTGCTTTCTGTTTTTGCACTACTCATGAGACTGAACACATCATTGGTGTTTAATGTCCAGAGATTCAGGAGGAGGAACTTGAATTATTTCTTCATCTCTTTGCTTGTTCTCCTTTGTAATGTACAGCAGGCTCCTCTCAACTCTGGAGTATCTCACTTTCCTTTTTGAATATAACAGCAATGCTTGCCTTTTAGAAATAAAATGGGTGGGGGTATTTATAAAGTCAGAATAAACACAGATGCCTGAATTTAAATTCAGACACTTACCAGAACTATAAAGTAAGGTAAAAATTGGCAGCAGCCTGAAAAAACCCCAACTTGCTTACATTTCATTGTTCTTTTTGAAAGAAATGAAAGACAAGGGATATCATGCACATACAAGAATATTAATATGCAGTTCCTCTTTACATCCCTCCTCATTGTCACTGGTTTTCTTTCCAATGAGAAACAAAACAATATAAATGTCTAAAAAAATATTTTTTTCTCTTTAGTTAGTAGGGCTAAAATTTTATTTTTATTAAACACTGAGTACTTCCTCATTTATCATTCTAAATTCCATTGCTTGTTTCCAAGGAGATAGAAATATGAAGGAAAGCCATCTGAGATTTGTAAGGCTGCTCTCTTTAATGAGAGTTGAACGTGCCTTATTTTAAGGAACAAAATAAACTTGTAGCCTCTGTAGTAAAGAGGTTGGGACTCAGTGTTTCATTTCTGTGCAGGTTCACTTTCTGTGTCTGGCAGTGGGAAGGGGATTGTCTAATGTCCAGTGCAGGGTCAGATCATCCTTTAGTGGCTCAGGTCTGCTGTTTTCTGCACAGAAGCAGTGCAAGCTCCTCACCCATCCACCCTCTGTAGTAGTGGCTCTCTCCTGACAGTCAGAGGGGGTTTTTTTGAGGACAGGAGTGGACAGTATACAACAACTAGTTTTTCTTCCTGTGAGGAGTTCAGAAATGCCAAAGCCTGGATGGTTCCATAGATATTGAACAGCCTGTAATTGTTCAGTGCAGGGTAAATGCTAAGTTCTAATCAGATATATCTTTCCTGGTTTAATTCTAATTAAAAATAAAATAAAATAATAAATCCTAATAAAATCCTAACTGAACCCGGAGGTGAACTTTTCAGTTGTCTTACCTGAAGTAGTCTTCACCACCTCAGTTGTGTTTCTTAGTCCTGTGAAGGCGAACTGGTACAGCCTCCAGGACCGGGTGTCCCCCACCTCCACCGAGCTGCGCTTCCACTGGTAAATGATCTCTTCTCTGGGGTACCCATCTTATTGCAAGGGAAAACACAGAACACTTTGTTTCATAGTCACTGATGGGGTTTAGGGTGCTTTGGGGAGTAAAAATACTACTCTCTGTTTCTGGAAAAAACTGGAGAAGCATATTGCAAGTATCGATACGTTTTTCTCAAGTTTCTTACTAGCGCCTTTTATTTAATGTCACATTTTATTAATTATAAATCATAATAGCAGTTGAGATAAGTTTTTAGAAAATAATTTTTCCACTTTTGTGGACCTAATAGGATGCAATTTTGCCCATCCTCCAGATCCATCTGCAGTTGGACCTGGAATTCACATCTCAATCTGACCACAAAATGTCAAACTCTTGACTCCAACTAGTGCAATAGTAAAACACCTGTGCACAGAGAAAAAGTGGAAAGCTAGGATACCTTGATGCTGAAAGTAAAAATTTCTATTTTTATGCTCAAATACAAGCATAAATTAATCACACAGGGTCCAGAAATTCTATATTTTTTATAGCAGTCCTTAATGATATTTGTGAACATATATGATGCACGTACTGAAAAAAAGATCAAAATAAAAATCAGTGGGGTATGTCTAATTAAGACCATCACCTTCACTGACTCTAAGTAAGTAAAAATAAATTTATAAGAAGAAGTTCAATGTGGGTCAGAAAAAGGAATATTTTTAAGCATGTTACTTACAGCTTGAAAATTCCAATGGGCAGGAGTGAACATCCATTGGGAAGTTGTGTAACTGTAGCTGACACTCAGCATCAATTGTCAGCCTGAGAAGAAAGAGGTCAGGATACAGGGAATGCACTTGAGAAGTTTGTCCTGAAAGCTACATCATGGCAAGCAAAGCAAGTTTCTTACTAATATGGACACTGGCTATAAAATATACAAATATTATATCTATACATATATATAAATTCTTGTTATCTATGTAATTATTGGAATATTCCAAGTACAGAAGTATAGAAGTATAGAAAGACATCATGGTCACTGCTAAGCAATATTTCTTTTTTAGTTCCTTAGACTCTGATTATCTACTTTCTGGACTGTGTGATGCAAGAAGGTATTAAAGTTCTGTTCCTGTGCATCTGAAATGGCAGCATTATTCATGACTGACAAATCCATAAGTAGATATACAGGTCATCTCATGAGCAGTGACAAATCTTTGTGTCACAACATGCCATAATGCACTAGGAAAATGTATTTTACATGACAAAAATTCCATTTCAGAAATGATGGATAGGAGTCCAAATTTAGACATCTGCATCCAAGACATCCATCTAGACTCCCTTCACAGCTAGTGTAGAGGTTCTCTGAGGATACGCTTCCTCTCACTCCAAAATAAGACATTTAAATTTAATCAGAAGAAAAATGTACCAAAAGGTGTTTGTCTCCACTGAATACTAGGAGAGTCTCCATGATAACTCAGGTAGTCTCTAAGCTCCGGTAAAGGAAATAACTTTTAGAAATCCCAAGTAAGATGAAATGTACTCTCTGGTGTTCCTGCTGAAAACTCTACCCTCTCCCAGCCATGAGCTGCAGGGCACTTGGACTTTGGAAGAGAGGGAAGAGGTGGGGTGAGAGATGGAAAAAGGAAAAGGCCGGGGTAGAACATGTTCCACGAGGTGCCTCTAGGAAAGCTGCACGTTTCTGGTCTTTGCTGATCCTGGGGTGTCTAAACGATGAGCCCTGGTTTGTCTCCAGGTTCCTGGATGAAGGTGTTATGGGCAAATGACCCTGAGTCTCACCCTGTGGGGTGCAGAGGAATGCTGAGAACACCAAGTTAATGGAGTCCAAAGGCAACCTTTCTGCATTAGGGATTTAGGAAGAAATCTAATTTTCCTGTTTCCCTTCCTCTTCTCATTTTCATCATCTTCAGTACTACAGATGCTTGAATTCCTGCTGGGCAGGGTGGTTCTTAAACCTGGGGGAGGTGACTGAGAAAAATCAACCAGCCCTTCAGGATCCCTGTTCAGGACAGAATCCTGGCTGTGTGATACGATCACATTTCATTTCTGGGTTAATCGAGGTGGAATCCTTGGTGCTTGCTGTGACTCACCAACACAACTAAATATACACTCATAGCAGATACCTCTTTCCAAGTTCTACCAGATACATCTCTTTCTAGTGAGAGAAACCAAGGGATTTAAAGAGAAAGGTAAAAAATCCAAACAGACCAGTAGTGTAGCCGAGTCTAAATTTAAAAAGTGGATCTAGACTCATCTTTATCAAACTAACTTTGATTTGCATTGGATTTCAATTCTGATTATTCTATTATCTCTTCTGGAAATGCAATATGCAATAAATTTAAAATAATTATGAAATAAAACTCCTTTTTGTAATTCAGACAGTTGAAACATTAAAAGATTGTCTAAACCAAAGCCTCAAATCTATTCACTAAGATTGAGTGTACTTTTCCTCAAAACATTATTTTTAGCACCAAATAAAGTAAAAGCAAAAAGTCTTTATCAAAATGCAGTCTAAAACTCAGATAATCTTATGTCTATCATCTTTGATTCTATACTCTCATTTTATATTATAAATTCTCTAGAAAAATCTGTGTTTATCTATATTTTACATAAACCTGAATATTATATCACATGCAAGAAAAAGTATTAAAAAAACCCACAGGATTTTCATATTTAGGAAGTATCTTATGATCATTTGGAGTATAATATTTGAGGTGTTACATATGGCATATGCATAACTTAATTATTGAAAAGGTAATTTGTCTTAAAAGAAAAACTATACATGTGACTGAGGAACCTGGACAGGTTGAGCATACCAAGTTCAGATCCATAAAAATTTTGGTGGAATGGGGCATATCCCTAAGTTTAAGTTAAATATTCAGTGCTGGCGTGACAAAATCTTATTTGCCTAAGATATTTGAGGAACAAATTGCTTTTTCAGGGTGGAGTTTAATCTGGTTAAATTGTAATCAATTCAGAATAAAAGGCCATTGATGTATGTAACAGAAGATTTATACCATCTTCTTAATTCAAGGATATTTCACATTTATCAGTTTAACACAATAAAAAAGGGACGATACCAAAGGCAAACAATAAAACATACCTGAAAATGGAGACTAATTACTATAAAAATGTCTGTATTAATTTTAATATAGGAAGGTGAGTATTGTGGAGCAAGACAGTACAATCTGTAAGAAGAAATCAAACTTCTTATTGTGCCAATATAAAATAAATTTCCTACAATTGATATCTTCTAAATTCTTCCTTTTTTCTGGGTAATTTGCATAAATATATAGGAAAAGCCAATATTTTTTTCCTTCAAGGTAATGTCAAATGACCTGAATTCACAGGATTTTTCTCTTTGGCTTTCCTTAGAAAAATTGAAATTAAAGTTAGGTATAAATACCTCAATGTGTACAGGACTCTGCCATCATTCCAGATCCTGAGCATCCTGTTAGGAGTTGTTATCCAATGAGCATCAGCCTTCTTGGAATTTCGGAAAAATGTGTCTGGTATCCAGATCTTCCCAACCATGTTGCTGTTTAATCTGAGCACTTTTATAGTGCTGTTGAACTTCAGACGTCTGTCATACCACGTTTGGGCGAAAAATATATCAATTGTATATTCCTGTTGTGTTAACCAGAAATACTGATGAAAACATAGCACTCAGCATTCCACAAAACTGCTGATATGCTTTCCTTAATTTCATATGAAAAAACTGAGCTACAGAAGGTGATACTAGAAATGACAGAACCAACGTCTCTTGGTGAAGTTTTGAAGCATGTTTTACCAAAGATTATTGTTTTCCAACAATTTATTATTTTACCTTTGAGGGTAAAACTAAGGTGTGAATGTTATATGCACCTTTCTAATTCTGTGTCCCCACATCTCAGCCCACACCTGCTCAGGTCAGAGAACAAGTACTTATTTCCTTGGATCCAGGACAGCAAAAACTTGAGCTGACTTAATTGCCTGTGCCCTCTGGTTAATCTCAGAAATGGTGAAGTCTCTGGAGAAGTTCTAGGCCTTTTACTTATTATCTCTTGGTGGCAAGAGTGATAATATCACTCAGGAATGGTTTTCTTGATTTTGTGGCAATCTGGAAGCTTGGTTTTACCAGAGTTAAACTCTTGCAAAGCATTGAAAGCAGAGCACATAAAAATGTGAGGATATGTTATAACTATTATTTTTAAATTTTTGCAGCATATATCTCAGTATTCTGACTTGTACTGATTTACAGCTAATAGAGCCCTCCCATCCATAATTAAAATGAGATTTTAAAAATAATATAGGTACACCACAACATTAAGAACTAATGGAAGCTTTGCAATGTCAAAATGATGGAGACTTGGAAAATGGGCAATCCTTTACCTACCATATTGATAGCATTCACAGGGCCGATGCTATTTACGTACATGTCAGTGTGAATTATTGTTGGTTTAACTGCAAGAGAAACAACGAGAATCAGTAACCAATGAAGGTCAAAATGAAATGACATGAAAGTCAAGCACGAGCATGTTACTACAGCATCCCTCCTCTGCGGTTGCTTCACATTTAAATGTGCTTACAAAACAAATAAAATTTGCAACAATATCTTGAAATTAGTTGGAGATACTTTGAGACGAATTCTTACATCATTTACTCTATCAAAACAAATTCCCTTATGCTGTGAGAACAAATACTGAAACCAGAGCTGATAGCTTAGAGAGGCTCGTCTGACTGAGAGGATTTACATTTTGTGTCAGGTCACAGCAACGCATCAAAACAAAACACCATCAACAAAAGCAAACTTATTTCTCTTATGATGCCTTGCATCACTTGTTTTACATTATTATGCCAAATGCAACTTGACTGCTGCTGTCTGCAGAGGTGGCTGTAGATAAGTAACAATTTTGTGAGCCCAAAGCAAAATACTTAAGCCTGTAGGGCAAAAATTAAGAATAGTTGTTAAATTAATTTATTTTGAATTTACTCCATTTCATCTTTATTCTTCTTATATGCCTGGGCTACAGCATATTGGGTTTTTTTTTTCCCAGATGATTTTAGGAATGCTTTACCTCCTTTCTATTTCTAAAGTCTTAGTTTAAGACAAATTCCTCTGCTAATTTACTCTGTATAAATACACTGAAGGTTAAAGACTCATGTTATCCTTCATTGTGAAAAATTCCTTAGTTTATAAGCCTATGTAAACTTCCTTCATTAACCCTGCTGCTCTCTGCTTTCCTCTGTCTGTCTCACCCACGAAATCTGTGCCTTTTTGTACAACCTTACTACTGCTGTACCCCCTTCTGCAGAGGTATTTTCTGCCTGCTCTGTGCACCCATGGGCCTTCTCAAACTGACTTGCAGCAATTCAGGGAGATTTTTTCCTTCGAGTTACCTCAGTAATCAGTGGCGAGGAAGATTCCTCCAAAAGGCGATTCAGTCAAATGAGAGTTCCATTCTGAGTGCAGGCTTGGCTCTATATACTCTCACTGGCTGTGGCACCTTGGCTTTGCTCGACTGCAGTAATCTCCTGTGAACCTCCTCCTCTGTGCCCTATTCTGTCACCTCCTGCCCTGCTGTGCAAGTGAGGGCCCGGGCTGCAGCAGTCTGTGCAGACCTGCTGCTCTAGGAGGCTCTGGATACATCACATCACAGAAGGATTAGGCTGTGTTAGCCTCTTTTGGGCCATTCTTTCTAGTATATTATATGGGAGTCTCTAACATCATCTCTTAGCTACAAAATAGAAAAAAAAAAAAGGACAAAAAATTGCTTTTTTGTTCCCCATAAGTTAAATTCTGAACGTCCTATACAGGTAAATCATCAAGCTTCCTGATACAGCAAATTAAAACACTCTTATTAGATGTCTTAGGATAGATTCAGTAATCTTAATTTATGTCAGCTTCCAAAATCAAGACTACTTTACATGCTTCTGATGTTTTTCTGCATTGCATTTTATTCTGGTAACTACTTTGAATGGATTCTGCCTCCTGAGTAGCATAATATGACATGAAAATTCTCTCTCTTCACTGTTTAATCAAAAATGGTCTAAAAACAAAACAAACGTACCTCCTATGTCAGGTCTCAGTTTGTTGTCATATCCTTCCAGCAAGCCATTTAAAATAAGAGTGACATCACTCTCATGGACTTTGGGAGTCAAAACCCAAGTCTTATTTGATGTGTAATCTTCATAATCATCATCCCCCTTTTGGGTAGAACTATTAAAGAAACAAAAATGAAGACAAGAAAAGCCTTGAAAAATACAAATTTGAAGACAACTTCCTTAGAAGACAACACACAAACATTTTAGATTTTAATAATACTGTAAAAACATTTTAAAAATTTCCCATTTTCAAAATTAGACTCCCAGTATAGATAACAGCTATATACAAATAACAGCTTAGGTTTCAGTTAACTTTATCAGCATTTCCTTTCAGTACGGTTGAGATCACATTGTCTGTTCAGAGGAACATCAGTGCTTTACACCTTTGTCATGGCTATTTTTTCTCTCATTGGCTCAGGTGGGACCTGTTATGAAACAAATCTGTCACTTAGCTTATGCAATTCTCCACCAAAATATCACTCCCTATGTGCACATTGTTGTTGCTTTACTTCTGTTGGAGAGAATGATTTGATGAAACACATTACTGACAGACCAATAATTAGACTCATTCAGACAAACCTCTCGTGCAGCTTTTCCCCACACTGATGACCTTGAGTTTATTGTGCATTTGGAAAGTTGAGCACAAATTTTTGCCAAGGGTTTTCCTTTTCACTTTTGCTAACCAGAACCCACAGAGGATAAAAAGTCTGCTGGGGTTTTTCTGCTGCTCAGAAGTATGACAGCAGATCTAATTCAACCTGCTTAGCACAGTAAAAAAAGCAAGTTCGGAGTCAGAAATGTGTAGACTAGTCTTAATGGATGTTTTATTTTCTCAAAATCAGTGCCTCCAGTTCTAAAGAACATTGAAACTGCTTCAGAATATGACATAATCAGATATTTTCATTTCAGAATGTTAGTGGTAATCAGCTGAACAGTGCTAGGCAACTGTATGATTTTTTGCATAATATGCCAGTGGCCTTCTTTCCTGCCCTGCTTCGGTGACAGTTTGAACACTGCTGGCTAGATATGGAAAATCTTAATGATACTAAAAATTTATTAAGCCAATGGATAGAGTTTGGACACAAATGAGTGGAAGTCAGAAAAATTAATTATTTTCCAGTTATAGCCAGAATCTGAAAAGGAGTGGGAAAGAGCACAGAGAAGGAGATTCTAACAGGGGCTGGATCTTCTGCGTGGCACACAAGATTGAAAGAGGAACAGCTGCTCGTGGTCATGGGTGCAGTAGTGAAGGGACAACTCGTCCCAGAGCCTGAAAGCATCATTTTGTTAACAGCGATCTTGGCTCAGCTGAGGTCGTGCCCCACTCTTCCCTGTAGAGCTCTCCTGCCGCCTCCAGCCTGCACCTACTCAGGCTTTCCCGTGCGGGGTGTTCAGGAGCTGTAAACACAAATACAATCTCACCAGGAAAGAGGCTCTGAGCTCTTTCTTCCCCTGGGCCCAGCCTAAGAGGGAAGAGCTGTAGCCAGTTTTGCCTCCCAGTGCAGGACGCTGCTTTCCAGGAGGTGCTGAAGGCACAGGGACACTTGAAGCATCCTGAGACTGCTCAGGGCTGTAGCAGCTAGGAATGTGCAGCATGGAGAGAGAGCTAGACTTGCTCTGGGTTGAGCTTGGAAGCTGCTGATGGATGAGATCCACACCTCAGTTACGTGCGCTGGGCACCAGCCGCCGGGGCAGCCTCCAGGCACCGCCTCATGCACCTCGCACCGGCCCCGCGAGTCTGGGGGCTGCAGCATCCCAGGTCAGGAGCTGGCAACCCAACCTCTGCATTCTGCCTGCACAAGCCTGCACCTGTTGTGTTCTATTAGGAATCAAAAGCAAAGTTTTTAATTGGCAATATGGTCCATAGTATTCTGCTGGTACTGACAAACAGGCCAATTTAATTAAATTGGGAGAATTTTTCTTTTTTTTATTCAGTTGTCTGGAGTTCAAAGATCTAATTGTAATTCAAAGAAACATAATTGAAGCCAAATTCTCTCTCTCCTGGAGGAAAGGAAATACTTCTAAATAAAGTGTCTGCAAACAGAAGGCACTAGATTATATGTTTTCAAACTATGCAAAGTGAATGAAGAAAAATAACTTTATTTATAAAAAAACCTTATTCCTGTTTTATAACCAATTAAACAACCATTCTCTGAAAAGAATATCTTTTTCTGAATGGAAAAGAAAAATAAAATGAAAATGCATTTTTTCACGAAGGCAGCATGTTACTGAATATCAGTGCAATGACAAAGCTTCAAAACTCCAACCAGCTAATTTAGCAGAGTCTGGTCTACTACACAGTGCAAGATTAGGAAGTATGTTAGTCTAGAAATTTTCTTAGATCTAGAACACCCATATTGAACAGCAGCCCACAGTAACTGAAATTTCCATCCCTTCTTGGAAATTATTTGTGTGACAGAAATAGCTGTTTGTTTGCTCATCTCACATCTCAAGCCATTTTGACACTCCACATCTCCAAAACCAGCAAACGCTTTATGAAATTAGTGGGGGACAGAGGAGGAAAAACACAGCCAATGTAGCTGGGGAAAAATGCTACTGAATTCCAGCTTTTATAAGAATTCCACAAGGACCACAAGTTAGCATAGGTATGGAGTTGTCTGTCTGTGTATGCCTGCATTACAGCCAGAAAAATCAGAGGTGCTGCTCTATCCAGATGAGCAGAGCTTTAGTCATGCAGTGCCATTAATACAATGAAAATTATGACAAAGCCCTTTCCATCTCCTTAAGACTTTCAGATCCTTCTGATTATATGGTTGAAATTTTGAAAGTGCTTTTAATGTCCAACCCAAATTTGTTAAAGCCTAGATTATACCCAAATGCATATTGAAATCTATTTTTATTTTTCTGATGGTTAGAATTTTTTGAATCTAGTAATATAGATATGAAAAGAAATACATATTTAGCTATCTGCAGATTAAATGATAACTTTTTGAAGGTTCATCTTTCAGATACTGATACAAAATCTCGCCATTTGAGATATTCTCACTGGGACATTAATGCCAATGCAAGATGTCTGAAACACTGCTTTACATAAATCCATAAATTCGTACATTTCCCTAGTTGGAAAAGAGATTACTTAAGAGGGTCAGAACCCAAGCTTGAAACTTCAAGCCATGGAGTAATTAAAGTTAGAAGGCACTTTTGGAGGTCATCTGGTCCAATTCCTGCTCAGTTTGCCAGCTGAGTCTGCATGTGGTGGCTCTGAGGGTAATCACTTATAAATCTAGATAGGTGTAATATCACATAGATGTATCTATTACATATGTGTAACCAAAAAAGTTTAATGTTCAGGGCGACCTTTGTATGTCTCAAATTACCTGAAATACATCTTCACAAAGCAGGAAGAGGGCAGAAATTACTGGTGCTAATAAGCATTTATTAATTTAGATCTGATTTTCTTAAGAATATATACAAAGATCTATAAAATGGTATTTCACTCTACAGTTGCATAAAAACCTCATTCTGCCAATGAGATTTTTATCATGTCAGGGGCTAAACAGGGTTAAACGAATGTTTTTTATCTTCCTTCCTAAACAAACACATCCTAATCCTGCATTGAAGTTGTTGCTTGATTTATATCAAAATATATATATTTACATATATATTAATACCACTTACATAGATCTGTTGAGTGTGCATTGGTGAGGAATAACTTTAGCACAAATTGGGGCTGATGCAAAATAAATGCTCAGGAACTTTTTTCTCAGATCTTTGCCAGTGCATTTGATCCATAAATTCCTTTGCAATACTTTCTGGGCAGCATTTAATCATTCTTGGTGCAAGTGTAACCCTGTGGGCAGAGGCAGCCACGGCAGGTGGACCTGGGGTCACCACCCCAGGGAAAAAGGATTAATGAAATGATGCTCTCTTCATTGTTATAGCCTCCTTTATAGGCCCCTTAGCTCTAAAGGCATTATTTCTATACTGGAAATACATTAAAATTGTAGAAAATGATATCTCTGCTGGGAAATCACTGATGCACAAGGAAAACAATTTTTTTCCATCTTCCTTATTGATCCTTCTTTAGAAGACATGGTCAAACTCATTACTTAAATGTTTCATTAATATGCTGATACACCTTCTCTTAGCAGCCCAAAGCCACAGAAGTCCACATTACGGTTTGGGGAGATGCTTTTTTTTTTTTTTTTTTTTTTTAAATGGATTCAGCATGATTTTTTTTTTCTCTTGTGCTTTCTTTTTCCTGGAAGTAAGTTGATGCCTCTGTAAAAATAATCTGCACATTAGTAAAACTTGACAAATAATTATATTAATGGTATATAACTGTCTTACATTACTATATTTTCAAGCCTTTTGGCTTAAATTCTCAAAAATTAATATAAAGCACAGATTACCCATTTCAAAGCTATTGTGTTTTAGTTAATTGCTAATGCAAATCAACACTATAACTTTGGATGCTCTCTGCTGTCATCTCTATATCAGAGACATTCCAATGTGATTTCCAGGAGAATCATACCTAATGCTTCTTGGAAAGACACTTCCATGTGCTGGTCCATGCATTATTTAATATCACAGACAGCAGCAATAACTTTCAGTCTAAATTGGGGGCCAGATTGGACACATCTTATTTAAGTAGTGAGCAATAACTCACAAAGGATATCCCTTTGAAATAAGGTATTATTTCCTAATCCACAAGAACATGATTTTCACAACTTGTTACATGGAGAAGGGGAAGGATACTCCTCTCTGGCAAAAAAACCTTCTATGGCTGGTCAGTCTTCCAGCCTTCAGATATGTGGTCATCTATTAACTTGTCAAAATCTCTATAGTTCCAGTGACTTTTAAAAGAGTTATGCCAGTTTGTACCTGCTGTGGCTCTGTCCTCTAATTTTTCTGAATAGACAAAATTAATTTTAACTATTACCAAGAATTTTGTTGTGAAACGTCACCTAAGAGTTAATTGCTAATACTGCATTGTTTACAAGCAGAATCAGAGTAGCCACAAAGTGCCTATAGGGAAAGATCTGAATAGCTAATGACTAAATAATTTAAACCTACTTAAAAATTTATTTATTAAAAAAAAAAATCTGGGCTATTTAATCTTTTATACAAAGTAAGCTATAGAGCTTTCAGCAAAGATTTAATAAACTACTTGAACATAAACTGAGTTTTCCATTGAAAGCACCAATGTTTTCCACCTCCCAGGGAAGAACTGAAACAAGGCTTACCAGTTCACCTGACTGTTTAACTAGCACTGTTTGACTTAATGAAGAGTCAAGTTCAATTCATTCTCCGATGTGCACAAAAAATTACCCTAATCTGTAGATCCTACATTATTCATGGTGATAAAACAGTCGGTGGGAAGGAAAGATGCATTCCAGGTTCCTGCTGCGGACACAGAGACGCTGTGTGCAGATGTGACGTATGAAGATGTGGAGATAGCAGATGTGGAAGAGAAGGCAGCGTCTCTGGAAATCTAACAGCATCTGAATTCTCCCTTGCTGACTCACATGTCAAGTAAAGGTATCTCGATTGAAGCAGAAAATGTTTTCACAAAGCTGTGCCACGGATTCTCTTGTCCTGTTTGTGTTTGTGTTTCTGTTCTGTCCATTTATGTTGTTCAAGTCCCAAGGCTATGTGCAGGACTGAGTTTCTGTTCTTGCCATAAAAATGGCACCTCTCTCTCTTTTACTACTAAATGTTCATCACAAATACCCAACCTTTGATTTTATTAGGGCTGCAAAACATGTAATGCAAAGATTAATCTATTTCCAAATCACTTTCCACATCAATGATGGAAACTTGGATGCTTTTCTTAGAGAGGAGAAGATCCAGTCAGTTATCAGAAGTTCCATACCAGAAAATGAAATTGAAATATTTGGACTAAGAAATCATGGAGAAACTGTCTTGTAGTCCTGCTCCCTTTGCCTAGAGTTGTGCTGCTGCTGCTACAATTCTGGATGAAACTATAAAGTTCCATAAGAGCCTGAAATCCCGGATTCACAGTTTTCAGCAAAACTTGTTTCACATGGCCACAAGGGTGGTTAAGCTGTATTTTGGCCATTTGTTGTAGTCCTGTAGTAAGGGAGGCTGAGGAAGTTCACAGTAGGAAAGAAAATAGTTTTGATCTCTATTCAGTGGTTCGGGTGGGGTGGATTTTAGGTAGGTCACCTGTAGAAGACAGTTTATTTCCTAGGCACTGCTTCTGCTGCAGCTATCATTCCATGTACTACTCAAATTATGTAATGTAGTTAAAATCTTGGCATGAAATGATTATTTAAAACAAAGCAAAGCTAAACATATTTCTGTCATCCCTAAGTCACAGAGGCACTGAAGCACATATGAAAATAATTATTGAAAGAATATTACAGTTCTCATTAAAAAAATAGGTACAGCTGAAACACTTATATTATGGGACTGAGCACACAAGTCTCAAAATGGTTTTTTGAGAGCCAGAAATTACTGGAGGGGCACAAATGAATGCTCCCAGCACTGACTTCTCAGTCATCTTTACTGAACATGAAGGCCCCAAACTGCCAGCAATCAGTCATTTCTGAAAACTGTGCCTGCCCTGAGATTTAAAGGCCGTCCGGATTCCTGTGAACATTTCCACTCTGCTCCCCTGAAGAGATGATACCTGGCAACGCAGCACCTATGGATCATGTTGTGGATTTTACAAGCTTTCTTGTAGCCATTCAGCAATCCCAGCAACATCACTGGGGCTTGTCAGCCATTTTGAGTAAAGCAGTCCAGTTCTTAAACCTCTTCACAGACTTCTAAAATATCATATGGCAGTGCTGGTTTTGTATTAGTGTCTACACAACTGTCAGTCACAGCAGACCGGTTTATCTTACAGTCCTTCTACATCTTGCCCAAGACATGCACTCACAGTAACTACTGCACTTAAGATGGAATAAGCTTTTGCTCTTTGTAGCTACTGTTAAAGCATCTATTTTCCATATTTTCAGATTCATCTGAATTTGGCTACAGCAAGTGTTTACAAAGAAAGGCTTAAAATGAAAAAATTAACTTGGTTTGTGTTTTGTTTCATTCCTGTCAGTTCATGAAAACACTTTTAAAAAAAGCCCCGTGCAGTGCATTTATTGAGAGTGCTAACAATAAAACTTCTGGTTTGCAGTATTTATGGTGTTTTCTAGTTCACTGTGCTGAAAAATTGTAGTGCAATTTTTGCATTGCACAACTGATTGGATTCAAGTCATGAGTGACCACGAGGGTTATTGTCCCTTTTACAATATTTCTGGTTGCTACAACATGGGCTCACAGCCAGTTGCCACAAAAATTGCCCGAAACCATTGCTGCTAACCAGTGTTAGCAGCTCTGGCAAAGAACCAGAAGCTGAAATGTAGCAACCAGTCTAGAATCTGTTTCTTCAGCAGAACACTGAGGTGTATTTTTAAATAAATTGATAAGGGATATACGTCTCCAGGTCTATCAGAACAGATTGGTGTTATTAATCAAAGCTGAATTACGCCACAATATAAAACTTGTGGGTCTGGAGAGGAACTGTATGTTACCCTGAGGGAGGACAGCAAAGTGTAAAGAGATGAAGGAAACTTTTGGCCAGTAAGGAATAGAAAGATAATTATAGAAACAAGCATATATCATTCATTTTGAACAGCCTGAGCTTGAAGTGCAGCATTTATAGTTACTAGAGCTCTGGAGGAGTCTAAGATGTGATCAGATGATTCAGATAAGCCTGCATAACTTAAGATGATTATTTCCTTTTTTTTTTTTTTTGAGCTGGAATTTTGTATGACTATATTTCTTTATATTTTATTTACTGGAGGTTATATAATCTGTATCTGTTTTCACTGTGGTAAAGGATACTCATGTTAGCAGCGAGAAACAGCATTAGAAACAAACAGAAAAGGAAGAAATAGCTACAGCTATTCTGCATCAATCATAGGTTCAGCTTGAGTTGATCTGCTTTATTTGAAAGTATCTAGCTATATCTAAGTGTAAAAGGTTTCATCTTGGAATTATTGTGAACCTCAGAAGTTTTCTTTGTTGTTTTACATTTTTACCATTTCTCTCCCCTTCCATCCCCTTCTCTCCTTTTTTTTAATTTTTTTCTTTAAACCATTCTATGCACCTCTAAATGTGAAATCTAAGGTGCTTGGAGCATGGTTTTTGCCTGTTGCTATTACTCAGCTCCTGCAGATTTCCACTATAGTTAGCAGATCTCAAGAGAAGGAGTAAATAACCATTACTGAAATGTGATTTGACTAGCTCTGTTTTAACTTGAGCTCACTTGATTTTTTTTCTGGCTGTGTTTTATTGTATATAATTGTCATCTGTTAGTAGTCCATGTGATATCCCTTCCCCAATGATCTACATTGCTTTTATAAAGGATTGCTCTAAAATCTCACTATAAATTAAAAAGCTCAATTCTCTTCTCAGCAAGTAAGATTAGGAAAATATGGATGCCCTCCAGCCATCTATTTAAACAACATTAACTCAAAACCCCCAACCTTATTGTTCAATTAGACTTGAGAAATTAAAAAAAAAAGGTTCTTGTTCTGTAATACCCTATGAGGCACTCATATTTGCGGGCTTTCAAAACTCCTGCACATTTTTTTTCTGTATTTCGTCTGCATGGTAATTTCACCCAGAAGGAAGTCACTTCTGGAATCAATCACTCATGATGTAGTCATCTTCTCATCACTATCTTTCAATGTTTAAAAACAAACATGTGAGGTGCTAGAAATGTCAGCAGTTTTGCTTATTGAGTAACACTCCTGAGCATTTTTTTTGAAATTTAAAATACCTTTTTTTTTAAATTGGTCTACTAGTGTGAGCTATAAATTGAACTTAGGCTGAACATAAATTCAAGTTAAACTGAATATAAATCCTTATTAGAATTACATCTATCAGGGAATGTTTTCATTCTCATCTTCTACATCTCAGTACACAGAAGAGCTCTATAATGAAGTGTTCCTGGTGTTGGGCCAGGAGCCAGGAACACAGAATGCTTACTGCAGCAAAAGGACTAGTGTCCTACTTGCTGTGCTAAGCCAAGTGATATCTTCTCTGCCTGTTCGTGTAAACCATTTTTACAACATTCATAAACACATAAATGTCCCTTATTATTTGATGAAGACTGGGTATGATGCTAAACCATCTCATGATGGAGGAGGAAACAATCCCTAACCATTCCTTAGGGATGGACTTGCATTGTGCTTAGCAGCAGCATTAAAGCCCATATTGTTGGTAAAGCAACTGGGTCAGATAAGGCTCCTCAATGTTTAGGGAGCCAAAAATAAATGTGAAACTAGTATAGATTTATTCTGAGTGTATTAATAATTCTTACTTCTCTCAGATCATGGAAGTATCATTACTGGAATGCTTTTAGATAGAAATGCGTCTGAAGAAAGAGCTGAACGAACAGAAAATAGCTGCTCAATACACGTCTTTAATTACATCATGATGTAGCTAACTCATTCACAAAATAAGAGTAAGCAAATGGTAAAAATTAAACTGGTTTTTGTCATTTCTTTTTTAAACAATGCTTCTGATTTAACTTCATTTTTAATGCATGGTAACCAATAGTAACCCATGTGTTCCCACATAAACCAACTTATATCATGCAAGACGCTGTTTGCACTCATGCTCGTAAAACAGACTGTGCAGGGGTGGATGTGGAATTTAGTTCTGATAACAGGGTAGATGTGTGATACATTAAGAATGTAAGTGGCAAACTAATGTCTCTATGTCAGCTGAGTGGGAAAATCGTCAACAAGTGTTCTGCAATTCCCCTATGGAATTTATTTGTTTTGGTGGACTTTCTTTGGTGATTGCTTCTGTCAGGATGGCCTCATGTCAAGGTCTCTTTAGTCCCATGGGATGTAACAGCACGCCAGCTTCTGGGTAAGGACTGACAGCCCCTCTGCTCTAAAATGCTCCCAGGCAGGGTTTCTCAACTCACCCCATGCCTGTTCAACCTGGAGAAAAGGAGGTTTAAGGGGAACCTTATCACTCCCTACATTTCCCTGACAGGAGGTTGTAGCCAGGTGGGGATCAGTCTCCTCTGCCAGGTAACAAGGGACAGCACAAGAGGAAACAGCCTCAGGTTGCACCAGGGGAGGTTAAGGTTGGATGTTATGAAAAAGTTTTTCATTGTCAGGCACTGACTGGAACAGACTGCCCAGGGAAATGCTGGAGTCACCAGCCCAGAAGTGGATGTGATACTTAGGGACATAGTTTAGTGGTGAACACGGCAGTATGGGGTTAGTGACAGGACTCAATGATTTCAGAAGCCTTTTCCAGCCTTACTGATTCCATGATTCTGTGCCTTTGCCGTGCTGTGCTCTCTTCCAAGTGCACTTCTCAATGTCTCTGCTGCTGCAGCAGCCTTGTTTCCC
Organism: Donacobius atricapilla; assembly: GCA_013397315.1. NCBI lineage: Eukaryota > Metazoa > Chordata > Aves > Passeriformes > Mimidae > Donacobius > Donacobius atricapilla. The sequence goes on along the minus strand of WBMY01001050.1, from coordinate 235,742 downwards.
TCCGCACTGCGCGGTGATGTCAGTAACTCATTCTCCATGGAGTCATGGCTTGTTACTACTGCCTAAATAAAACTCTGGTTGTACCATGCAAGAAGTCAAATAAATTAGCCATAGATGCCGGGTCAGTCAGATAAATATCTGTGACAGCTAAACCAAGGAAAACGAAGCTGTGGGCAGGTCAAGAGGAGTTCAGACCCTGGCAAGCCTCTGTCCTGAGGCCGTGCAGCCTCAGCGCAAAGCAGTGGCTGTGTGTGTTGCTGGGCTGCAGCTGCAGTTTACACATGATGCTTCCAAAAATCATCACATAAATTGTGATGCAAAGCTGCTGCATCTTACTTGCCTATTTATGCCCCACTTTTCCGGAGACAATTTCAAAAAGAAATGCTGGGGTCCTGAAAATTTTCTGAAAATGGGCACCTGAAAATTTTATAAAAAAGCTTACTTTGGATATGTAGTCCATAGAAAGAAAATCTCACTATTCAGCTATAATCGGCTATGTCACTATATTCAGCTTTATATGCAAGAATTTCAGAACCTTTTTTTCTGAAAAAATGGTCAATTGTTTTAAAGGTCCTAACTAATAAATACCATGGTGACTCTGTAACTTTATTTTAGTGAGAAGAAACTGTGTATGGGCTCACTCAGTGTCTTATCTTTTCTCTTTTTCTATCAATCTCCAATAAGTAAAATGTAAGGCACATAACATGCAAATTCTACCTAGCTCTGAAGATTTTTGACGTTTGAGTGGGCTAGGCATAATGATCACTGCAAAGCTTATCTTCCCATCCCTTGCATTTGAATGCGACTATTAAGGCTCGTCAAAACACCAGGAAAGTAGGAGCAATTTCTATTCCATACACATATAAACATATATCTCCCAGAATTCTCTTTTTCCTCCACAAATATTTTGGCATACCTTTTTTTACTCTTGTCAGCATTATAGAATTTTACTTTATAAATTGTCATTGCTCTGATTATGGTTGGAGAAGTTTTTCCTTGTAAAAGGAATGAAAATTTTACAGAGACAGACACTAGAAACTTCTTTATAAGCAGATGTTGTTCAGGGCTAGAGAAAGCTGGATGACTGATAACTGGAAAAGAGAGCATGAATAAGAACAATAACCAAGTAAAAGCAGAAGTTATGAGTGGTTTTGATTAATGTTTACAACTGGCTACAAGGGTCAGAAGTAGTATGGATGAAACCATAGACATATTCCAAAAGCATTATTTTGAAACACTGCATTGGGAGTCAAGTTTATCCAGCACTATTACCAACTTATTTCTGAAATTTCTGGAGAGAAGAAACCATCGTAAGGTCTAAGAGATGTAACTAGAGTTTCAAAATATGTTTAGCAATGGAATAATAGAGGGTGCTGAAGATGCTACAGATAATGACACAAAGTCCAGAAAGACATACAGTGGTGAAAATGTTTCCTTCAGTACAAGAGATTATATAAGAGGATTTTCTTTTCTCCTTGTCTCCTCATCTCCTGCAGCTCTGTACTGTGGCTAAGTCAAAGGATCCACTAAATGTGCTGCAGAGACTGCTCAGTTGAAAACCTAAGTGTCCACGTATTCATGCCACAATGTGGCATCAAGTTTCCTTGGCTCCATCAGAGCTCTCTAGAGCATCCACTATGGCATGACAGGAAGAAGCTTTAAAGGTGAATCAACAAGGCCAAGCAGGGACAGGCAGATGTTACCATCTGGCATTACTAGGTCATCCTGGATTAGTCCATGGCCAGCTGTGGGGTCTCCTCAGAAGAGATGTAAGCACCAGCTACTGTCATTTATAGGGGTTGCGCAGCTTGTGAGCACTGAGGCAAGGTCCACAAAGGAATTTAGGGCAGCTGCACAAAGCGTCATGGCAACTCAGAGCAGGCTCACTGGCAAAATGCAGAGGGTTTCAGAGCCCATGTTCCATGATACAGAGGAGGCACCATGAGGTTTCAGAGATTTTGTTGGTCCCGTATGGATCCTACCCTAACTGCATAATCAGGAACTCTAAAAACAAGAGTCTTGCCATGACTTGAGTAGATGCTGATTGGACCATCAGGTGAGGATGGGCACCTGCAGATCCCTAAAATTAATGGGAGGTGTACAAAAGCTAAGGATGAAGGTGTTTTACTAATTGTAGCATATCTCCCACATGGATAAATCCATCTTCAGTTTTCCCTTGCTACAGATCCAGCAGCTTTTATGAGCTACAGACTTATGCAGAATAACTGACAGTATTGATAAGAAGAAATTCCACTGGAAGCCACTGAGGTAAAACTTTGCATGCAATTTATTCTCCTGAGATCCTGGGGAATTTGGCAAACACACCTCAGGATAATTTGTTCAATAAAAAACAGGTGCTATTCTAAGCTCTACAGTTTTCTAGGACAGATTACCAAAGAAATAATTTGGAAGAGAGGACATAAATGGAATACATTTGCTGGCAAATGTTGCATTTTTAGCTTATATCTGTCAGATTTTCCAGGATTATGCTTTCCATACTGCCAGCTGCTCAGTATTCCAATCCTTGTGCAGAAAAACATGTTGGTAAACATTTAAACACAAATGAAAGTGTTTTCCTGGATAAAGGCTCGAATGCTTAAAACCTTGCAAAACTGAAGCCCAGCTTAGCTGCCTCAGTCTGTTTTCCAAGGTGTCATTGCAGACATGACATCTTTGTTAAAGAAATACATTGTTTACCTACCTTTTGGAATTGTTGCTCGTTAACTAAAATGAGAGGTCCTATTTAAAATATGCACTTTTTATGGTTGGAGGTAATTTGATTATTAAATTTCTGCCTGGGCTTTTCATTAAATCCTTTCATTACTATTTTATTGAGGAGCTCAGAATATTGCATATGCAGGTAATGACTGCAGATAACAAATGTTTCTTAATTTTTAGTCTGAATCTATATTGCATTGAATTTAATCACGTCTGTGCTTATCTACTATAGAGAGATGAAGAGAGATAACGCCTTGGGGATGGTAACAGAAGAATTTATTTCACATATATAGTACCTTTCCTCTTTCTTTTTTTTTTCCCCTTCCTTAACAAATTGTATAATTAAAGCTGCTAACAATTTCCCCTTCTAGTATTCTCCACAAGCTTTCACATACTCAGAACTTTTTCAAAGTTACCATAAGAGATGAATTTCTTGGTTTCTGGCCAAAGATTAATTTTATTTCAAAGCCTAAAATAAAATCCACTTTTTGAAATCAGTAAGGCTAAAATTATTCCTATCCCCTTTTAATATCAAATTTGTGTATGGGTTGTTTTCACACATATAAGCCCTAGATGACAGAATAGTAAATTTTGGAACTCATTATAGAAATAATACTTATTAAGAGGTATACCAGAGTAAAAGTGGTTGGCTATTAAGTGGTTAAAATGCATTAAGTGGATAAAATAGTGGTTGAAGTCAGATATTAAGAGCAGGTAATTTGGAATTGCTTAATTTAATTTCAGAGCAGTGAACTGTCCCTGGAGGTACTGGCGGCATGTGGCGAGAGGAAAGATACACTGTCCTCACCTGGACAAAATAGCAGAACCTTGGATTTACAACCTTTTGACACCAAGGAGGCGGAGCTGTGCATCTGGATAACAATAACCAGTGCAGGGAAGAATATTTTCATGTTGTTCACCATCGAGTCTTAAGTATGGGTTTCAGAGCCTTCTCAGTTGTGCTGGACACGGAATTTAGGAATTTGACCCGAAATATTTGTCATGACTTTAATCTCATGTGCTACATTAGAGCCTTATTATGGTTTTAAGTAATTTTAAGTGCATGCTGTAAGTCTTTAAAGCAGCTTAGTGGGGGTTTTTAGCATTTCCTTTGGAAACCAGGAAATAAAATGAGAAAAGTAATTTTTAATGTATTGTTGGTTGTTCTTGCCCCAAAGAGCTTGCAAACCTCCAGTATGTTTATTCAATACAATGTGGTTTGTGATACTGATAAATCATTTGGTTTAACTAAAATAGTAGCAATATTTATAATTGTATTCTAAGGACCTCCAAGAATTTTACTGCTGGTAACCCTTCCCTCTTCCAAATCCTCACCTTTCCAGAAAATAGTGACTTCTTTACTCCATTACAAAACAAAATTTTAATACTCAAACACCTTTGATTTAATACTCAAACACATTTGAGCCCTCACAGGCTAGACAAGTAGAATTTAAGTTACATATAGAGAAGCCAAAAGGTGTCTTTTTAATATTCAAGTTCAGCTGCTAAGACAGTTCTTGGCAGCGTTAATATTATTACAGGGGTCACGTGCCCCATCTTCTTTCTGAAGCCAGTATCAGCTTTCTCATCTGTACTCTTCTTCAGGTGTGGAATGTCTCTGGTCTCTGACTCCCAAAACATATACCCAGGCTGTCTTCGCTCTGCATGTCTTCACAACATGCAAATGGTTGTTCTGCACCTCTCTTTGCTAATTTGAACATACCTTGAACAAATTAAAAACATATTTGAACTCATCTTCCCAGTCCCTGTATGTTTTCTATTTGAAGCATAGCAGAACTCTTGTCACTATGTTAAAGACGTTATATAATTCTGGTCTTCATAAATCACTTCTAGACCAGGTTCAGTTCTGCCTCTTATTCAAAGCAAGTGTACAACCTTCCTGGACCCAGAGCTGAATTCCTTACTCCTTGAATTAAGTAACTCTAAGGGTTATCAGTAATTCATCTAAGAAGGTCAAGCTGACTGTAATATTAATAATATATCAATTATTTGGTGGCATCCTTCATTCACTGACATTTGTCTGCTTGCCTTTCCTGTTTTATCTGTTTTGGCCATGGTATCACAGTTGTCTTGAAAATATTGTCCATTCCCAAAAATAAGAACGAGCTAATGATTTACATACAGAATTATGTCATTGATTTTTGGGGGTGTCAGGTGCATTTTTCTGCTCAGAGAGTCAGTTTAAAAGCTTAAATTTTGGAAGAATGGCTCTTAGAGCTTTAAAAGTAGAAACCAGAGGCATTGATCAGGGTAGCAGAGGGGAAAAGTCATTGTAGACTCCTTGATAAACTCTTTTCTTTTGCCTGCTTCAGTATCTGCTGTGCACCTGATTGAAGCCCTTTTAGTGTTAATTTGTAGTGTGAAGTCTTTTGTGTCTTCACCAGTTTTTTGGTGTACATCCCTTTCCATGGGGATGTGCACAAAATGTCCAAGAGATAACTGATCTTTGTGTCTGATTACCAAGGACACTCTCATTCTGCTTTGGTGACACCCTTCTCAACCTTTAGCAAACATATGTGTGGTTCAGGAGGTCCCAGAAGTGCATCACTGAATAATATATTGACTAATACATTGATTAGTTTAGTGAGGCTTCCTAGAATTATCTGATTAATTGCTCTTAATGGTTCTCTTTCTCGTTCTTTCTCCTGCTATATCTTTTTCTCTCTCTTGAAAAATAATCTTAGGGAATTAAATGAAAGTGGAATTTAGGGGATAATCCTCAATCTGTTGCAGCAGCCAGAGTTCTGTTTGGATCTGAAGATATCTTGCTACAGATTAACAAAAGCTTCATATGACCAGAACATGCTATTTGTGTTACACAATAAAACACTGAGCCACTAGTGTAGGAAAACACTCATTTTCTCCTCTCATCCACTTTTTGGGGGGGAATTTTGGCAGAAGATTATTATCAGCATGTACGAGATCCCCTTTAAGCTGCATTTCTCCACAATGGATAGAACCAGACATATTTGTCAGCAGAACATGGAGCACTCAAAAAGTTGAAGATGAGAAATAGCTCAGAAAGAAAGGTAGCCTTTTATCTCAAGGGTTCACATCAAAGTCCAAGATGCCATTCAGTAAAAAAATAAAATTTCATACATGATTACCTGCATCATTTGGAAAGAACTAATTCAAGCTTAAAAAGTAAACAACTTCTTATGCCATTCCTTCCAAAAGATCCTAATTATCCTGAATTTATCTTAAATAGCTTTCTTACATATAATGATCTCTTATTTCTGGTAATAATCTGTGTATATTGCTTTAGGTATGGTAAAACTGATATTTCTTTAATGTTTTGCTGGCTGTCTGCAAACAGATGAAAGTTCTATCTTATAAGACTAATATTTAGTTTCATACACAATGGCCAGATTTCACAGCTAAGCCTACACACTGTGTTGTTCTTTACTGGATATGTGTGAAAATGTCCTTCCACTAGATGCGAAAAAATAGAACTGATCCTCAAGATACAAAAATCTGTTTTAAACAGTAGTGATTTTTTTTTTTTAGTGGTGATCAACTGTTTCACTAAGGTTCTTGTATTATTTACTGAATTTCTATTGCCTGCTATCACTTTACAGTAGTAGTCATACCATAACGTAGTCATTACTCTGGGTCAAATCAGTGGTATTTTGTGCCATGCATTTTTCATCTGGCAGCTGCCAATAGCAGAGGATAAGAGCAAAAGATAAGGGGAGAAATAGCCCTGGTAAAATCCCTCCTCTTCCAGAAACATACAGCTAGAGTTTTCCTATCATGAAATACTATCACCGAATTTAATGGATTTTAAAATATTTTTCTTCTCTTTGAACCTGTATAAATATTTGGGCTGTGCATCACCTCACATATTAAAAAGAAAAACATTTTTGTAAGTTTTCAGTCAGGGATAATATCATTGAATGCTCTGTGTCCTTTATGTAAGAGAGAACAAGTAAAGCTGCTGTAGTCAACTTTTTCCATGTTGCTTAGGACATCATGTAGAAAAACATTATGCAGCTGAGGTAGTCATTTACATGGGAAAGTATTGGTTACATTTCTCTTCTGCTTATGCAGTCACTGCTGGTTTTCATCAGCATTAAAGCCTCCTTTTCTGACAGCAGTTGTGTTAAAAATATTACTGTTATATAAATAAGAGGATATCACCGTGTGTCAGACTGAATATCCAATATTCAGTCTGACAAGACTCGCATATTAATTTTCTGTCACAACTATACAAACACCCCAGAATCACACTGGATATAATCCTCACTATTCCCTCAATAGTTTTCTTCAACCTACCACCAGCACCCCTCTTTTACCTCAGTTTGTCTGAGCCAGTTGGCAGGTGTTGGAACTTGTGAAAACATGTATCTCCCCCTACCCACTCTTTTTTCATATGAATGAAAAAAAAAAAAAAAGTAGTCATTTTTTAAATTTCTCACATTGAAGGAGATATTTACACATTCTTATATTAATTAAGTTCTAAGCACTTCATATGAAAAATTTAAAAGCAAGTATTATTTTCTGTTTTGCCGTTTTCTTCACTTTTTGGCTTAACGTAAAGCTAAATTTCTTCTTCATTAGAAGAATCAAGTAAGCAGGTTACTTCTGGACATTTAAACAGGAAACCAGACCAAATTCAAACAGCAAAGCTCCTACTTACTGCACCAGAGCTCTCCTGAGGCAGGTGCTCCCCTAAATAAAATGCCTGTAAAGACATGACACCTCCACAAGTACACACTCCAGCTGAATTCAGACTCACACTCTGCTTTTTGCAGCATCATGACAGTTTAGGCCACAATCCATTATCACAAGGCAGCATGCAGTGAATGCTAAGTTTACAGTCATCAAATGTCACTCACCAAATTGAGTCCAAAAGGATCAGTACATTTAGAATGGACACTTCAGACTGTTCCTTTCTCATCTCTCCATCACCTAAAATATCTCTTCACCCTGGTTTTTGTGTGTTGGATATTTTCCCTAGGGGCAGTTTTAGTCCCTAACTTCATTGGTGCTCAATGAGTTTTCGTCTCATTCTATGAGCAAGGATCTTCCTTACCTGATAATAATTATAGTTACCTGACTATGGTGATGGGCTCTTTTCTCCTGTAATTTACGGTTCTTTCTTGGTATTTTCCACAGTCTTTTTATTCATTGTATAAGGAATGTATCTTGTTCTAAGTAAACAGCTCCCTGCTTTGAGCCCAGAAAGTTCACATCTACTTCCAGTGAAGTTATCTGGGTGTCCATTTCCATCAGCTGTCATAACTTTTCTAAAAAGAAAATGAATACATCTCTTTCTCCTATGTTGTCAAAAAGCCTCCCTGGTGCTTGTTCAGAACTTCCACTCGCAGAAAAGAGCTCGTTTTCTAGACTGGAGAAATTCCTTTTTCTCCAGAGGGCCAGGAAAATACTTATGTGCCACTTAAGATCAAGGTACATTACAGTCTGTGGGCTGAAGTGGAGTGTAGAGTTTTAGCTAATCATCTATATGGAATAAAAAAAAAGAAGGAATGAAGGAAAAAAATATTTAGAGGTATTGTAAATCAGTTAGCTGGAATGTAGGTTGAGAGCTTTCTGCAAAAGCATTATGCAGTGTAAGAAACACTTTTTGAAGATCCTTACTGAGTTATAATTTAATTTTGGGTGATTTCCCAGTTCTTAGATGTGCACAAAACCACCTGTAAGAATCCATTCTGGATATGCCCCGGCCTTTCCTTCAGCAACAGACTGACTTCAGTGGAACAGGGATAACTGGGAGAATAAAATGGAGGACTGTCACATGGGAAGATTTTCAGAACTGCTGAGATCTTCAGCATTAGGTGTTGGATAGGATGTTGGTTTCTTAGTAGACAAAACTAGGAAAATTCACAATTATATCTTATCATCCATGTTAAAAGAAATTTGCAATAGAATTTTTTTCAAAAAAGTACAACTCTAAACAGGCTATGGATGTCAAAAATGCCAAAAAAAGAAAGCCCTCTTCAGCTCTGACATCCTGTATCAGGTTTGGGGATTTTTTTTCTTAATCTCTGTATTTGTATGTATTGTCCAGACTCTTTTCTGTGGTGTCCAGCAATAGGGTGAGCAGTTTTGGCCATAAGCAGAAACACAAGATGTCCCACCTCAACATGAGGAAGAACTTCTTTATGTTAAGGGTGGCAGAGCCCTGCAACAGCTGCCCAGGGAGGCTCCTGGAGTGTCCCTCTCTGGAGACATCCCAAACCTACCTGGACACGTTCTTGTGTCCCCTGCTCCAGGTGGCCCTGCCTTGGCAAGGAGGCTGGACTGGATGATCCCCAGAAGTCTTTTCCAACCCTAAAGATTCAGCGGTTTTGTGATTTTCTGAGCTTGAATTCACATTCATCAAGCCCCCAGCTTCCACTCTGTTCTTCACTGGCAGTCTTACACAAGTCACCGCCAGTCTCACACAAGCCACCTCTCTTTTTGCACTAAAGTTTTCTGTGAGTGGGGCTGCAGGTGCAATGGTTTGCAAAGCTGCAGTCCAGACTGCACCAACAGAGAACCCCAATACACTTATGCTGTAACCCAGTAATGCTGATGAATGCTAAAAAGCAAGTAATCAATCTCTCCCCCTAACAGAATGTAGGAATATATATGTAGGAACATATATAACTTTTCCAGCTGGAGTGGCTGACACTCACGGTAACAAGGGGCAGGCTGCAGGGTACTGAGCCAGCTCCAAATGAGCCAGAGCATCTCTCTCTGCAGTGCAGGGCTAGGCAGAGCCATTGACCTTAAAACTGCCTCTGCTTTGGAGCTTACTTGAGTGTCTACATGGTACTGTAAAAAATCAACCATCCTGTAAGTGTGTGCTTCTGTTACTGGTCACCTGTGTCTAATGCTTTATCTAATCATTTAATAATTCATTATTCAATTCACAATTCAATTCTCTATTGGAGAAAGAGGTGGTCATTACTTAAGCATATAGGAATTTAATTGTACTGGGACTGAGACTTGGAAAGGGCTCCCCTTGACAAGATATTTACTTCTTTTCCTTTCCCCCATTCACTCCTATTCTTCCCTTTTAACTTTTTGTGCAACTGTTACAGAACTTAGTAACATATGTCAATAGAGCAAATGTAGCATAAATGAAAATAATGCAAACACAGTCCAAATCAACAAGATACTTTTTCCAGATTACCATTAATCATGAACATTTTAAACCCTAAAGACCCTAAAGCATGATTTGGATGGCCATGAAGAAGATATATAATATGAATAATATGGGAAATATTACATTAAAAGAGCAGATTCATTTCCTAAGATATTTTTACTGTAGTCAGTTTCTATAGTTTTTTATTGTCAGCTTTCACTTTCTAGATTTTCAAAGATTCAAACTTTCTGAAAGACATCTAACATCACTTTCCATACTCACTGGTATATTTTGGAATACGTGAGTTTTGGCATGCAAGTGATGTTTAGGTGGTTTAGTCACTACAGAAGTCAGTTAAAGGGTTTCATCCATATTTCTATCCTATCTTTTCAAGCAGGGAAAGAGTGACTGTAGTCTTTTTTTACCCCGTCAAGTTATTAATGATAGAATTTAACTTAATTTTCTAATCCACTTCAGGTCAGTAGTTTTGGTACTCTTTTTATAACAATAATAGTTTGTGTCCCAGCACTACAGCTCAGAGCAGGCAGGAGTGCAGCATGGCAGTGAAAAACTCACAGGTGGGCCTTGCTCCCCCTGACACGCTCAAGTACTGCAAGTCCTGCGTCCACACAGCTTTGGCTCTGCTGACACAAACACTGGAGTATATCAAATATTCAGCTCCATGGTATCATGGACAAGGATAAAGTCATACTTTAAAAGCACTTAGATCCACATCTTCTATCATGACACTTCTTTAAAGGGGACCAATCCTCCTGAGGTGAGAAATTGTCTCTTGCTGAGCTACTCCTTATTCCAGTAATGGGACCTCTGGCTTGGTGTTGTACACTGTGTGAAAGTATTGGAAGTGTATGAGTAACTGTGGCTGCAGGATTCACACCAAACTGATATCAGCAAGTTTTACAGTAATTCTAAGTGACTGCCCATCTGAAGGATATTCTTTTAGTCCTTCTTATTGTATTGCATCACTTTATAAGAGCAAAATAATTTTATTTACACCCATGTTCATTAATTTACTAATAAAAGTACATGTACTCACTTAGGCACCAGACTATTTTGAGGCTAAAATGATTGCTTATTTATAGGGTTTTTGATCAGTCTTGACAGTCTTCAATTTTAGGCATGTAGCTGCAGCATAAAAACATTGTCATGAAAACACTTAGGCACAAACAAGTGAAAAAAAATTCCCCCATTTCCCATCTGAACATTAATTTCCACTGTATTATGTGGCTTTTGCTGGCAATTTGTGAAAGCTCTGCAAAAATAACTGATAAACTGCATATATAAATAGCATGCAGAGTACAGCTCTAAATCATTTTGAAACTTTGCTGGTGAGTTCCATGACATGTAATGTTTTAAATACATGTTGTATGTTCAATAAGGACAATCAAATAATTAGTTCTCTTTAAACCACATCAGGTGTACAAATACATTTTTCTAAATAATTTAAAATTGTCTCTTGATCCAGAGACATTTTTATGTACAATTTTCAGAAACTGGGAGCTTGCTCTAATTTTCAGTGAACACAGGTCCAAGCCCGTGTGGACTGCACACTGCTGTTCCACTGATCTGAGGGGGAAGATGAGGAGGGAACTTAATGCGAGAAGTTTGCAGTCCAGTTGTGAATGTCAATAAACCAAGTGGAAGAAAGCACTTCCTAAAACTTGAGTGTGCCCAGCTGTAAGGATGTACTTTGTGCATTGAATAAAACTGATACAAACTCTGTAAAGGTAAAACACTACAGCGATGTAAAATGACATTTTTTCTGTTCTCATTCATGATTTACTGAAGTAAATGCCAGAATTTTAGCAACTTCCATTAATGCCTGAGTGATGTCTTAACTTTCCCCTTCCTTCTTCAATCTTCTAAATATTAATGATTTTGCAGAAAGAAATTTCTCTATATAGTAATTTTTTGTCTTAATAAGGTTCAAACTTCTGACCAGAAATGGTAATCAAATGTGTTCAATTACTTTGATCAGATTCTGCAAATACTCAAACTTCTGTGTGTGCTCTGATTGCTGTCAACACATTTATTCAGATATTTTACAGGGAGCACCTTCGTTAGTGTTCAGTTGGTCCTTCAGAATTGCAGTGTCCAAGAATAGTGATACACAATACAATAATATTCCTCTCCTTCTGAAGGGTTGGATGAATTTTTAACAAAGAAAACCTTTTATCTTGGCTATAAATAAATGGTATCCCTGTTCAACTTTTATACCTCTGTCTTGGTCCTTGAGTTTCCTAAACTTATAACAAGGCTTCTTCCACAATGGGAAGAGGAAAATGTCCTGATTGTTAGAATGAAAATCATGCATGCCTATTGATTCATTTAAAATGTTTCTGTAAAGCACTAAGAATAATTTTCTCTTTACTTGTAGCTATTATTTCTCGATCTATGGTTTATTCTTTAAAATTATGAGGTCAGGAGGCTGTCAGAGGAAACTCTGGCTATCAGATAGCTGTGAACAGAATACAGAACTTTTTGCTGGGATAAAATTTTAAGTTGCATTATGAAGGGTTTATTTTAAAGCTTATGAAATAATTTTGGCAAAATTCCTCTCTGGCGATGCTTTTCTGAAAGATGAGTGAAAAGAGGAAAGCATGCTAAAATAAGTATCTGGGATTATTTTAGTGGAAGTTTTATGTCAAAATAACATGAAAGTTTGTGTCATAACATCCTGTAAAAATTGAATTTTCCATTTCTGTATTCAGGTATTAACCATAACTGGTTTTATAAGGGTCAAAAATACCTCACACCTATCTTACTCTTACCACCAAACTACCCTCATGGTAGGCTCATCGAGTTTCATCTTATTTTCTACTCAATTTTCAACCATTTTTAGTTTCTTCTCACAGGAGTTTTTACAAAGTTCTTTTCACGTGAAAAAAAAAAAGTTACTTGAAAACCTAGCAACTTTTCATTTTCCCCAGCCAATCACTTGGCCTTTTATTTGGCTTAGAACTAAGATCCTACCATTGGCAGGTATGAAGCCTGATTTTTCTTAAATTAAAAAACAAAAACAAAAACAACAAAACAAACCAAACGGAAAGAACTGACTGACTGGTACGGTAGTGTCCAGGTGCAAGGAAGGAAGGAGCAAGAAGGTGAATTTGAGGAGCCTGTGTGAGTGCAGCACTAGCAGCACAGAGTGGGCACTAACTTCTCGAAGCTCTCGGTGCCAGCACGGCTCATGCGGCTGCGGGGAGCGGTCCATCGCCGCCTGGGAGGCCGCACACCTTGCCGTGCAGAGACATTTCCCCGTCTAACCTGCTAAATGCACAGCCCGCACATCTTTGTGGGAATGTCTGCACCAGCGCAAAGCTTGGCACTGCAGCACTTCTCTCGCCCTCCGCGTATGAACTCCCGCTCCCCGTGCTGTGGGGATTTTACCCCTTTCCATTTAGGTGCATGATGCACATACGCGGCGTGCACGGGGCGGCTGCCAGCGGGGAGATGCTGCTGCAAACATTCCGCTTCGGCGAACCCGAAAAACTAGCGAAAACTGGGGAGCCGCGGCCGCCCGCACGGGAGGGATGTGCGGGGCCGGGGGGCTGGGAGGGACCCGGGGGGCTGTGAGGGACATGCAGGGGCTGTGAGGACCCGGGGGGCTGTGAGGGGCCCAAAGGGGCTGTGAGGGACCTGGGGGCTGTGAGGGACATGCAGAGGCTGTGAGGGAACCCGAGGGGCTGTGAGGGCCCCGGGGGGCTGTGAGGGACCCAGGGGGGGCTGTGAGGGCCCCGGGTGGGGTGTTACGGACCCGGGGGCGCTGTCCGGGCCCCGGGGGGCTGTGAGGGCCCCGGGTGGGGTGTGAGGGCCCCGGGGGGCTGTGAGGGACCCGGGGGAGCTGCGCGGAGCCGGGGGCAGCAGTGCGGGACCCGCATCCCCGTCCTTGGTGCTCAGCGCTGCCGCGCCGGNCATCTTATTTTCTACTCAATTTTCAACCATTTTTAGTTTCTTCTCACAGGAGTTTTTACAAAGTTCTTTTCACGTGAAAAAAAAAAAGTTACTTGAAAACCTAGCAACTTTTCATTTTCCCCAGCCAATCACTTGGCCTTTTATTTGGCTTAGAACTAAGATCCTACCATTGGCAGGTATGAAGCCTGATTTTTCTTAAATTAAAAAACAAAAACAAAAACAACAAAACAAACCAAACGGAAAGAACTGACTGACTGGTACGGTAGTGTCCAGGTGCAAGGAAGGAAGGAGCAAGAGGGTAAATTTGAGGAGCCTGTGTGAGTGCAGCACTAGCAGCACAGAGTGGGCACTAACTTCTCGAAGCTCTCGGTGCCAGCACGGCTCATGCGGCTGCGGGGAGCGGTCCATCGCCGCCTGGGAGGCCGCACACCTTGCCGTGCAGAGACATTTCCCCGTCTAACCTGCTAAATGCACAGCCCGCACATCTTTGTGGGAATGTCTGCACCAGCGCAAAGCTTGGCACTGCAGCACTTCTCTCGCCCTCCGCGTATGAACTCCCGCTCCCCGTGCTGTGGGGATTTTACCCCTTTCCATTTAGGTGCATGATGCACATACGCGGCGTGCACGGGGCGGCTGCCAGCGGGGAGATGCTGCTGCAAACATTCCGCTTCGGCGAACCCGAAAAACTAGCGAAAACTGGGGAGCCGCGGCCGCCCGCACGGGAGGGATGTGCGGGGCCGGGGGGCTGGGAGGGACCCGGGGGGCTGTGAGGGACATGCAGGGGCTGTGAGGACCCGGGGGGCTGTGAGGGGCCCAAAGGGGCTGTGAGGGACCTGGGGGCTGTGAGGGACATGCAGAGGCTGTGAGGGAACCCGAGGGGCTGTGAGGGCCCCGGGGGGCTGTGAGGGACCCAGGGGGGGCTGTGAGGGCCCCGGGTGGGGTGTTACGGACCCGGGGGCGCTGTCCGGGCCCCGGGGGGCTGTGAGGGCCCCGGGTGGGGTGTGAGGGCCCCGGGGGGCTGTGAGGGACCCGGGGGAGCTGCGCGGAGCCGGGGGCAGCAGTGCGGGACCCGCATCCCCGTCCTTGGTGCTCAGCGCTGCCGCGCCGGCCGCCGCGCAGGCCCGCACAGCCATGATGGGGCCGCCCGCGCCGGGAAAACAAGCAGGAGGGCACGGACATTCTGCCCGCAAACACACAGCTGCCCTCTGACTCCATGCACCCCAGCAAGCAATTAATCCAGAGATAAAAGGCTTCATTAATGTGGCACCAAATTCTACGGGCGCCCCTGCATGTACCACCATCGCACACACCCGCTGCTCGCCCTCCCTTGCCCATGCCACAGCGACAACAATTGTGAGAGAAATAAAACATTCTAAGCTGCTAGAGATAGATGAATGCAATGCCGCTATCCAAACCTCTGGCATTCTCACGACAGCTCAGCAAATTCGTAGATTCTTCACTCCCCCCCCC
>WBMY01001050.1:148638-215545 GCA_013397315.1 Donacobius atricapilla | reverse complement strand
TCTTTGCAACCCTGGTCTGAAGGAAGGGGAAGTAAACCCACATTTTATGCTTAAAGAATTTCAATATTATTATATTATGCTGATAAACCCTGCTAGGAAAAGCTTTTGTTTATCTGTAGCAGAAAGAACTGCTGTAGAAAACAGCCAGGCTGTTTTCTCTCTGAACACACATTGTCTTTGAAGCACAGTGTTCTTCTTTCTGTGCCCACAAGCTCTATCAGACACTGATGTTTTAGGATTCCATCATAACAAATTATCACCAAGGATCAAATTTACATGAGGACCCTGCCTAGTGTGAAATGTTTTCCTGACACCTTTTGTGTGATAAACCAATCCCACATAGTAACTTGGCCCTGGGCACAAACGTGATATCTTCACGACAAATAATTTCAAGTTTCTGAAAAAAAGTCTTATGAAGAATAATTAAACACAGAAGTCATTGCTCCAAAAAGATGCATTCTGTATCAGACTAGAATATTATAAGAGCATCTTAGTAAATTTGGCAGACACCCTGTTCATTTGCACGGGGGTCCTCAGCTCCTGTGATTTCCCTACATGCCTGTATCCTTAAGCCCAAGGAAAACATGGCTTTTCCCTACCATAAATATATTTATTTTCTGTGTATCAAGTATTAGATCACACATCAGAAAGGAAGAAGAAAAAGATACCTGTGAAAAAGCAAATGCAAAAGTAGGTGTAACAAAAGCTGCACCAAGTGAAAAAAGGACTCTGTCAGTGTCAGTGCCTTGCCAGATTGTCTTTTATCACATGTTCCTATCTGGAAGTTCTTTCTGTTTCAGCTTGTTTTTCCTTGTGTTGCTTCAGAAAAAAACAAACAAGCAAACCACCAAAAATATAGTGCTAATTTCACTCTCATATGGCACATGATTTGGGTGGAGGTAACTGGTTTATATAGGTCATGTTGAGGATGCTCTTAAAGGCATAAGAAGAAAATATCTAGGTAGTTAAATTTTCTATAATTATGCTTTATGAGACTATATACTACATATCAAGTAATTTTTTGATGCTTAGAAAAATACATTAAGTACCGTTTCAAATTATTCCTATTCTGAAATAAAATATCCTACTTATAAATAAAAATAAATTTGAACTGCATGAATCCACATATTTTTAAAATAGCTTGTATAAAGCTATACATAAATATATCTTTTATAATAGTAATTATAACATTGAAAACATTTTGCTTTCTTCAAAGATTATCCTAGCATATTTTAGCCCTGGGTAAATATCTTAATACAGAATTCCTGAGGAAAATATCACCCAATATAAAGCATGTCTTTGATGGAATTCTAGTATTTGATATAATCCTTTTTGTTTGTTTGTTTGTTTGTTTTCCCCATGATCTATCTTCTAACTCATTTTCTGGTCATCAATAGGTGTAAAAATGTATATTAAAACATGGAAAACCGAAAAATTAATCCTGAAAGACTTCTAGGAGAAAGTTGGGTCATGGTTTTATACATTTATTACTGTTGTGCATGGGAGGATTTCATTTAGAATACCCAGACACCTAGTTCTCTTTTAATCCATGTGCTCAAAATACAGTGAGTCTGTGAAGGAGTGGTATGGAGGTGGGCTGAACTCAAACTGCACTAGATAAGTGCTAGACTAAAATGATGGCTTCGAGATGATTATTGACTGAATCAACACGAAATATGGACCTTTCAAAGAGCTTTGTGAACCAAGTCCAAGACCATTAGTGTGTCTGCACAAATACATACGTTCATGTCAGTACCAAGTACACGGACTCAAAAGTACAGTGCACAGTGTATCCAAATATAGTTCTGTCCATTTTGCCAAATGTAACCTAAATATAACTAATTGTCGTGGCATTAAAAAATAGTCCCATCTTAATATTTAGTCTCATTGCTAGTTTCCCTGGTAAATATTGAATGGAGTCAGAAATATTGCCTATGATTGTGTAGAATATGGATGCCGCAGAATTTCTAAGTAGGACTCTAAGGTATATTTAATTATTTAACTGAAGAAGTATTGTTTAAGCAGTTTCAGTCCTGTTTATTTGGAAGATGATTCACTTAAAATGTCAGAATAAAAGCAAAAAATAAAAAAATAAATAGGTAAAAAATAGTAATTCTTTCAAGAAACCCTTCAAGTTGAAGCCACCTCCCTAGAGTATTCAACCTGCTGCATTTATTAAAAAAGTCAAAAAGGCTGCTTGGGAAATTATTTTTAAAGAATTATTTTAAAGCTTAGCAATTAGAATTGAGAAGTATTGCCTAAGACAAGCCTACAGTGGCATTTCAGGATTTAACACAAAGTGAACATTTTTACAGATAGATATGATTCAATCTGTATCACCAGGTTTCTATTCAAAGCAATCACTTTCCAAGTATTTGACTTAAAAAATTCTGGTAGCCTAAATACAACTGAAACACAACCCCAAAATACTCCGTTTGCTTATGTGCTTTGATCTTGTGCTAAAACAGTAAAGAAAACAAGTTGTTGGCTAAGAGCTCTCTCACTGTGCTTAGATTTACAAGCTCCTGCCAGGAACAGACTTACCAAATGCTATTTTGTGCTGTAAACATCTAAGATTCTGTTATCATAAAACTCTTGGAGCAAACTGCATTCCCCATCTCCCCGTTCCTGACCTGATTAAGCTTCTTTACCCTGTAACATTACCTAGAGGGCCCAGTTCCTTCCCACTAAATTCTTATGTGAAGGAATCACCAGGCTAAGGTATTTTCTGAGGAATATATAAATGGATTTTTTTTCTGACTAGTTGTATTAATGCCTGTGAGAAGTTCTGCTCCACAGGAGTTTTGAAGAAGCACAATTTTAGGGATCATTTATTAATATGTCTTCACATATATCAGTCTTGTGCACAATATTTCATACAGTTTATACTAAGAGCTTAGATCTAAAGCCTGTGTTCAAACTACAGCTTCCTCCCCATACTTGCCTAGTGCTGAATCTCTGAGTTTAAGAGCACTTTGAAACGATCCCAGGAAGCCAGACTCCGCTTCCTGCCCTTGAGCACCAGCCAAAGGGGAAAGGAGAATGCTGGAGTTGTCCCCCTCTCACTCCTGGGGTTGAGAGAGGGTGGGCAATGCTGAGCTCCTCTCTGGGCTGATGGCAGAATCTCTACATGAAGGAACAAGGTAACTCTTTTTACATAATTCTCACTTTCAGGGAATTGAAGCAAAGTTGAATTCTATTGTTCATAAATATGATTATTACCCATGACCATTCAACCTACTTGCATCTTGTTTTGGATATTTACCTGCATGTAACTTGTAATTGTATATATTGTGTATTTAGCAATGAGAAAGGAAGAAATACCATATGTACAGTCAGCACTAAATATCAAAGGAAAAGACACATTAGAAATTTTGGAAGGGTACTTTTCCGTAACTGTGTCCTAGTACTTGAATATGTGTATTGGAATGAAATTAAACAGGTCTTCAAATCAGCTGTGAAACAGCACATTTCATGGGCCAAGACGCTTGCAAATATAATTTCATAGATGCATACTCACATTTGGCAGGATTAATGTGTTCTATAAATGATATGTTTTTGTTCTAAGTCATTGTGTATATAATTTTTCTTCTTTAATATTGCAAAGAAATAGTGCTCTTGAGGCTGCTAAATCTGTTTATTTAAACTGTGCACATCTACTGTATTATTTTTATTCCCAGATGAAGAATGAAAATTCTCATAGACCAGGAAAACATGGTTCATTCATTTATTAGTTTTTCTCAATCTGTAATGCAGCAAGAACATCAAAATCAGACGCTTGGTTTCTGCCTGAGAAAAATAGTTTGGCTACCTTAAGAGAATGATTACTTCTTTCAAACAGAAGTGTTTTATCAGTTTTTCCACAAATAGATATATTTTTTTCAGAAGAGTAGTCTAGAAATCCTGACAAGAGGCCAAAGGAAGCAGTCTGAAATGCATGCTTAGGAAGTCTCAACAAACCTTAATGCAAATTAAGAGCATATTTTACTGCAGTCTGAGCCCAGGGCTTTGCACAAGGAGGTGCAACCTTCTTTTTCATTATTGAAAGAAAAGGCCAGTGCTTGACAGAAAACTCAAGCCTCAGAATGTCACTTTTCACAATTATAATCTCTATATTTTCAGTAAAGATATTTTTACTGTTTCTGATTTTCTCTCTTACCAAGAAAGTGAGACGTAAAAGTAAAAAAAGGTGAGATTTAGCAATATAAATTCTGGATTTGTTCAGCAGTGATTATTCTAAGACACCAGTCTCCCAAGCCTGTGCGATAGCAGACACTCAGGGATGCCACTCCTTCCGTCAGACACAGATCACTGACTTTCTGTAGTTATCCCTTTTGCATAGAAAATCTGATTTGACATATGTTATAGGTCTGGCATTTTGCTTAGTGTTCACTAACACTGATCCAAAAGCTCTGTATTTCCAGGCCAGATTTGGTATTTCCTTTAGATAGGTTACATAATCTTAAGATCTATTTTGATGTGTCATTATTTCCTATGATTGCAATATTCAAAGCCTATTTCCAGCAGCATAGTACCTCCTCCCAAAGTAGATGTGAGGAAATCTTCCTGCCATTTGTGTAGGAGCGCACTGGGACACAAATGTGGTTTGATACAGGCTGAGTGGAGCAGCATCAGGAACGGATCCAGGGCGCAGAGGTCTGTGAAAGCCTTACAGCTAGTCCTGCCAAGGGAATGATATGTCCATTCTGCATCATCATTGCAAATGGGTTTTGAGTCTTCCTCCAAAAAAGAGGAAGTAATGGAAATAAAAGGTCATAAAGAATGTTTTCTTCATGCAGAAGGAGGCAGCCCATTTTGTTTGTTTGAGAAAGAAGAAAAAAAAAGAATGTATGTTAACTCATTATACTAATTCTGCAATGTAAGGACACACAAGAGTATAGTTTTCAATACAGTATTCAACGTCTGTTTTTCATGTCTGCATTTGAGCTATGATTTGGTATATTTTGGGTTAATCTTCTTAACTTTGCATAAAGCTGAAGAAGAAATCTCATCGTTTGGCCATGTTTCTGCTCAGAGTAAGCTCTTTTGATCTTTCAGCATTGGGAAGGATCTGTGCTTTCTGAGCAGTGGATGCAAATGCATTTTGGGAGGGATACCTGACACCAGTTCATGTTTGCTTGCTGGAGTACATTGACCCTGGACATTTTGATGTCATGCTATGACATCTTTATGGGCAAACTAAAGATAATTGATCTAGCTCTAGAAATTTCTCCTCATTAATTTCCAGTGGTTTGCTTTTCAGTGCGGTTGGGTACTGAGTAGGACTGTTCTTTTTAATAGTAAATAGATTTAATAATGATCTGGCTGGTAGTATGAGTAGTATTCTTACTACAGTCAGTAAAGATGCCAAGCCACAAGCAGGCAGGTGGTGGGAATAGGATTAGACCTAAAAAATAAAAGCAGACCTGAAAAATTCAGAACATTCAGAAAGAACAGCCAGAAGTCTTGAAAACTGTTGTCAAAGGAAACATGAGAAAGGGGGGTAAATGCAGTTTAGTCTGAGAGGAATTATGTCCCGTTTTCAAATACGTTCAGGTGTAATGGGGCACGAGTAGCTGGTGTTTCTGCTTTGTAGGATGATAGAGATTTATCACAGCTTCTTGGATTAATTATCTTTGCATAAGTCAAAAGAATGGCCTATGGTAGGAATCCCAGAGCACTGAAACAGTTTTCTGAGGTCAAATATGCGGTGCCCTCAATGTAGCTTTCTATGACTGATAGATAAGTTCTCTGTATAAGCTAAATAATGGGCTGAAATTAAACAGAGAATTGTTCAGTTAAGCTTTTAAACAAATAAAAAAAAAAAAAGCAGTTTTATATAGATATTTCTATCTGAAAGAACTAATGGAAATTAATTCATTTAATAGGCTAAGGGGCAATGTATGCTTTTGTTGCCACAAAAATAAAAGGTATGTAATTTTCATGCTTTAGATGAGAAAAAAAAATTATAAAGATCAAAAGAAAATGGAAGGAAAAAACGTGATTTCCAAGGATGCTATAAAAAGTTCATGGCCTTTCCATCTCTATCTCTTAAGTTCAGTTTAGTGACATGGAAGCTCACCACTAAGCAATGACTTTCAGAAAAATATTCCAAAGAAGAACTTGAACCCTGTTACTTTTCATGTTATTTGATCTTGTTTAACTTACAACAAACTCAGAACACTAACTGCATTGAAAATCTCTTCAAACTGCTTGGACTACAAGAGACTTGTCTTTTATTCTTCTTTCCTGTTTGCATATATCGTGGATTTTTTTGCATCTCTAAGTGACATGTCCCATATACTCACGAAAAAAAAATGAATCTGAATAATCCCTTCTCCTCTGAAATGTAGATTGTGTGATGATCTCAGCTGCAGACCAGATCCTAGCTTTTACCTATGTTAACAGATTTCTCTTTCAATGTTTCTCTATGGTTTTAAGCTTTCAAGAATCCTATTGCCCCAAAAATATAAATTTCCTAATATAAATAGTGACACATCAAGGGAAAAGTGCTGAAGTAATATAGTTCCATATATTCCACTTAATAAGTCAAGTTCATATTGAAAGAAACTGTGAAGGCTTGTACTCACTTCTTTGCCCTTAACTGGCTACCACAGTTTATTTTATCACACAAAATAAAGCTTCAGAACCTGCTTTGAGACCAGAGAGCGACAGGAACTATCAAAATTGTAGGAATTTAGTATTTGACTCTTTTCAGCACAATAAAGCTCTCAGAACTGGGACAGAGAACACAAAATCTCTCTGAAAACCTGTCACAGAAAAATGTAACATCACCAGGCTGAAGCCGGAGGCCTGGGTACATTGTTGGGATGTACACATGAATCAGACAGGCAGGAAGGGGCGGCATGATATCCCTCATGCAGCTCCTGCTCAAAAGAGGCGTCAGTGCTGGTTGAATTTAAACCAGACCTTGCTGTTCAGGTCTAGAAAAGCGTCAAGGTTAGAGATTTCACCACCTCTCTCTCTGTGCAATTCATTCTAATCTTTAATTGTGCTGACAGTGGATCATTTGTTCTCCCTCTTCGATTAACGACCCTTATCCCTGGCACTGCCTTCTGCACCCCCTCCTGAGCGCAGGAAGCTGCTCCATGTGCTTCCATGGTCCTCTGGGGGCTCACTCATGTCTATCATCAGTTAAATAACTGTACATTTCCTTGTCTAGAAGCCCCCCAAAAGGATACAATGGTCCAGAGGGGGTCTGATGAAGGCCAGGTAAAGGTCACTGGTGATCTCCTCAGGTTTGCCCTCATCCCCACCATGACTCCTGTTTCCCCCCCAGTCAGGCCCCAGCACTATTTGGGGAGGGGTTAGTCCAGCACATGTGCAGTACTTTATAGCTATTCCAACTGAATTTTGTGTTGTTCTTCCAGGCAAAGGAAGCCTCTCTGAATGGCAGCCCTACTCACAAGCACCTTGACACCATGCTCTAGCTGCCGGCATCCACAAACGTGATGGGGCTGCATCCAGTTTCCTTTAGTGCACAATTTTATAAACAACAAAATGCAAAATCTAAAGACTCTAGCTAAACTAGATGGATCATAACTATGTTATTTTTCCTTTTACACTAAAAAATTAAAATTAAAAAAATTACTGTAGGATTCCCAGGAGTATCTTTTAGTTTATTTATTTGTGCCTGCTTTGAATGCGAGTTGTTTGTGCATCTTCTCATGGAAAAATTATTTAAAATAATTAATCTTGAATGCCTTTCTTTTCAAAGGATGATCATTTAGTTTCCTGGTTCTTTTACACTTAAGGCTTTATTATCAGAGGTACTATTACAACTAATGAGACCATACAGTGCTATGCTCATGTTTCAACACAATCCCATTAGCACTTCAGTAAGTTAAACTGCATTTTGAAGCAAAAATAACTGAAAAAAAAAGTTCAAAGAAGTTTAAACATATAAAACATTGTAATGCATAATCAGGTAAAGTTACATATTATTATTGGAATGGTAATTATTAAACAGTTGTGCTATTATTAAAGTTCATCCTGGGATAATCATGAGGCAGCATTGTCTAGTTTGAAATGATGTGTGTGCTATCATTACAGGTGCTTGGACTAAATATTAATGTATATATTAATAACAAAGCAAATTAAGCAAAATTTAATTAAACCAAATACTATGAGAAAAATTTGAATATTCCTCTATCTATTGTCACTATCAGATACATAGAACCAGACAGACATTAAATTAGGAGAATCCAAAAAATGAAGTGTCCTCTCCTCTGATGTAGCAGTGAACCCACCAGTGAATTGACAGAGCAAGAGACCATTCAAAGGAGGCTTAGAGTGCTTTTTAATTATGGGTGAGATGTTACACATTCCTCTTTATTTAGAATAGTGTCTCAGGAGCTGTAAACCAAGATTTATTTTACTGAAACTTTTGATCTTTTTCCATTCAGCAAATATTGATTTAATCTTTCACATTTCTCCCAAAGAACAAGCCAAGAAACTAATGGACTGCACATTTTAATCTTTGTCAGATGATGTCAACAGCAGTGAATAACAGGGTGAATCCAGAAATAGAGGTTAACCTGCTGCTTTTCTGCCTGGAAATTTAGCAGGGGGCACCTGCACCATCATTTAAGCTAGAAATCAAATGAAAATTAAATTGGTTTGGTATTTAAGAGATACTACTTAATTTAGTTTTATGTTGTTTCATAGGAATCCTGAGGAAAAAGCAGAATCAGCTTTTTATGCCTCTGAGTTAACATGTTTTCATAATCATGAGCAAAACATTTTTTTATTTATGTGCTATTCATCAGGGTTTACGTTACAGGTTATAGGAATACAGAGAGGTGTGGTGAATATTACATGTTTAGAATCAAAACTGAAATTTCACAGACCTCAAAAGAGATATGGAAAATCAAAAATTCAGACATTTTAATTTTTTTTAAAGCTGATTATCCTACTGGCCATCTTGAAATAGATGCGCTCATTCCACTGGGCAGAGTTTGGCTTGGAAATACCCAGGAAGGGAAAGATGCCCCGAGCCCAGCACTTGGGCATCATTGGGTACGGAAGGACTGCAGGCACAGGCACTCTTTAGGCTTATGAGTATCATGTTCTATAACGTAACACCACTCTTACCTTCAGTTAAACAAACGTTCTCTGAACCTGCTGCACTCAGTTGCGCTTCCCAGGTGTTCATTCCAGGCTGCTGCTGCCGAACAGCAGGAATGGGATATGTGAATAGTTTTTTTTTTTTTTCCAGGGAGGCAAAATACTACCTAACAGCATTTAAAAGCGACAACAGATGGGGAGACTGTTTCTCAAAACAATCCTCCCTAATGGACATTGCAGTCACAATCCTGCAGAAAGAAGGAGGAGAAAAGTCTCTGCAGCATCTGCAAAAGGAAATTCTGGGAAAACAAAGAATTTAGGCTCTTTTAAAGAGGCAAATTACTACCTGACATTATTTATGCACAGCAAAATTTGCTTATTTACTTCCCTCCATTTTGTTTATGGATGGTTGAACTGAATTTTCAGATGGGTTTGTCGTTGTTCGACGTATAGACACACACACATACACACACTCACTTTGGTGAGAAGGCATGAACTGTTTATTACAAAATCTGACTCCACTTATATAGTATTTCTACAAAGGCCAGGGATTGGGGAGAAGGTTGACACCTCTCCCCATCCCATTGGTCATGACAACTGTCCATCAGCTGTCCATGTCTCTAAAACAAAGAATGTAAACTACCTTGAATTAAGGAAAACATTGCTTCTATTTATAACACCCTTGTGTGAGAAACAACCTAAGAACTCTGAACTGTGAGACACACAGAGGGCTGAAAAATCAGGGCGACATGGGTTCTGTCAGATCATGTTCCCAGCCCTGGCTCTTTTGCACGGCTTCAAAGTATGGGCAGAAATTTTCTTAAACAGCGGGGGAATTCTTGGTATCAGGATCCCAAAGGTAATGCCAGCCAAGGTGATGGCATGTTTTTTGCCACTTTTCCTTGTCCTTCTCAACAACATGGAAAGCAAAATTTTGAGAGAATTCTCCCTTTTCTTGCTTTCAATGCCATCCACATATGCAAATATAGCTCGTCACTTCTGTTCTCCTTTTGGCAGTGAATAAACTATTAATATGTAAAACTTCAAAGAGCTCTAGTGCTTTTCTCAAACTGTTTTTTAGTGTAATTAAATCCTATTTTCTTTATTCTATTTGTTGATCTGGGCAGTGACTTATAATTCCTTTGCAGGGTCTAGAGCCTAATTACACTCCTTGTTCTATGTTGTAACATCCATTACAACTGCTCTCTAACGTTTTGGTTCTGTTTTTATAAATAGACAGTCTTCTCTTTTTTCACAGCTATTTTTCAAAAATCTTGCTATTTTTGGTATTTGCATATTCATTGTTTGATTTGGTCTATTAAATTGTATGGAAATAAACATGGATTTTCCCTGTAGCAAAATGTCACAGAATGAGCTAAAATCAGTTTAACTAGGGGAATGAAACAGAGAGAAAAAAAAAGAAAAAAGAAAAAAAAAAAAAAGGAGTGGGCTGGAAATAGGAATAAGAACAGATGGCCTAAGTTAGCATTTTTAGATATTATATTACATAAAGTGGTAGGAGGGAAACAAAAAAAGATAAATACCAACCTTTTAATAGTAGAAGTGCTCTGTTGATACTCTCTCTGTATTGTATGGATATGAAAACTGAAAACTACACTGCTAAATAATACCGATTTCAATATTAAACTGGTTAATTGGTTAAATTGGAATTGTAAGGATACCTACAACAATTATGAGTATCTCTGTGGGTTTTTTAAGACTTTTGCATTTCTTTGAAAGGAAACATTTATTATTTTATATGATCAGATCTGCACAGCTGATTTGCAAATTAAATGCACAATATTCTTCAGAGACACTCTGCCTCAATCTGTCTTCAAAGCAGTGTCTGCAGTTTCTGGCTTGAAGCTGTCTACCACACCTCATGTGTGACTTCTCCAATGCTTGACTCTATTTAGGAGCTCAGTTACTACCCAAACTTTTGTTACACTGCCAAGAACCTTCCAGGTGAATTCTGGGAGCACTTCTTATTTTACTGTGTGAAAAGAAAAACTGAGTAGATTCACTTGCTTTTGGGGTTTTTTTGGGTTTTTGTTTGTTTGGTTTTTGGGCTTTTTTTTTTAGAGAAATATTGTTCAACATACTGGCTGGGACAAGACAAAAGCTTTTTTTTGTATGTGTGTGAGTATATGGGACATGGATAAATCCTCAGGGGATTGTTAAATTGTCATTGGCATCATATTAGAACACAACCATATATATATATAAGATTAAAGAATGTAGGTCATGTCTAAAAGTGTAAAGGAGAGTCCCAGAGATGCAATGTTTCTGAAAATGATCTGGGAGAGTGATTAATAATCCCATCATTGCTGAGAAAGTGGCAATCCCAAACCCTGGGGTACCCTGAAGTACTCAGCATTTAGACAACAGATGATCTTTGGAAGTGTGCAGTGTAGATTTCAATTTATTTAGGTATAAGAGGCCTTGAACCTGTAACGGAAATGCATTGTTAAAGCTGGAGTATTTTCATGTTAGAGGAGAAATCAGCCACACCTGAGCTTTGTCAAACCACCCTTCCCCCCTGTGCCCCAAAGTGAGCAGTGTGATCACCCAGGCTCCGACTGCGAGCAGGACATTGCGAGCTGCTCCTGGTGATGCTTAGGAAGAGCAGGTACAGCCCGCCCAGCACGGTGCAAACAGGCCCTGGGAGCAAAAGCAGAGCCAGAAGCATCAGGAATCTCCTGCTGACAGCACCCGGGCCCCACCCCAGTCACACAGCAGCAGAATGACTGCTGTCCAGAGTCATACATCAAAATCAGAGGGGCCTCCGCCAAAAATCAAAGCTCCTTCAAGGTCCTTGCATCCTTTTATGAGTCTGCCAACATACACAGAAGATACAGTAAGGAACAGAAGACAAAGAAAGGGTAAAATTAAAGCAATAGTTCTACGATGAGCCTATACCCACTAATGGTTGAGCCTTTTAGTGACTCCATTAAGAGGAGTCACTAAACCACAACTTACATCTTTAGATGTTAAACTTAGTATTGAAGTCAGATGTTCTTCACTAATTTATTAGCTAAGAAACTTTTTCTAGTTATTAATTTAAGACATCCTTTCTCTCTATTCCTGTCTAAAGCAAATTTTAATACAAGTATTAAACACATTGCACTGAACCATTTCGTTTGGCCACAATGCATCTTTCCAGTTAGATAACACCTGAATAGCTGGTCAGAATTTAGCCATAAACCTCTTTATGACTGTACCTATTTCCTATCAAAAATCAGATGGTGTTATTATATTCATGGCTTTGAACAAAGTAATGCTTTCCTACATTATAAAAAGTCATTTTCCTTTACCTTTTGATGTCTTTGCCTTTCCAAGAATTTGTCATTTGCAATGATAGTCAGAATGTCATGGGAATAAAAGTTCTGTGAGCAGCTCGGCTGGGTCATGTTCATCTGTGCAATGAGAATGAATGCGTAAATTATTTATTTATGTCATTTTACATTTTGTTTCTGAATTATGTTTAATATCATGCTCTTATTATATATCTTCCAAGAAGTAATTTCAAACAGATAATGGGTAATAAAATTACATAATTTCTTAAGATAACATGATTTTAATGGGTGCTGTACTTCTAGGCTTGATTCAAGCCCAAAAGATGAAGGAGGTAATATACAAACAGGGAGATAATTTGGTTACCTCTTCTGCCACCTACTTTGTATATCTCATTTCCCTCATGTAAAGACAGTTAAAAGTCGCATGTTTCTCTGTTCTTTCAAAGTATATTGTAAGATCTCAGAAGAAATCTTCAGTTCATGATATACAGATGAACCACATGTGCCAGTTCTGTTCTCAGTCATGAGTCCTAATGTAGCAGAGATAAATTAAATAGCAGGAATTAAAATCAGATTAGGTTTATAAATGCCACAGAAATCTTTGTTAACCATTTGAGTCTTTCTCCTGTGCATGGGATTACACTGGCTCTCCCTTAAGCTCAAAATCAAGCTGGATCCTGTTAATAACATTATGACATCATGACAGGAGTTACTGTATGCAGATTTGCCACTTATAATCAAGTCACCATTTCCTCTATCAGTTTGGTTGCATTATTAAGTGACACTTAAAAGTAATTTTGATGATTAAATGAGCTGTTCTTCACAACGAGCACGTAATTTTCTTTTTTCCATGAAGCTTTCAAATCAAGACATAATATTCTGTACTTGGCACATCTATACCAGGTGTAAGAAAATCGGTCTGGAGTTTTACTTCCTTCTTTAGCTGCTAAGATGTTTCCATCACTTGTAGTATCTATCTCTCTGTGGGTTTATTTCATAGTGAGGAATTATTTTGCTCCCAGAGGCAGTTCTGACAATAACTGTGAATAATTATTTCTGCAAGTCAGACCTGAAGGAAATGAAGGTGAATATGCTGAGAAAGTTGGTAACTTTTGGAGTTATCAACCATCATTGCAATATCAGGTGGTATCTAAATTTTTAAAAATTTATTCTAAAAGCCTCATGTGAGCAAACAGTAGTGTTTACCCTTTTCACTCAATTCTCAGACTCAGAGGTTTCTCAGACTAAATTAAATGCTATTCTGTGTAAGAGAAGGATCTTGTTACCCCTCTTGTTCAATCTGATTGAAGATCTTAAGAAAACATAAGAGGCAATTGATATTATGCCATCTCTAATAAATCTTTATATTACTAATTTTAATTAAAAACAAAATTTATGGTCTCTTAACCCTCTTAGTAACAGGCATGTGTGAGAAATAGCAGCAACTCAGACTATGAAGGACAGTTCAAGTGCAAATTTGTTTTCCTCTGATGTAAGAGAGTTGAATTTTACTTTCTCCAAATAAACAGCAGTAGCTGCTATGATGATACATTCTCTTTATTAATTTGACAGGTAAGATTTAATCATAGAGGGAAGAAAACCAGACATTTATTTTATTAGCAGAGAACAGCTTCATCTGTGTCCATTTTATATTATTTGAGCACTATTCTATATTTTATATGGGTTTATTTTGTTCTTTTCTGGAAAGGCTGGGATTTCTAGTTTTATAAAAAGAAGTCATTTCTAATTCTCTATTCAAATTCCTACTAAGAAACCTCACACTGGAACACAAGGAGTAAAATTCTGGCCTTGTTTGCGCTAGCAGGAGTTTGATGACATTTGTTGCCCCCTTTTCTGGATGTCTGACACACCGATCACATCTTACAAGCACATTTACAAAGGCACTTGTGATTGTGACAACAGAACTGGCTCCCAGTACCCGCAGTGGGTGGCCTGAGAGTCTCCCACACATCAGCTCCTGCGTCCTTCAGGGAGGGCGGGTGAGCTGCGTCCCTGTCGGGCTGTGGTCGCACAGGAGAGGGGGGAAGCAAAGGGACCGGCAGTGTGAGAGCAGCAGCCCGAGCCCAGGGGTACAGCCGGGAGGAATTCCAGCCTTACCGAGTCCAGGGCTCACACACAGCCCAGCAGCGCAGCCAGCCTGAGTAAGAACTGAAACACATGTATATCATACTGCAAATACAGAAAGTTTGATGAATTTAAGAAAACAAGTGATGTATTCAATTTATCAGCTAGATTTTGCTTTTACATCACACAATCCTGAATTATGCATTAGTCTGAATGTCTTTACTTGTGTTTATACATTTCAATTACAAAATGTTTGTATTTCTGTTGCTTACCCAGCCTTTGTTGCTTTTTTGCCTAAAAGTCTATTTAATTATATTTTTAGTAATGTAATTCAACACGAGCTTTTGGAAAACTCCAAAAATTATGGAAGGAATTTCTGAAATGACAAATGCTGTCATACTCATCAAAGAAAAATTCTATCAATTCTAAGTGCTTTATTATGTCTGTCTTCAGAGCTGACTAGTCAATATCTAACTTCATCAGTTAGATATTGTTCAGTTCTTTTAAAAATTAGAGAAACATATACATATTAAAGGTTCTGTTGGCTGAAAACAGTATTATTGTTCAAATGTCTGCAGTAGTCTGCTTGATTGTTCTTTTTGTAGCTCAATTTCAATTTTAGATTATGTTTAAAATTATCTGCTGTATTCTTGGTATCAACTGCCAAGCACATGATATTCTGGAAAGCTGAAACTGCTAAACCTCTTATGCATATTTTTTTTCTAAATGTTATACCTAATTTTAGCACTGTTAACATTGTCATCTTGCAATTATATAGGGGCATCTACAGCATGACCTGCAAATAATGTATCAGCAAAGGGTTTTCCCTCCTACAGGCTTCTATTTCCAATGCTTCATGAAATCAGAAGGTATGTAAAAGTTATTCTGAGCCACTAGCCCACCTACAGCATGTCACTGTGGATTGCTGAAAAGTACTATTTAAAAAATGAATTTAAGATGGTGAAGAAGATAGGAGCTGTTACATTTGTTGTGACGGAATTTGTAAGATGTTCAGTTTTATGTGTCAGTTAAAAGCAAAAGAAATCAAGAATGTCATATTTCAATCCACAGCTTCCCCAAAGTAGTTTCATGAGTTACTATGTTGTCAGCTGCCAGATGGTCAGTGACTTATCTGAGGGCTCAGATAATTTATCGACAATGACATTCATTCATTTCGATCAAATTTTTATCTAGGAACAACGTGTGATTTTTCTGTCTCACTATTTTTCTTCCTATGGAGTGAGTGAGGAAATAAAGAAATTTGAGAGGTTCTCCTTGCTTTTCCCTGTCCTCAGGCAGGAATCCATGGGGGTTGTTTGAGCTTCTCCTGGATGGCAGTGCAGGATTCCTTAAATGCACAATGGCTTTCCAGTTATGAGTCATTAGGAGATGTCTAGCTGAGAGCATGGAAAAGAGTTGAGCTGTGCCAACTGGTACAAAATTCAACAGCACATCATTCAGCGAGTATTGACAGGATCCCACCTTTGCAGTTCAGTAAGGAAAACATTCCTGTTTGCAAGGACAGTTACAGTGTCCAGGTGACCCTGTGAAGGATGGAGGGGACAAAGAGGCTCTATCTGACAACTGACCTTATGTTTGCCTTCTGCCAACCTCCCCCTTTTTTTCCCCTAATTTCACAGCTCTTGTTGGTGAAAAGGTTTGTTTTAATTCCTATGTATGGGACCAGCACTGTTCTACAGATGCCAGAAGTCTGACATAATGGTGTAGTAAAAGGTGGCAGTTTGGAAATTTTACATAAATCAGACTGGAAATCCTGGACCATGGATGAGCTTCGAAGACTTGTGTACAGCTATGACAGAATCGGCAAAACTCCTTAATTTAAATTATTTCAGAGTTTTCTCATGAGTTCTTTCTTAAATATCCCACTCTACAGTAACAAACATGAGTGAAATATTCTACCTGAATATCCTGAGGTATTGCATTCCATTAACTGGACGGTTTGAAACAGAAATAGGAATTATTTTCACAATGCTTAGTCCAGCCAGCAGAAAGTGGAATTCCATCATATCCTACATAGTTTTTCTCTCTCTCTGCAATGTCCTTGTTGCCTGAATAACTTGCCCAGCTGTACTGTGCTCACATGCTCTTCTTGCTGGAACTTGGGAGGTGACGTTCAAGGAAGGAAAATTTAACATTTGGTAATGGTCTCTAAATTGCAGACAGTTTCTGTTAACTGCCTGTTTTATGATAGCACTGGGTAAATAATTCTTTTTCTCATTGAGAGGAGGAAGAGGGGAAAAAAGGAAAATACTAAGATGGTATTATCAGGATAAAAAAAAAAGCAGCTAACAAAATAAAAAGGAAGGCTGAATAGTCAAGGGATAAGAGATAAGCCACATTAATGAGGAAGGTGAACCTGATTGATTTAGAGCCATTATTTAGAGCTGGGGAGGAAGGGAAATTAGAAATCATCATTGCATAATAACCTCAATGAACAAAGCGATGCACTGGAATTTACTTAGAAAATCTAAGAATTTGACGCATTTAAAGCTTTTAAAGCCTAGTAAAAGCATTTCAAGCATAATATCTTCCTGTTAAGGCAGAACCTGTCTTTTGTTATACACTACTTTGGATTTGAGATTAAGATTTGACTCTAGGTACCAAGCACTAATGTAACATGGAAAAAAAAAAAAAGTAACTACCTGCAACATTCACTGGGGCTCCAGAACTCTAATTAATTGTATGTCTGGATGAGATGTACTGTCTGTCACAGGAAAACCAGGATATTTATAAGTGTAAATCCATATTAATGGAGATACCACTATGTGGTGGTCTATTAATCTGCTGAAATCAATAGCAGCTAGACAACAGACGGGGTTTTGGTGCCTGTGTGTTGCCTTCAGTCACCAGCAAGTCAATAGCAAAGAATGTAGTTGAGATCAGGGTCCTCAAGGAATAAACTTCCAGACCCTTCCTCTGAATTCTAAACAGCGACACTGGAGGGAAGCAGCATGAGAGAAAGATGCTACACGGTGTTAGTGAGAACAGACACAACCTCTAAATATTCAAGTGTGGTGGTTCATTTGTTTTAGAAACTGTTGCTTGCTTCAGTGGCGTTGTCATTCCCTGGGACTCTGGCTCGTACATGTGGCAGCAAGGGTAAGAAACCTGCTTATGCTCTAGAAAATTAAATCCTTACTTAGCACAATCGAGAACTGAATGAGAAGTGGAATGGTTGAATTTGATGAGCTGCACAGAATGTTTCATATCTTGGTAGGAAAATACAAGTAACCAGAAGAGGAATCCTGCCACCTTGACTTTAATAGAAAAAGATAAGAGGGAAAAATGCACTGGCTCTAAAATTACTTTTTCTAAGGGCAGGGGCATTAATGGAATGTAGGGTGTTCCATAGCAATTTCACATCCCGTGTGACAGTATTGTGCCCAAGGTTAACAGGGACACACCACCCTTTAGATATGTGACTCATGGGAAACATTGATAATGCTGATCAGTCTATCATATAGCAGGGAAAAAATATTAAAATAAAGTTATTCAAATTAATAAAGAAAAATAAGTTAAAAAAAATCAGCTCAGAATGATATATTAATGTACCATTCGGTTTAATTTGTATTCTAGTACTGGTCTTAGAAAAGCACTCTGCCAGTTTGGGGTATTTAGTGTAATATTTAATTTAAAGCTGTGATTGAATTCTGGAAAATCTAACAAGCATTTAGCTTCATTTATTAATATATAAAGATGCAGTATTCATCATCAGTGATTTTGATTAATGTTCCCCTTCAGCAACAATATACAACAGTAAGGTGACCTTGACGAGAGAACAATCTACGCTATTAAATAATAGACATCCAAAAGATTATTTTGATTTCTGTGTCTGCCTGATTCATTCATTCCTTTGGCAAAAGTTGTTCTTGGTAGAAAAAAGCCATGCATGCAATGAGAAAATTCTTTAAATTTTAATTAATTTTTCTTTAACTTTTAAATTGAAGTTTAGCTTCCTTTGGGGACCATCATCAATCAACATTAAAGGTCACTTGCTGATGAATTGTTTTTTTTCCAGTGACTGGCTAATGCTTTGGAATTTTTCTCCTATTTTCCAGATAATTCTCATAATACATAAACATAAAGTTAAAAAATTTAATTAATATTACATATTTATAAGACAACTTGCATAAGTGCTCCTCTAGGATACTTTGGATGTAATTATTCATTGAACTTAATGAAAAGACTTGGGGGGAAAAATATTTTTACCTGCCAGTTAACATGGAAATGATCCAAAGGTAGAGGAAAGTTCAACAAGACTGGGAAACAGGAAATATATTTTTATGGATAAGGACTTGATTAAATAAATATTTTTTTAATAATACAGAACTTTAAGGAGGGGTAAATGATTAAGTATTCTAAGAAGAAAATAATTTGTCTTGAAAATTTATTCTTCAGTGTTCCACAATTTCAATGTCAGTTACAGTCAGGAATACTATGGGACAAGTTAGTTGTTTAGTTACGATTGCTGTGATAGTCACATGGAAGAGAGGAATCTTACTCTGGACACAAATAGATTGGGCATAACTTTCTTCTTTGAGTGCACTGTCTTCTGCATCTGAGTCCTTTGAAAGGCCTGCAATAACAATACCACAAATGTGTCACCCCCTCCTTCTCACTGAATTATCAGGTCGATATAAGATAGATATGAGCTTGTTGTGCTTCTAAGGTCCTGAAAAGTACCTTTCATTGGTATCACTCATCTGCAGTTGGTACCAGAGAAAAGGGGTCAGTACATGGGCAGCTGGGTTTAGTTGCCAAGAGGAGACAGAAGGGGATAAAGCCTTGCAAAGGCAGCGTGGGGCCTTGGGGGATTTGGTTGGGGGCTGTTAGAAAGAAACCAAGGGCTCAAATTTCAGTCATCACTATGATCTTTGTTAGTAGCACTGTAATGGAGAAAAATGCAGTAAAAAGTCTTCTGCTGACATGATTTACTTATGTTTTATTATTCCTTAGGTAATATTTGGGTCTTTTTTCTCTTTTCATACAGAGTGTAGCTAATCCTTCCCATTTCGACTGGCTCACTACTTTTCCAAATATCTGGGTGATTTTTTTTATTTTTTTTCGAATGGCCTTGTTTACAGTGACTTCTTGATTAAAGAAGGTTTAGTAACAGCATGTCTGAAAAAAAAATGGCAGCAGAATTGGTATTTCTTTGGCATTAGTCTGGAAATGTGGTGTTTGGTACCTTTTGGTTTTGATAAACTACTGCAGTGTGAGCAAGTAACATTCTTGTGCAGACCTGCGGCTACCCGGCGCTTCACCTGAGCAGAGCCAGGCTGTTGAAGAGTTGTCACTGTACCAGCAGAATGCGTGCACGTCCAAAACCCTGGCAGCACATGCATCCAGGAAACACTGGGGCATTATATTTTAGGTGTTGTAGCCCAGGGGAACAAAGAGGCACGGACCTCCCCGTGCATCCAAAGGAGATCACTTCATTGTAGAAATCACCCCCCTTTTATACCTTTGATCTCAGCCAGACAGAACCAAAGTTGAACAGAAGAAGGGCACCACTGGCTGCCCAGCTGCAGCCTGCTGTCCGTACCTCCCTCTCACCCCCCAGCTGACCTCCAACCATCCAGCCTGCGGCTGAGCCGTCCCACAGCGTCTTCGGGTGAACACAAGCCTTAACAACTTTCACAATTCCAACCCCATAGCACACAGGGTGCTCACTGAAAAAACCTCATGCAGGTGGTGGAAACTAATCACTTCTATGTCTTATGGGAGGTTTGACTGTAGCTCTTTAAAAATAAGTCTAATAATGCTTTTTCTCTATTTTTTTTAAGTATAGATAATAGGCAGAAAGTAGAGATACCTGCTATTTTAGAAGGAAAACTCTATGACTAATGTAAATTATGGCAAAATTAGTTCCTTGAAGCTACTATTACAAGTAGCTTGGAAAAAAGTCCACTGACTAAACTAATAGAAGTCATGAGTGCATTCTCACATTTTAAAGATTAATAACTTCATTACTGTTCTTTAGAGGCAATTCTGTCCTTACTGTCTTGGTTTATATATTATGGGGGCTTTTTTATACTTAAACCTGATCTGATATGAAAGCTAAACCAGCTTTGTTTCATCTGCTGACTGGAAAAAAATTTCAAAAAATACTCTTTCAAATGTCTCCTCTTTCTATTACTGTTTCTCTTTTCTCTACTGTTTGTAATCTACTGTGACTTCTTTTGCTCCTCCAGCTTCATATGGAGGCACTCAGAGTATATCCAAATGCCTGGTGTCCCTCACCCTTGGGAGAGATGGAGGCTGCTCAGGTCAGGATGCTCTTCCATAGCAGTCTTTGCTCAGGAATGAATGTCCAATTGGGTAATAACGGATGGCAGCTTCCTCTGAAATAATTTAAAATTCTTTTCTCTTGTGATTAAAAAACTTAAGAGCAGAACAGCTAAGCTTTAGCATCAAGATAGCAAATCAAAGAATGCTTAGAAAGGAAAATACATTGGAGAATTCTTTAGCTCGTGGTTGAAAACTGAATAGCCGAACATTTTTTGCTAAAAAGAAGGGAAATAAAAAAATATCATGGAAACCAATGCAAATTAGACTTATGATATTACTTCAGGGATTTAGTGGCAGAATTTAACACAAAGTGAGCAAAATTTTACTTCTGAGTTTTACAGGTGATAGATATTCCACAGTTGGTTTGCAATATCTTTTGTTCTGTCTATAAGAACAGTGATTTCCAGTTTTATCAACCTTTGCAGATTTTGTGAAATGCATTATACTGCAAATCCTTTTTCTTCTACTTAAAAAAATTACAGAAAAAAACGGGTCTGCCGTAGATTTAGGAATCCCTTGAACTCTAATGTCTGTAAACAGTCTAGCACTGGTGCTGTGTCTGTTATGCTGACTACCCTGAAGCCACCCAAATTTATGAATGTTGAAGTCACTCTGTAATTTTGCTGTCACTCTTAATGTAAACACCATGGGCGAGATTTCCTTTTAAACCAACACCCTTCCTGCTCCTGTTCCTAAAACTGCACTCACTTTCAAGTATCTCTCATTTGAGTGTAGGTATCTCACCAAGACATGCTTAGAGTCCAGCCTTTTCACTGCAACAAGCTCTGAAGTTGGGTGCTTGAAAGACACGTATGTAATTTTTCTCTATCATAACTTTAATACTTAGAAAAATAAAATAATTTTCTGTACAGCACAAGCATCCTTTTAAAGAAAATCTGAGAAAAAAGCAAACTTAGAAAATTTACCTTCTGATAATGTAGGTAATTTTTGAATTTTGTAAATCATGTAGATTTAGGAACCATAGTTATTGAAAACTTGGTTCCCATATATGCTAATCATGGCTGTCTTCAAAATCTGTAGAACTGTGTCTGTTTTCTTTTTTGACTGCTCTCTGCCCATGGTTTTGCTAAAACTCTTAATCTTTTTCTCTGAATCCATACGGTCCTTTCTGGACTCTGCAGTAAGATTTGTGTCTCCAAGTTGCACAGCATTGTGGAATTACACTTTCTAAAGCTTCATGTTGCTACCAGAGTCAAGTTTAGGATGAGGGAGATTCAAAATAATACAGGCAGGGTCAGCAAATTCCTACTGCCCCATCACTGGTGTCTAAGGATAGTAGTGGCCACAGCAGATGCAACTCAGCTGCATCTGATCTGATCCCATTCGTCTCCTTTAGGTTTATAAGAGATTACGCTTCACCACTAGAGCACTTAACACTCCTTTTGCAAAACTTTCTCAGTGTCTGAAGAAGTCTATGTTCATGGTTAAGAGTGAGATCAGAATTTTGCAACTTAATTCAAATAGGCTGGCTCTAGGATTGTAACAAATGGGATTGTTGGGAGATTTCAAGTTTTTGTGTGATTTTAAATACTTTATTTGTCTTTTCATATTTTTATAATGGGATTCAATTGTTCATAAGAATTTCTTGAAATATTATTGTTTTCTCTTTTATTTTAGCTTAACTTGACAATTGAATTTACCACCATTCTTTTTAAAGGAAAAAAAAGCTCTTAGGGTATCAAAATATTTTTCAAGGGATTAAGTGTTCTAACAGACTTTAATGAAAAACAGTTCTTCAGTTCTCATCTAATTTGACTAATGAAACCTTTTTACCAATTGCTGAGGTTGTCATATGAGATTTTTTTTTTTGAAGGAATGTGTAATCACTAAATATATGTTAATACCCTCTGTGAACAGCCCTTTGGGTGAACAGATTTGGAGTTTTTTCTTGAAAGCCTGGCCTGTCACTGCCATTCCCATCTCATTTGCAATGTATGGCCCTTGGGCAGTGTCCCTTCACTTCTACTTGAAGACAAACACTTAATAGAATAATCAGACAGTTATTTCTTATAAATGTTTAGGATTAGTGAAATGTTTCAAAATAATTGGGTTTTCTCTGTATTTCTCATGTACATGTCTGCTTATCTTATATAGGTGTTAAGTAGCTTGTACACACATCTACAAGAATAAATGTTGATACTTTGAATGTTCACACAGGGATTGATGATACATTTTACATCACTGTTTACTGTAAAAGAACAGCATGGAATTTTTAATGTCACACAAAAAAAAAGGTCAAATGAAAGTCTTTAATTCAATTTTTGGAGAAATTGGATGATTGGCTTGGAATTAGTGTCATTCAGTAATAATTAAAGAGTGTGGAAAAATTAAGTTGCTTGGTAGAAAGCAACTTGTCTTATAGTCAGTATAAGTAAGCATTCCTGTAGTTTAGTAAGGGAACGTTACAGAAAAAATTCTACTTGTTTCTGGTTTTCCATGTACTAAAAATGTATTATGCTATTTGTCATTGTCCTCTTCTCTTGACCTTTGATCTGCTGCCACTCATTTCCTCAACACCTTTTGCACATTTCCCAGAAATTTTGCTATTTTATTTTCTAGCTTCATGCCAGATTTATGGAGGTTCTTATTTA
The DNA here is from genome assembly GCA_013397315.1 of Donacobius atricapilla. Lineage (NCBI taxonomy): Eukaryota > Metazoa > Chordata > Aves > Passeriformes > Mimidae > Donacobius > Donacobius atricapilla. Next base: position 192,153 of record WBMY01001050.1, on the reverse strand, counting down.
CAAGCACAGATGTTTCAACCCACCTCTAGAATGACAGTGTGACATGATTCCACCTGCTCGGTGGAAAATCATGACATGTTTTTCTGACTTGTCCTCACACACAGCTCTATCTCCCTTTAGACAAAAACATGTATGTTTTCCTTCTGCTGTCTCCTTTCTCAAAGACAGCAGCTCTTTGATTTGTCTCCTGTGCAGCACTGTTTTGCTCAGGCTTTTATCAAGGCATTTGCATCTCGGTTGTTATGATTATCATGAACCAAGATCTGTAAGATAGGCTTTCTTATCTATGCCATCAGTAAGCCTTTTCTCCAGTCTCTTCTTCTGGCCTCTAGTTGCTGTAATTTACATTACCGTTGGCCTAAAGATTTAATGGAGTTATCCAGAACACCACTGTGAAAAGTCATTTGCCTCACATATGTTTTTCCTTACCCTGTAACCTTATTGATGTGCCTCGCCTTCCCTCTTTCATCAAACACAAGCTACTTTTCTCAATTTTCACTTTACAGTCAACTATTCCACAAGCAGTCAGTCAGAACCAAGAGGTCAGTCATCACATCCTGCACTTGTGATATCAGCCTCTAATCTACATGTTGAAGCAAAGAAATGCTATATTGATTGTTGGGTTTGATCATATTTGCACAAGTACTTCAGGCAGACCTTTCTGGAGATCTCATGCCTCTGTCTAAGCTCAGATTTTTGTTTGCATGATTTTTTAAATTCTTTCATAGAACGGTGGTGACAGACTTATCTGTCATATATCCATTTTTAAATTTAACCAGATCAACTCTGAGGTATGAAAACCCTTGCAGAATAAACTGTCATGTCTAAATATTCTGAATTTACTTCAGAAAATTGTTAACAGGAACACAAATATGGTTTTCTAGAACACTATGGCTACTGATGAACTTGCAGGGTAATATTATCTCATTGTTAGTTTGTCTTCCAGCATTTCACACACAAACCCCCTGAAATATGATGCATAGTTATGTTAACTTTTTTTAAAATTAAGTTTCAGAAGATTGTCTGTAACCATCTGCACCTTTGCTCTTCGAGACAGGAATTGCTGTAATATTTCCAGTTAGTTGCTAAATTGTTTTACACTAAGCCTCTGTGGAGACTTCTCAGGATATTTTATCATTCTCTGTCAAAAGCTTTCAATTGTTGAGAGCCAGCAGTGGATCACTTTCCTCTTCACTCTGGAGGGTTTTCAGTAAATCAAAGCACTGCTATGCAAATGCCCGTGTGACTGGAGCTTTTATTCCACAGTACTTGGACAATGGCACTACATGAACTATTTACCAACAGAGTCACAGCCCCGATGGCAGAAATGACTGGGCTGCTCTTTAAGCTTGACTCACAGAATAGAATCCCTTGTTACGTTTCTCTTTGTCAAGTGTTTATTTAAATAATAAAAACACTGTCTCTGAAAAATATCAACCAGAAAATGACTCTGAGTTTTCAGAAGGACAGTATTGAGTCAAGGAGAAAAATAGCACCTAGTTAATACCTTTTCTTCATAACTTGTCATATAAGAAATGATGTTCAGATTATTGAATTATATTAATATATATGCCTAGCCAATGTATTTGGGGTTTTTAAAATGAATGGGACTTTGGGAAGTTAAAATTAACATTGCTGTCATTTACTTGCATTAGGTAACAAAAACTTATGGCACAACATCATTAAAAAATTGCTTTGAATCAACAGGAGGAAATTAATTCACTAGGAGGGCTAGAGTTTATATCATTCTTTGCCCTTATTAGCCTAATAGCTGTTGCCCTTTAGAAAGGATTTAGTTTTATTGTTCTTCAAATTTTTGTATGTATTCTGCAGGGTTGTTTATAGGTATTTGAGATAAACTATGAAAACTCTTGCCTTTGAAATTAAACCTTTGGTATTGCTGACTGTTTTTACAAATTCTTTGAGGTAAATATAACTTTCTCTGTAGTCTGCAGAATATGAAGAATGTCTTTTAAAATGGTGCAAATATAGTAAAAAAAAATCGCACAATTTACTTACTATATACCCATATATCTATCAAAAAAAAGAACATTATAGTCAGAGATTGGCAGAAGAGTTTGACACAAATTTTTCCCTCCATCACATTCCTTTTTCAATTAAAGCATTGAAATTTGTGAGCTCTGTGGAGGTTTTGTATAATACAGCAGATGGCAGGAGCTGAAGAGGGTGAAAACTGCTGAGACACTTGATCTAATTTTTCCTTCCCTGGCTTAGCCGGTAGATCTTTCCCAATAACTGTGTAAGACATCATTTTGAGCTGGTGTGGAAGGGCTGCTGGCAAGAATAAAGGACAGTAGACCTTTCTGCATTGCACAGAAAGAAGGATTTTATGTATCCCAAGGTGATATGGTACAATGTCTAAGCCAATAACTTCTGAGAACAAAATGTCTAGAGCATGTAGCTTTAGGTATTTGTCCATTCATAAGCTGGCAATTCTCTCTTTATCAGATTATACTTTTGCAATTAGGGAGAAGTAGGAATAATACTAGAAATCTTTTCTGTAGAATTATAACAAAAAAAAGGTGTGCAAATGAATTATATTACCAATGGGAACCCCTCATATTAAGGCTACTGAACTGCTAAATCAAATTTAACTCTCAGTTTTCCCCACTTATGCAGCATTCTGCTAATCTAGCTGAGGTCCAAGTTACACTGTTTATGATGTGGAAAGAGAATCCTTATCCTGAGACTGAAATTAAACTGTCTATTGCCTTGAAAATTTTATATGGACTTGGATAAGCACAAGGGTCAAACAAAAAAAAATTAAAAAAAAAAGAAAGAGAAAAAGAAAAAGCTTCAGTAGTTAGACTTATATAATTCTTTCCAGTACTGAAAAATGTTTATTTCACACTATTCTTCCTTACTATTGATCCTTATTTTGGCAGACTTAAAAAAGTAGTCTTTAGGCTTCTTCATATGAGATACTCTGAATAAACAAGCACTGGCTGAAACATCCAATTATTAAATATTTTCATCTGACTGACAGGTTTATGACACGCTGTATCCTACCTTTCTCCAAAAAGTACAATAAATGTTATTTTACTGAAAAGCTAATGGTTCATTTCTGTCAAGTGGAGTTACATAAGAAGAACCACCATGTCATTGAATGCAAGCACAACCAAAGTTGACATTTTTATGAAAATAGCTGTTAAAATATTAAATCAAATTTAAGTTCCCTTGCAACTAGAGATTTTCTAGACTGGACTCAGGAAGAAGCTTACACTTTCCTGATAATATATTTAATAGCATCGAAGCATGTGATTTGACATTTACATATCTCCTATCTCCCATCCTTTCTCCTTTGATTTACGCACAGCTCTGCATCCGAAGTGACTTGCAGTAGGTGCTCAGCAGCTTGTTATGAATAAGGTGCAGTGATTGGCTCATGCAAACGAGAAGGAGTTATTAAGTATGGTGGGGAGAAGTTCAGTGAAGTTTTACAGTTCTTTTGACGTGTGTTTTTTTTTGCTGCAGTGTGGTTCTGAACCCCTTTCTGTTCTCCCGTCAATCCTCCCCTGCAGAGGCGAATGAGCCTGCCAGGCCTCTGCCCCGGAGAAATGTCCTTGAATGGAATGAGATAAACTCACCCCAGCCCTTAGACAGGCTGTCCTCCTGGCCATGGCGAGTACCCACAATGCTCTGATATACCCACGTAGATCTTTTCAACCCATTGGTGTTTCCCCTTTGGTGCCACCCTCACTTTCCCCACAAACACCCCAGCTTCTGCCCAGTTCAGCAGGGACTCCCTTCACGCCGTGGGACAGTAAAGGCCGCCCTGTGGCACCGCCGTACAGCGCTCCTGGCCCTCTGTCCCCAAGCCGGCCTGGCAGAGGCCCGCACGGCAGGGCTGAACTCGCTGCTGGGAGCCGAAGGGCAGCACGCACGGGCTGAGCCTGGCGGGGCTGAGCCCCCGGAGCCGCGCTGGGGCTGCCCGGCCCCGCGGGACGGCCCGAGGGCCCCGGCACGCTGCCTCCGGCGAGACCTCTCTCTCTGGAAGACTGCGGCGTTCCGGGCCCACTCCCCTGCCCTTCCGTGGTTCCTGCCGGGCAGCTCCGGCTGCCAGGGCTGGGAAACCCGCGGGGAAGGGCACGTATTTCCCCTTGGAGCGGCAGGGAGAGCAGGACAGGGGAACCGGTCCTGAACCGGGCCGGGCAGGGGAACATGGCGCCACCAATCAGCCAACGAGAACGGCTCCTCCAATGAGCGGCCCCGATGCCCTGATTGACGGGCCGTGGGAGGAGCCAAGCCTTTATAAGGGCTGAGGCCGTGGGGAGGCCGAGCTGCCGCAGAGACTGGAGAGAGCTAGAGTAGGGATTTATTGAAAGGCATTTAGGGTACACCTCGGGCAGGACAGGAGCCTGGCCAGGGCTACACCCAAGGGGGACTTAGAATGGTCACAAAAATGAGTGGCCAGTCGTGAGAGCTTTCATTTTTATAAGTTTTGGTCCATTTGCCTATTGAGGTTTAATTGTCCAGTTACAGCTGCAGGCTGTGAGGTCCCATCCTTCTTGTTCCTCCCTTCAGCCCACCCTTGTTTGTGCTTTGGGGCCTGAAAGTTGTCCTTGGTCTGCAGCAGGAAAAGGATTTGTTTGGTGTCTCTGCTCTCTGAAGAGCTGAGTGACACTGAATGTGAGCTCAGAACTGCACCCTGGGCAGCACAGAACCTGAAATACATGGAAGCTCAAACTTAAGGCATCAACAGACTGGGAGAGGGGCCAAGTATCCCTATATGGGCAAAGCCACGGACTGTGGAAGGTGCTGGAAGGACATATACGGACTGCTCATGAATATTAATGAGGCTGATGCGCTCTCAGTGTATAAAAGGTGGAGACGCCATGTTGTGAGCGGAGCCTCTGGTGAGCAGAGTCTCACTACGCTCCCAGCGCTGTTCCCGCTTTGCTTTGTAATTGTAACGGGTTCCAGTGAAATTGTATTTACTCATTCCCGCCCAAGGTTTGAGCCGTTTATAACAAGCTGAATGTTTTGTGTGGGGGATTTTTTCCTTCTTCAGGAAGTGTCAGATTCTGTGTCAGTCAAATAAGTAGAAACACACACCCAGGGTAGCAGTACCCATTACTGAGCAATTTACGTCTGCTGAAGTCAGTAGTGCTGACTTCAGTTTTGGACTTGAATGTTGTCTCGTCATCCCATCAATATGTAGAGATGCTATGTGTTGGGGTTAGAGTGTGCAGAAATCAGAGTTTGCACATTTGTTACTTTTCTTTGTTTGGTAGGAGCTGGATGAATTCCATTTCATCTCTCAGAACCACCTGTAGAATGTTGTCCATTGAGCTTTGCCAATTCAGTGCCATCAGGGAGTACAAGTTAGCAAATATACCAGAAATTGAACCATATGGTGCCACAGTATTTGTTGCAAAGCCAGAATATCCTGCTACTTTTCTGTGAAGACATATTTCCACTGTTGTCATGCAAAGGTTGTGCTTTATGAGTGACTGTTTCTGTATTTCATGATTTAGCATTTATCTATGTTTCCAGAACTGTATATAAATAGATATGTGATGCTGCTTTAAGGCTGGTATGTTGTGGGAACATCTGAAGATGGGTACATGACCTAAAACACAAAAATATTAGCACCAGTTTTTGTTATAGTGGGTTTTTGCTTTTTACTGGCCAGTCTACTGCCTGCAGGTGATGTTAGTGAAAGCTGTATGGTTGAAGTCATACTTCTTGCAATGTATTCTCTCTGACTTTTAAATCTCAGTGTGTCCCTTCCTACAGGGTGATGATCAGTTTGGATGTTACTAGACAAACCAGAATCCCATCTAGGCCAAATACTGCAAGAGCTCCTCCTAATGGAGCTAACAGAAAGAGAGGAAAAAAAAAAAAAAAAAGAAAAAATTAGGATCTTCTTACCCTTTCNCCAGGGTGTGAGGGGGGGGGGAAAAAAAAAAAAAGAGGAAAAAATGTTGAAAAAGGAATATGGGAAAAATTTCCTGCTTTTGCTATTCTGTGTTTCCTAATTTGAAATGTCTCACCATGTTACTGAAAGGCTTATGTATACCTTGTCTGAGACAATGACGTTTGGAATGTTTCAGAGTGAAGCAGATTAATCTTCTGCAGATTATTTTACAAAGAAATCCATACTTAGATACTGGAAAAAAAGCATTCTAATACTCTTCAGGTACATGCAAAAGCTGGTGCATTTTTGTTTTGAGGGAGTGTCTCTGGAAACACTGAGTGCCATACTAAGCTGATCACAAATGCATCCTCTCTCTGCCTGCATTAGCATGCGGGAACTTGTGTGCAAAGCTGCTCTTTTTGCAAACTCAAATCTGTATGCAGGGAGCATTTACACAATGAAAAGATGGCTGGACTATATCGAATATTTGGCTTATAATAAAGACTTCTAGGTTCCAGTCCTATAGATCCTGGTGCTTTTTCACCTCAGCTGAATGCGTGCCTCTACTCACTGGTCTGGGTAAGAAGAACAAAACAGAATCTTAATCTAAGATGACAAAATGTTCTCCACAAATATGGAGAACGTGTTTTAATTCAAGCTGTCGCCAGTAAAAGAATGGGCTGTCTGGGTACAACAGCCTGGAGCAGGTAAAAAGGGAGAAACTGTTGGGCTTCTTTTTCTTTATTTTTTTTTTTTTTTAATATAGAGCAGAGTCACCTTGAAACAAATTGGAAATAATCACATCTTGTTAAAATAAATAGTTATTGTAATCTAATGAATTATGATTAAGTGATTTCTACAAGCTGTGACTAAAGACTCATAGTTTGTACAAAAGTGTGGTAAGTCTTAGGGCCATTAGAATCAGTGGGACTACATTTGGCAAAGACAGAGACGGCCGTTATGGCAAAAGCAGCTTTCTATCACAATGTTACTGCTGGGCACTTCAATCACAGGTGTAAATAAGAGCTCCCTGGTGACTGCTGTTTCACATCCAGCTGTGATAATCTCTGAGGGGCTATTTAACAGATGGACTCCATCACAAGCCTGCTCATACCTGAGGTCTTTCTGCTGAAAGCTGTCAAAAGAACCCTGTATGGCTTTATATTGAGTTTCTCCACCCCTTCGGAATCCTGTGATGTATATCATTATTTAGAGAATCACTATCAAATTTGCATAGTGAGAGAAGTACAAAGTAAAAAGCAGGTTTAACACAAGCCAAATCTGTTCACTAACTTCTTCCGTGAGTGTTTTTGATTTCCTGGCCAAAATGTGTACATATGTTTGGTTCTTACATATTCCAGAAGGGTGGCTGTGATAAATAAAAATGGCATATGTTCCTAACGTCAGAGTTTGAAGACAGCTGGTGATTTTGAGCTAAATCACAGTAGGCCCAATTCTATTTTCAGTTTTCTTTGAAATGCAAAGCACTGACTGAGCTACAGCAGTGTATGAGGATCTCTAATGGTCTAATATTTAAATAAATAAACTGGAAGACAAGGTGAGAAAGGGACTAAATCCATACCAGGCAGACTACAGCATTGCATTTGAATGTGGCTGTTCAATAGCCATGCTTCTGTGTCTCTGAGAAGTGGTGGTAAAACATTCTTCACAATCTGAGTCAGAAATCAGTTAAAGGGTAGTCATGAAGTATAATTTTTCTGGCACTGAAGAGGGGTGAGTAACAACTAATATGCATTTCCAGGATGTTTATTCATACCAAATTTTAGGTCTTACAACTTGTTAGATCTCATACCTGTTGTCTATAAAGGCTCTTCATTCTTCAATCTTAATTCATGGAGAGAGGGTCTTGGAGTAGAATTCATTTATCTAATTATCTCAATTGGAAAAATATACTATCTTCCTCTTTAGTCATTTTAGGAGAAGGCCACTTCCAACAGTCAGGGAACATTTGTGTCATTCTGTTTACACAGTCAATATGTTCAAGGTATCTAGATGATGAACTTAAATATTTACCTTTATTCAGGATAATTATGGTGCATAAATCATTCACTAAATAATTTTAAATGAGCAAATTTGTATAGCTTAGATGTCAGTTCTAATAATTAATCTGTTAAAATAATTTTAAATAATTAATTAAACTAATGTTTGCTACAATTAACTTGTCCAATTCTAGTACTGAAAAGGGTCACTTCAACCAATTCTGGAATGATGCAGTAGATGACTTATTTTGATTTCTAAACTAATCATATATAGTAAGGCCTACTAATTACATACTTCCATCAATACTTAATTGCTATGTGCTTCTCACCTGCCAGTTCATCCTATGAACTTGGTATCTTCTACTGAGCAGCATGAAAAGTAAGGGGTAATTTTTATGTCATTTCCTCTTAGGAGACAGTTTATGCTATTCTGTTTTCTGTTTGGGCAAAGGACCTTTTTCTAACCTGTTTGAAGGGGTTTTTTTCTTTTCACTTGTTTGTGTCTTTGTTCTCCCTTTGTCATGTTCCTCTTCATCAAACATTAATTATATCTCCCCATTTTCAAAGCATTTGTACAATTTAGATTCTTAGACCCTTGCAGTGTAATTTTGGGAAAAGTGTTTGATTTTCTGCAAATGTCACGTCAGACTTTGCATTAAGAACTGCACAGTTGAGAGAAAACATAACTGTTGATGATTGTTCCTACAACAGCTAACATTCTGGAAGTAAAATAAGATCCTTTCCATTGCACCCTGTAGGTGATGGTGTCTTTTCTCAATTGCAGAGGAACTGGCTTTAGGCTTTTCAGTTCTTTAAAGAATAGAATTCCACTGGAATGGAGCCGAGACAAACAAAATCTTCCAATTCCCATATGCAGTGTCAAGACAAGGTATGTGCTGCATAATAACTTGCTGCATGACAATAAAAAACATTTAATGTCTAAAAGTCACTGCTGTGCAATTTTATAAATAGTGGCCTGAATCAGGCTGGTCCTTGTTTCAGTTTTCAATATGGTAGAAATAAAACTTCAAATTTGGACTCAGAGGATCTCTGCCAAAGGATTCTGTGCAGTGTGATTTCTACCAAATGCCGACTTTTCCTCATTTAATTTAGTAAAAAAATCTGCAAAAATTAATTGAGGTGGGCTTGGTTTATAAAGGGCAGTGTAATTACACTGGTTTAGACATTTGAACAAAGATCAAATTATCTGATTGATTTTCAAATAAACATAAGCTGATTAATGCAATTGCAAGTTTCATTGCTATAAAACCACTTCTATTTAAAATAAGTGTGCCATTAGCTTGGTAAAACCAGTGAGCCTTTTAAAGACTCCAGATCTGTGGTAACTCTTTTCATGAGTCTGCAGTTTATCACGTACTCCCGTTGTGATTAATTTGCACTGTTTCATATCATTTTTGTTTTACTTCTTTCACTTTTGCAGATAACCCCTCCTCATTCCCTGGCCCTGTTTAAAGGAGCTCTGCTTCACCCAAAATTATCTAAAGTGAGATGTACAGGACAGAGTTTTTACGGAACTGTCAGCTGATGTTTTTTTCTATCCATAGCAGATAGTGCCAAAAATAGAGAATTAAGACAATACTAGAAAGCTGCTGAAGTTGTTGCTTGAGACAGCCGGTCAGACTTGATGGCTTTGCAGTTGTTTGTTGCCCATGGTGTAACAGGCAGCATAGTTTAAAGAGCAGTGAATGGTGATAAAGACACCACACTGAATTCTCACTTGTCACTTGATACACTGAGACCTGTCCAGAAAACTCAGTTTTCTGTTTGTCTATTCAGACATGTCCATTGCTCCTGCTTATTTAGGCAGTCTAAAGCTGGAACTTTTGAACCATGTGATTATCTAGCAAGTGTGTTATTTTAGTTTGCTTCAGTTTTTAGGAGTCAATTTATTCTCTAGATGTTTGGGAAGTGCTTTCATAAGCATGACGTGTCCCCATATTTCCATATATATATTTCAGTTATCCCACAGCAGAAAGTCTTATGAACACTAAATCTTGCAGGATTGCCTTGTTTTAGTGATGAAAGTGTCTGTGCTAAGATTCAGTTTGGGCAGAGCTTGAGTGGGAGTCCCTAGACTTTCTTTTGCAGTGAGAAACTTGGAATGTCCAAAAAGGTGTGTAGGCTTCAAAGGAGAGATTTATGAATACTGAATAGCACTTTTGGAAACCGAGATCTTGGAGTAAGGCATGGCACATCCTTTTTTGCATGCACCCTCCATTGTACCTCCTTTAAATGTCTTCATCAGACTCATGCTGCTAAATCAGTGGTTTTCCTAGGTGGAAGCAATTCTGTTGGTCTCAGGTCCCCAGGGAAATTCTAACCCTTTAGAAGGTAGGCCACATGTCTGTTCTTTTCTTTCCATGGCACACTTCGAGCTTTTGAGCTCACTGAGCCTTTTTTCTAAGTCTCGAGAGCTCAAACCAGCTCCAAGCTGACTTAAAGCCGGTCCCACACCCATCCCACTGCTTGCCTGGGAAGGAGATCATCATGTGCCAGTTTTTTCTAAACACAGCAGCAATTTCTAACTGAGGAACAAGTATGGCCTGCAAGATGCAGGCTCTTCAGCGCCATGAATGATGATTGGGGCTGCTTCATATGAATATTCTTGGTTTGTTTTTGTATTTAGACGTTGGGAAGAATTTTCTTAAAATACCTATGTATGAGGAAAAACTATGATTTGCAAAGCAGGATTATACATTAAGTACAAGTTATTTTAAAATAGGAAATATGATCTTGAAATAAATCATAATCATTTGTGTCCTGATCCTCTTTTTGGGCATTCCCAACACTTCTGTGCAGCACCACTGCCAGGGCAAAGCTGTTTCCGATCCCAGTTAGCAGATCACATGTGGTTTAGCAGATAATTCTGTTTGTAATATAAATGCAGCTATGATCAAATTATATCAGTTTACCCCTTCTCAGACCAGGTTCCTTAGTTTTAGAAACAACACGTTTACAAGAGAGCCAGGCAGGCACACAGAAAAGTATGTCTTGGAAATCTTTGGCAAGCTATAGCAATAGCTGTTTCTGGAGTGCCACACCGTAAGATTCCTAGTTTAATCTAGGGGGTTTGGAGAATGTGATCCAAAAGGAATGGTAGTTTAGAAGCTCATCTGCTCTTGCAAAAATAAAAACTTCCCCTTCCTGGCAAATTCTGCATTTTTGCCAGGTTCAGCTTCCATTTCACTAAGCTAAGGAAGGTGAGCCAGTCTTATTTTTAAAAATACCTTCAGGACTGCATCCAGCAAAAGAAACTGCTGGCTTTTGGTGTTTCAGACACTTCAAATGGACAAATTAGTGCAGCACAAGTGGTGACTTTACTGTATGTCTGAAGGTGGTGATAGTCACTAGCCCATTTGTAGTCCAGGCGAGATGAGAAGATGTGAAGGGTGAATTCTGCAGCAGCCGTGTTGGAGTCTGTGGGCAGCCACCCCACAGTCACGCTGGGCGTGGGAGCAGGTGCTCTGTCTGGGCAGAACACTGAAACACTCATTTGGAGGTGACTGTCACATCAGCTAAAACCCACAAAATAAGGATTAGTCACTGCTATGTTTTTAGCACAGCTCACTCTTTTCTCAGTCCATGAGACAACAGGTGGTTGTTGTTAGAGGCAAGTTATGCTCCTACGAGATGCCAGAGAACATAAAACCCTAAGAATAATAATTTTTCACCATGAGAAACATGTCAACGCTTCTCTAAATGGGGGAGCTCTAGCTCAGGTGCATTCTGGCCTTTACCATGGCTCCCTCAAAGTATAGAAAGAGCACAGGCACTCAAATGTGGAAATATCAGTGAACTGATCTAAAGGGATCCTAAAGGTCTGCTCAGTATCATGAGCAGGCAGAAGCATTTGACATCTGATTTGGCAGTTCAGCAGGGTTAGACACCTAATCCTGAGATGGCAAAAATGCATTCACTGTACCAAGATTTATATCAGCTAGAAGAAGGTTTTACCAAACAGAACAGGGAAACTTCTAAGAGAAGCAATGTTATTGCTTAGTTTTGATGAAGGCAGGTCCTTTTATCACACACACCTATCATGTCTAAATTTAGGCTGAGAATACTAAAGAATGTACCTGTCCCCAGAAAGTCTGGTTTGTAATACAATGTAGGACAGTGCCAAATAGGGTGGTTGCTGATTGCTTTTTCCTCCCAAATGGCCATAATTTCCCATTACAAGCTGAAAACCTTAGGAAAGTATACATAAAAAGTAAAGGCTGGATTTCTTTTTTTAACACTAGCAGCTGGCTGCCATTTGTTTGAGTGCTTGACTTGTTTCTTTAAAAATGTGATTTATTTGGAGGAGATTTTTCTGTGGCACATTGTTTCCCCTCAGGCTATCTCTGAGTCCATAGCACTGGAGATGGTGGTTAATGAAGACAGATGACGTCCCCAGCCCCCAGGCTACTGTTTTCATTTTTCAATACCAGCCTTTACATCAAGGAGTGAGCAGCAGCAGAGACATTTTCTGCCAACAGCAGGGTCTTTGCTTTGTTTCCCAAGGTTCTTCCTTAATGGGAATATAAAAATTGTGGTTTTGTAATTATATGATTACATATACTTTAAGGAACAGTATTAGTTGTAAATGCAATGCTGAAAACAACCATGACCAGCCAAACTAATGAGTGTTACTGTGCCATTTCCTCCTCTCCTGCACCATTGCTATCATTATTTGATACAGAATGATGGAGTAGAGACAGGAGTGAGTAAATGAGTTTTGCTCCTTTGAAATCAGTGAAACTATACAAATGGAATTTTTGTTCCTCCTGTGTGACTGTTGGTATTTTGTAATTTTTTGAGGTTGGCAGACAATATTTGCACAGCAAACATCATGAGGCTTTGGGGGTTGAGAAAGCTGTATTTGGGCTTGTGGATTAATATCCTTATGTGATTTTCAGGATTTCAATATTGGCCACTTAACTAGGTCATTTGGGTCACTCACACAGTATGTATACCATTATTTAGTACCTCAGCTGAGCTCAGAAGAAACTGTGGTGGAATTTATTTTAAAAGAACAAGAATAGTGGTTTTCTAAAGAATCACACAAACATGCTGAAGTCACTTGAGTTCTGCTAACTTTCTAGCCTAACTGATCTAACCCTGGATACTTAAATATGGATGTTTCTCTTTAAATGGGGAAAATACAAAGAATTTATTTTACTAGATGTTCATATATATTACTTTGCTTTCATGAACACATTTTTGTTAGTATTTTGTTACTTTGATGTTAACATTGCAGCTTCTGCAATTTTTCTCATATTAGGCTATTTATGAAAATATTCATGAAAAGCAAAGTTATCAGTTAATTAATTTAGAATATACATGTATATTCATTTATGTTCACTTGGCAAAGTTAAATTATATAATTGTTTCATACAATGCAGGGTTTAAAAGATTAAGACTGAAAGATGGAACTCTGTATTCAAAAATAGTTATGCTTTCATTTTATTATGATTTTGTAGCTTTCTATCAGCTTCTCATTTTCTGAGACTTTTGCTGTGTTCTAATTGCATATAATTAGTTTACTGCTATAAGTAGAACACTTCAATAAAAAAAAAATCTTAAGATGGTAAAATCTCCCAGAGAATAATCATATTGCTCCCTTGAATCTAAGCACTTCAAAGTTAAAAATTCAAAGATATAAGAATCTTTGAAGAAGGACCAACTGAGAAATGTGGAGATCACTCTACCTGTTTATAATTTCTTCCTAGTCCTATAGAGATATAGGAAATTCAGGGATAACACTACAAATATGCATGTAATCATCTTTGAAGCTTGAAATCCTCTCAAAGTCAATGATCATTTGTAGCTGACTTCAAAAGAATCACCATTTGATCCCCTTTATGAACTTTCTAGTTGAAAAAAAGGTCCATGAAATGGGGAGAGTAAGGGAAAGCCCACTCAGTTCTCTGTGGGAGAGTAAAAGCACCTAGCAGTATTCTATACTAAAGAAGATGAATTATTTAAATAATAATTTAAGATAAAATCCAGCATGGTTTGGAACCTTGGTTGCTTTGGTCTTTCTGCAATGATGAACTATCTACATTTGCTCAAAATGACTAAAACTGAAAAGGCATTTTGCTGGTGATATTTATAAGCTGCTGAATTCCATAGGATTGCCATGCTGAAATGCTCGATCTCTTCTCTAGTTCATAGTTCTTTAAGGGAACTGGTTAGGAACAAGAGGCTTCCTTCTGCTTTGTATTTGTAATATTACAAGACAAAATCAGTTAAAAGAAAATATAAATTTTGGAAAAGGGCACATCTGGTTAGAGAATGGTAAAAGTAGCAAAAGCCACCATCATCTTACAGGATTTTTCTCCACTCCTGCCAAGTTCCAATTTAGCAAGGTTACCTACTCAAGTGACTTGTTAACTATTGCCAAACATGTTTTTAAAATAATACTTTTCTTCCCTTTTTTTATACCCCAACATCCCCCTCTCACATCTGGGGGATGGGGATGACACTTAACAGCTAAAATCAGGAAACCAGAGAGGCTTTTGTTATGTTCTCTGAGATCACAGGTATTTGGGATAATTGTTTTTAATTCAGAAAATTATTTGCAAGGGAAATAATTGGAAAATTAAAGCAGTTATAAATCAAAATGTTAGATAAGTTGTCCTAAAATGGTGTGCATGAATAAACTTTCCATTTATAAAATGTACTGTAGTGCTTTTTTGAAAGATCCTTATCCTTCTCTCGGACTGTTTCCCACTGTTTTCCACTTCATCTACCCTCACCATGTATTAACTCTTCTCTCACTCTCTTCTGCCCATCAGAGAGTGTGGAGATGATTGTGAGGTTCAACCTGACCTTTGCAAGACGGTGTTCTTGAGCGAGCTGGAAAGGGGGCACAATGTGGTCCCTCCATCCTGAGTACAGCTGACAATAAATCATGTTTTGAAAAGTTCCTTTCATGGAAAATCAGTCCAGCTATACTAATTCAAGAGATAAGGCTGAGTAAGGTTTCTAAGTCAATGAAACTTCTCCTGCATTGGAATTTGCAGGGAGCAGACTCAGTATCAGTCGAGAATAAAAAGCAGTTTAAAAAGGGTCCCTGATTGCTCAACTTTTTCTAATGGATTCTATTTCATATTATTCTACTTTCCAAATTAAAATCATGAAACTATGACCATCAATTACTTATTTTGGGGCTTTTGTACAGGAAAAGACCACAAGAGATAGCCTTGAATATGTCTCAGCCTTTTCCAAATTTACTAAGTTAATTTTTCTGATTTCCCCTCCTCACCAAAGAATGGAAGTACAGAAATATTGTGTAATATTTCTTTGAGATCCAATCATTACAAAAGACAGATATATTTAAGCCTACACATATATAATATTTATATTATATTTTTTATGTATACAGATATATATAAAATTATATATATATACACATTGCTATCCTAAAAATATGGCCAAGGTAATAGAGATATTCCAGTTCTTCATTTTTCTTCATTTTTTTCTCCTGTGTAGCTATTTGATACTCAAGCAAGTTTCATGTACTGGCTGAAGTTTCTTCCTTTTGGTCACTGACCTCCACCTACTCAGCCTCAGACCTTTCAGTCTTCCACTTCTGAGCCTGCCATGGTTTTGTGAACCCTTTGTTAAACTTAATGTTCAGTGTTGGCTCCCAGGCACACGAGCCTTAGTGAATTGCAAACTGAACTGCATTTATTTCAATTCACTTATCAATGATAACTTTGTTCCATGACAGGCAGCTAAGTAAAAGTGGAAGGAAAGCAATTCCTTCTGCAGAGAAAAAAAATGGCTAGAACAAAAAGAGGTAAAAAAAGGGAAAAGGCCAGAAAAAAAAAATCTAAGAGCATCTCTCAGAGTAGAGTAGGCTTTTCATTATGATAAAAGAGAAACCAAGGGTATTTCTTGATGATACTTTCAGCTCCTCACCTTTTCAAAAAAAATACAGTGGACTCCAAAGTGAGGCTAGTGCTTTCTGTCTCTTCCATCAGGTTGAGTTTCTCATTTTTCCTTATGGGTCCTGACCTTTCTAAACCATTCAAGGGAGTGTAATTCCTTTTGTTAAAGAAAAGTCTCGCTGAAAATTCCAGTGTATATTAGCAAAAACTTTCCCAAAATCAGCAGCAGCAAAAAAAATCTATGCATCTTTCTGAACATTTTATGTGGATTAAACCCTGTTTTGACAAAAGCTTTTTGAGCACCCTTGTTTTAGTGCAGTGAGTGAGATATAGGAAGCTCTGCCTCAGCTGTTCTTTCTTTTTGAAATCTAGAAGCATTCTCAAAGTTTTACCTTTTGGACCTTGAGTTGACTTTTAGTTGAATGCTGTAGTAGTTGCTCGTGTTTCAAATGAGGTACAAATGCAAGTGTGCCCAAGCGCAGTTCATCCTCTCTGAGGGCTTTCAGGTGAACACTCACAACTTTGGGAGCAGCCTCTCACAGCTTCCTCTCATCTGCCACTGCAGTTCAGCGACTTCTTCACTCCCAGAAAGAAACATAAGCAATTAATCAAAGTTTACACTGAGATGCTTGATGAAGAGGTCAATAATTTGTCTGATTGCCTTAAGTGACAAGTTCAAAATAAACGGGCATGATGACACTATTTGGGCTAGAGCAGAATAGATGATGACAGATTATTTATGAATTGGATTGAAACAGTGCCTTTCCCTTGTCTGTCCCATTTTCCAATGGAGCAAAAGATAATTTTTTAAGTAGTTCTTATGACCAGTACTGCAATGCAACTTGTTCTGAGTTTTATCTCGGGGGAAACTGCACATTTTTGCAGGGAATCATGGACTGTGACCCACAAAAATCATTGAAATCCAGATACTGACCCTGCATAGAAAAACCCCAAGAGTCCCACCATGAGACTGAGGGCATTGCCAGGCATGGAACCTGTATAAATTTTATAAAGTTGTGTTATCACTGCACTAGCACTGTTACACCATTTGTTACCGTAGACAAAGTTCTGTTTTGTTTTTAGTGGAACCTTTATGGAATGGACATGGCAAATGTAAAGATAGAAAAGTTCACCAATACAGAATCTCCTGAATTCTTCTTTAGGTGCACGTTAAAAAAAAAAAGCAATAAGCATTTCATTATATTTAGATAGCTAATTGCACAATGTGTTAAATTTCAAAAGAATGAGGGACTGTCTCTGAGAAGTGGTGGCTCAAGGGTTGTGGTAGATTATAAACTGAATAGGGTAACATGGTAGCCAGAAAAAAAGTAATGTATTATAATGTATTTTTCACCAGAAAATATTTTTCACACCAGATTGTACTCTCTCTCTCTCTCTTTATTTGTTGTTCCTGTTGGCAAGTATGGAGCAATAGAAAACAAAAAAGCTGTCTGGGTATAAACATTGGGGTGTTTTGAGTGTCTGAAGTTAACTCTGAGGAAAGAGTATTGAAGCTTTAGGGCAAAGGAGCAGCAGACATCTGCAAAATAACATCTGTTGAAATGAAATTTTGCGTTAGGGGAGCTGTATTTCACCAAAAGATAAATGTTTGTCTTGTAGGAAAGGAATAATAAAATTATAGGGAAAAAAATGCAGTTGCACACATTCAAATACAACTGGAATATTCTCATTGATTTAAGCTAAATAACTAAAAACATGTAAGATTTCTTTGCCTGTGGAAGAGAGAGTAGCAATCTGAAACCAGGCTGGAGTAATTTGCCTCCCTCTCTGCCCCTGTGCTGTTAATAAATTGCCCAGTAGTTTGTCTAATATGGACAAGAAACATCTGACGGCTGGTTTTGTGCCATCTCCTGGAAGAATCAAAGAGACTGGAAACCTGAGTAGCTGTTTTCAGGATGTCACATCCACTTGTAGGGAGCAAAATAAACAAGGGTGATTAAACCCAGAGATGCATTAGAGACAGAGCAGGAAAATATCAGAGAAGCAGCATTTATGTTTTATGGTAATTTAGATATTGAGGCTTTGGTGGAAAAGGTGGAAGTCAAATATATCTTCTGTGTGTGAACCATGTGTAGCTTTTTTTTGTCCATTTGTTTGTGTTAGCAGGTTAATCATTGCACCCCGTTGGTTGGTGAGTTGTTAGCAATGTTGAGTTTATTGAGAAAAATACCAGAAAGGAAGGAATCTGAAGGTAAAAATCCTGAGAATTCAAGAAAACACTTGGAGTAAATTCTGTGGTCTTCCTGAATGTGAAAAGGCAGTGGGTGTTCTCTTTGACATTGGTCTTGTTGGGCACTAAAGGAGGACACACACAGTGCTGCAGATCCTCAGACTCTAATGCCTCAAAGCACTGGGAAAGGTACAACCTTCCCCACCTTCCTGCCATGGGTAGACTGAACCCTGTGGTATTTTTAGAGTGTATATGCACCCTCTAAATTAGAGTTCTATGAGACATTCTAATAGATGACCTAATTTACATGATCAGTCATTATTTATGCATTTGTTTTCAGAAATTGCAGCTAACACCTTGATTGCAAATGCTAATGCAGAAGAACAAAGTGATTTTCAAGAGGTTATATACTTGTATTATTGACTGACTTTAAGTCCGGCTGCTCTGCACAGTTTCTCTGGTTCTCTGGCAAGAGCACAATGAGGATGCATTGGATGCTGATGCCCTTTCTGTTTGCTTTAAGTACTGAATGAGGTTTGAGCATTGCTCAACAGATCCAGGTCTATCAGTTCTACTGATGATATGGAGCAGAAGGCTTTAAATTATGGACCTGTTTCCATTCAAATGAAACCAAATTGAAAAATTGCCATTTTTTTTAGGTGATTCTCTTGGTTTGAAGGACAGGTGTCCAACCCCATTTTCTCAGTCCCAAATCTAGCTGTATCTCTGCCCTACATGGAAAACCCCACGTAAAGAGAGAACAGCCAGCTGCACCCCTCCCCTAAGATGTGGCACTTTTTGTCTCTTAAGTACCTGGTAGTTTTTGTCTTTAGAAACACCTATGGGGGAAAATTCCTTAAGACAGAAAAAAACCAAACAAACAAAAGGAGAACTCCAAAACCTCCAACCGTGTTTTGGCATTTGTCCTGTGGTTCTATGGTTTTTGTATTCCAGCTATAGATGTGCAGCTTAAACATGCTGAATATGGATAGTTTACCTAAAACAAGAGCTTTCACTGGTCTGAAGTGTTTTATAAAACTTCAGACTCAAAAATCACAGCAAGAAAACCATGCAAAAATCTCCAGATTTTTGTCTATGGCTTCTATCCTTGTGATGGAGTACTGAATGATCAGGTATAATGCTATTGGAGTGTTAAGTGTCTGCATAACTACACAATCTGTACCTACAATCTTTCTGAGATTATGTAGATATAGCTAATTCATACTTATCACTCTATAAAAACCTCACATAAACAATAGAACAGACATAAAAGACTCAATTTGTCATCTTGTAATTCTGAAAATAGTTGGGCTCTATAGTTCAAATGCTTCTGAAATCTGAATACAAAATGCGCTTCACATGTAAATATTTATCATGAAAGCTTGTAGCTTTTTTTTCCCACTTGTTTTCTCACCGAATCTTCTTTTTTCTAAAATGCCCTGCAATTCTGGATAATAAACTAATGTGCTGAAACTCAGGAATGTTAGGAAAGCGCAGCATACAATCTCTTGATAACACAACCCATCTCTTATAGATGAGTAATGTGGTGGTTGGCTCTCGCAATTAAGGGATGAATATTCTGTGTGTGTTAAGAGATGTTTTCTTGATCTATGGTTATTGTGATTGGCTGTTTGGATGTCCCCTGCTCTCCCCACAGTCCCTTTCCCCCTGTGCGGTGGCCACGGGCCGGCCCCGGCAGTCGGGACATTGGAGGGAGGGCCGGACCTGTGCCCTGCAGGGGCTGCTGGGAGGGGCGGGCCTGGCACTGGGGGCGGGGCATGGCAGCACCTGCCCGCCAATCAAATCGCAGGGAAGCAGTCTCCACCAATGGGTGGCGAGGAAGAGCTGATTGGCAGGCGTTGGGCGGGGCCAGGGTGACCCGCTGCAGCGCCAGGGTACAAAAGGCGGAGCAGCCATTTGGGGGAGCTCCTGGTGGTTCCGCTCCATCCTCCCAGCGCTGCTCTTTTCCTTATTTAGTCCTTTGTTGTATTTTGATAAGGTTTAATAAACCTTTGACATTTTTAAAAGTGAGTGTCATTTCTCACACTGTCTTACCTGGTGCTTGAACTTAGGTCTTAATTATAGAAAAATAAATTACTTATTTACTAATCCTCACAGTATACCCTGATTTATTACTTTATCTCATGAAAAATAATTAAGTTCCATCTAAACATCTTATCAGTTAATCCTTCCCCGAAAATGAGCTCATTAAATTAGTGTAGAAGGGTATTTTGTGTCACAAATCCTTCTCCTGGTTGAATAAACAGAGCTTTATTTATGCTGCAAAGTAGGAACATTTTTAATTTCTTAGTGACACTTTAATTATGACTGCTGATGCTACAATTAGGAGCACAATGAAATCAGCACAGTAAGAAAGGCCATTCCCAGACTGTGTCTAGTTGTCACATTCCAGAATACTTAGTTTCTTTTTTCGGTCCACATGAGAACTTATGCAAGAGGGGAAACACAGAGGTAATTTTTAAGCAAAGAGAGTGCTAATTAGGGCCATTGTTCTCAGTCCAAAATGATGTGATCTTATCTGTAATTGTCACTTCATGGCTGCTTTTGTTTCCTGTGAGTACCAAGCTGGTTCTTTGGACTAGTCACTGGTGGTTAAATTCAGCATACAGAATTCCTAGAATATATTAATTTCAACATTACTGTTCTAGTGAGACCCTTGTTGAAGGCAGGAAATGAGAGAAGATGTGAAAATGCATTTGGTAATTTCCAGCTACAGTGATCCTTAAACAGAAGAATGCTTTTTTTGTGTGTCAAAGAGCTGGTGAGAAAAACTAGCTTTCAAGTTGCTTTGAAAAGTCAGTGAGACCACACTAATTTCTTTAGCTCATGTGTGTATAGTACCTGGAACAACATAGTATGGCCCCTGCTGATGATGTGAATAATGATAAAGGCAGGGAGAATGAATAATCTCAGGCATTAACTATAAGGCATGCAAGAAGAACAGGTGGCCACTCCTGCTAACTTCCCTTTGTTTAATAAATAAAATATTACATTATCATAAGTCTGGCAGAGGAAGACATTCTTAATTTTAGAAATGTTCATTTCTAGTATCAAGTTCCCTTTTTATTGTTTATAAAATTATACTACATCTATGCTTGCTGCATATTTGCATATACTTGGTTTTTTTACATATGTTTGTTCGTTAGTTTAAGCTATTGCACAGATATTCATGAAGTGTGTTATTCTGTGTAGGTGAACTAATCTTATTTTTCATTCCAGGATGACTTCATTCATCTATAAACCCCACTAGATGTCTCTGCTATGGAAAAACTGACTGTGTCTTTAAATGCCTGTCTTCAAAATGAATAAAGAATAAAGCATAAAGTGCAACAACAAAATCTCAGTGAACTAACACTGGTCTGATTACTAACAAAATTCAATTTTCTATGACTTTTTTTTGTCCCTTTGAATATCTACTGTAAAGAATCCTGATTATGAACTAGTTTGACAGCTGTCAGTCACAGGCTAATTGGAGTGCAACTGTGCAAAGAGCTTGGATTCAGTTATATGTTGAACAGAATTCCTTAGAACTAACCTTGACTTCTTATATCTTAAAGTCAAAATAAGGAAAGATGTGTTTTAGTGTTTGAGTTTTTTCTTTTGGGCATTTGGAGTTTTCATAGGACCGTGTCTGTTGTTTTCAGAATGTTTTTCTGTAAGGTAAGTAAGATCTAGAGAAAGAAAAGTATATTAAAGGATTCTCCCAAGTGCAGATTTTATTTTTTGAATAAGTGTTAAGGACAGAAATAACTACTTTAAGGTGTCCTGCACTATAACTGTTCTGGAGCCATTGTGAGTTAACAGAATTTTCCAGGTCATTTATGATAATCTTTTTGTGATAGTAGGATTGTCTCACAGAGTGATGGAACACGTGAGCTAAGATCACTTAAAACTATTTATAACAAGGGCTATGGCATTTGATTATCATGGGGATTCAGAAGAGACTGATTTTGTATTTGAGTGGCAAGGTCTGTTGAGCATGGAGATTAATTTTATGAAGAGGTCATATCCAATCTCTCTCAAATCTTTGGATGATGGTTCCAGCAGAGCTGGAAAGAGAGCCTCCAATCTGTTGTCTCAGCATCTTTCAGCATCTAACAGGACGTGGAAATCATCAGTGATTGGGGATGGGGTGGATGAGGTGGGGGGTTGGTGGGGGGGAAGAGTCTAAGATATAATTTTTATATCCTGAGTGGGATGGAGATACAGCATAGTATAGAAGTGACACTGGGCAAAACTTGGAAGAACTGCTTCTCTTTCTGATATTAATCTGCTCTTATCTGTGTGTCTGGCTCCCTTATCAACCTTTCTTTCTCTTCCTTTGCAAATGGTCATTTCCTGGAGAGCTCTCGTTTATATAAAATTTCCTTTTTCAGGGAAGCCACAGTGTTGTCTGGGACTCTGAGCTGTCTGTTGTGCTGACTGAAACTCATGGGGGGCCAAATAAGCATTTACAAATATCTCTTTGAACTGGTCATCAGCCAAGATGACGCAGAGAGGACTCCCACACTGGTCTGCTCGTGTGCTTCTCATCAGTGTGTGCTGTGATGGACAATTAGCCGCAGAGGCTTACACTGGACATGTCAGTAGGATTTGGTGAGGAAGCAGATTAATTGCCTCACTTCAGATTGGGAATTTGGCTTTTCTGACAAATAATAATTATACCTTTACAGAGGGTATCTCAGTAGGGCAATTAATTTGACTCTGCTGCATCGTATTAATTGGTTTAGTCAACTTGCTTGATTACGGCTTCTTAATGAAACAGATAGCATGTCATTTCATGAATATTTGTCCAAACTACTGCACAGATTCCTTGTTCATACCACACATTTTAATCTCTCCTATTCTATCAGAGACAGTTTTTAAATTTTAATTTATTATATTTTAAGAAATCATTCTGATCTATGTTAAGTCTTATGATGTATATTAGTTTTGTTGCCCGGGTACTGTGGGGTAACTTCTCATTTTTTGTCTCAGTTTTCTCATCCAGAATTGAACAGGATTTCTGTATTTAACATCCTATTACTACAGATGGAAAAAAAAAAAAAAAGTAGATACCAACACCAATTCTTTTTATATATTTTCCACTTCTGTCTCTTTGAAGCTCCCATCCCAATTTTCATTTTCCTTCTTCATGACTGCATTGTGTTGCGCTGAAATTTATAAATTTTCAGCAGCAGCTCCCAGATCCCTACCCTGGTCAGTTTGCAGCAGAATAAACCTAGACCTCATGTCAGTAATTTTACTTCTTGCTTTTCTATTTTATTTTCCCAGTTTGGGCTTGTAGGTTTTTATGTTATTGCTAGGTAATAGGATCCTGCACTCATCTGCTATTTTTATCTGCTAAGCCCAGGAAGTAAAATGATACTATAATCCACTTCGAATCACATTATAACAATCCTTATTAATTGAGGCTTTGTCTTTAATCACCTCATGAGATTATGATGGTTGTGTTTTGCCTAAAACCTGCCACCCATGCTGTCAATAGGGCTCTGGATCTCCCTGGAACCCTCTATTTCTTTAAAATTGAACATGTTAGTTCATTAAAAACCTTTTTCTTTTATCCCAGCCTGATTCTGACACACACTTTTTTCCACACATGACTCAGCACCATACAACCTGCAAACTGTATCCAATTTTTCATATCTCTGTTCAATGTTCAGGTGCAAAAAGCTCACAGATAAAACCCTCCTAACTGTCAACTCTGAATGTGTGTCTAGACCTGGGTGATTCAAACTGCTATTTCTAATTAGGGCTGAAATTTCTCATTGGATATTTTGATCGGGTAGGAAAGGATCACGGCAATTATATTGATTAGGGTGCAGGAATGTTTTTCTTGTTCTTTTTCTTTTGGATGTCTTTTCTCCAAATTAATCAGGAATTAAATCCCATTTTAATTATATTTATATTGCTCAATTACTACACTAGCAACATTTTGTGATGTAGCTGGAGAGGATCCTAAGTCAAATCACTACTTAAGTCTTGTTTTCTTAACATGAATCAAAAATGTTGAAATACAGATATAACTAAAGTACCGGGATGTACATTAATATTCTCAAATCTCGTTAGTGGTGGACGGAAGCTTATTCTCTCTTATTTCTCCTGCTGCAATTCCTTTTGATCTTCGTTGTATTGCACATAGGGCTTTTTTGCTTCTTAATGCTTTCCAGCAAAATCTCTGAAATCCATCATCTGTGCTGCTTTTTTGTTCCTCTTTCGTTTTGTCTTTTGTACAGAATTCATTTTTTATACTATTCAGTATAAAATACAAGACAAACTGCAGATATGAGAATGTTTTATAAAGCAGAATATACCTAACATTCATAACATTCACTTTATTAACTCATGGAAGTTGAGCAGGATTTTATTGGTCTGCTATCTATTTCTTGTGAATCATTTGATAACACAATAATAGTATTGCTACATTATCAACCTCACATTTTAGTGATCATATATAGACCCACTTCTTTTTCATAGCATCTTATATCGCCTATTAACTTAGAAATAAAATACCAGCATCTTCTCATCAAAATCTTTTTTAGAGAAAAATATATTGATCAAAAGAAAATATATATGTATCTTTTAAAGAAAAAAACCTTATGGAGCACAGGCAGTAAAATTTTTATGTTTAAATATTTACCAGGCTATTTTTGTCCTGATAGCTCAGTCTTGCTCATCCTATGGTTTGACTGTGCACAGTTTAGACCAGAGCAGTTGTACATTTGTCTCCCTAATTCAGGTTTCTGAAATCATACGTTGCTGGTTCATTAAGATTGGACTACACAAAGGTTGATGTTGTACCTGCTGAGTACCTGCTCGTTAACTATCATCTAACCCCAGTAAATTCCAGTATTTGTTTAACACTTACTAGGATCAAACTCATTTCCCTATTTTTTGAGGCCGAAAACAATTTATCACATGGAGGAAAATTATATTAAGAAAATGCAAAAAACAAAAGGGAGTTTGTATTCATGAAAAAGATCCACTTTGGTGATTCAGCATCTTACAGAGAGTAACAATACACTTTTGCTCCAGAAGTTAATTTTTTATCACATACAAAGGCTGTATTAGTTCAGGATAAGAGTCTCAGAATGGACTGGAATGCAGCAACTACTTAGTTATTCCTTTCCATGTCTTACTGACTCCTTTGACTTGATTGGAGATGACTAAATGGGGATTTTTTTTTTTTGTATTTAGGCCATATACAGTTGTTACAAGTCACAGCTTTGGGGCACTGCTGTCCCAGGACTACTGCTCTCTAATTCTGACATAGGTTGCCTGCAGCCACAAAATCTTTCCACAAGCTTGTTGTGTTTCTTAATCCCACAGTCCCTGGTGGCATGAAACTACCTGTCATCTCACTTTTTTCCTGAGTCTCTTCCCTACATCTTGCCCTAACAATCTTGGCAAAAGCAAGAGTGAAACAAAAGCATGCAATTGAAGATTTAGCAAAACTGGGGGAATCTGCAGGGAAATTCTAGCTCAAATGTTCAGTTAATACCACTGAGAACAGAATTTCCATGATTTATTATTTTAACAGGATCTGTCAAAAGTGAAATTCAATACATTTCAGCCTACATGGGCCAAGACCCCAAACTGGTTTAGGCACCCACATTTCAGTGGTTAACTGCATTAAAGATAGGTATGGCCAGCTGAACTTTCCTAGCTCATGGGAACTCTGTCTAGGTATACACAGCTTGAAAAACGGCTTTGTAGAAAACTTCAAGACTGTAATAAAGCAGATTATGCCCATACAATAAGAATTTGTGGACAAAGGAAGAGAAAAAGGTGGCAAATAAGTGAGGAGTTCTGCCTCTGCGTACATACTGGAATATCCACTTAGAATCATGTGACAGACATGTCTGGTCTGTGGCTGCAGAGATAATTTGGGGTAACAGGCACCAGCGGGACCGGCCCAGCTGGAAGCAAACACGCCCCCAGATAACGATAGGTCAGATTCCAACCCAAACCCAGCGCCTCAGCCAATCCCTTTGGAGCTCCCATCTCATTGGCCAGCGAGCTGGGCGGGGCTGAGCCCCCTGACCAATCACGTCTGTAAGCACAGGAAATTGAGAGCCCCATGAAAGGAGCTGCCGGGCAGTGAATGGTTGTTGCTGCTGCAGGAACTCCGTGTGCTAATGTTGCGTCCCTGTCTCCACCTTCACAGTGACAGAATCCCACTTCCAGGCTGCGTGCATCAATGTCATTCACACATTTGAGTGTTCACCATTTATCTCCGTGGGAAATCAGAACAAAATTTTGGGGTTACTGAGATGGATATCACTCATGGGGGGCCTGCTCTGGCTCATCTAAAACCATGGTTATGTTGTACATATGGGTTTAAGTAAAAAAGAAAGCTTGAAGTGAGTGTCAAACTCCAAATTTTCCTTTGGTTTCCACAAAGTTTAGGAGGAGCTGTGGTTCTGTGGTTCTGTTCATCCTTCTCAGGAAATTATGTAGTGTGGTGTTCTGTGCATGAATCCTGTTGTGTTGCAGGTGTCTAGACATCAAATTTTAAGTACAAATTAACACTAATGCTATGGCAAATAGGAGAATCACTTAAACTTGGGGAGAAAATTTATATTGATGTGTATAAATTTAAAAAAAAAAATCAGTGTTTTAATAATTTGATTAGGGGTTTAGAACTGTTTCATTAGGGTTGAGAGTTCCTCCTCATCATATCACAATTTAAGCTCTAAATACACATATTTAAGACATAGTTATTTTTCCTCAATTACTTTGTGCACTTGGCAGAGTCCCAGAGCTGATGCAAATTTCTCTAAGGGTCAGCAGGTTTTGCACTCTTTCTGTTATGTTAGCCATAGAAATACTTTTAATGTATTTTATAGAGATAAACACTCTACCATCCTCCCCCACCCCCGCTCTGTCCCAAGGAATCAGTAATTAAGAGCAAATAAAAAAGAAAAATCTTATTTTTTCTGACTTGCCCTAAGACTGTGTTTCATATTCATTGAACAGCAGTCTCACAGCATCCTCCTTGGAAGATTCAGAGCCATAAGGCAACTGGTTGTATTTAGTAATCTTCTGCATCAGTGGTTTTGCCTTTTGGGCTCCAGAATTGATTTTCCTCATCTTGGCATAATTTTACAGCTCTGTCCCTTGACCGCTGTTGCTCTGCACTGGCTAGCAGTGACATGAGTGGCAAAAGAAATGCAAGTCAGACTGGTGATTTCTGGAACATCAGATGTGACAACTGTAGAGTAGAACTGATGGGTAGAGTGAGTTAAGACAGTTCTTTTGAAATATATTACAGCTGGGAATCAGTCACCACAGAGAGACCATTCAAACTTAGAAAACTTTCTTCTTTATGGAGAAATTCACTGCAAGAAAGGGAATGTGTCTACCCTGCAACCAAAAAACCCAAAGGTGTTGTCAAGACATTTTAGGCCTCTGCTAAAAATTCCATAAACTGTGTGGAAGCCATCTCAAAAATCTTAATGTCTTGGATTTTTCACTAGAAACATGCTGGGGTGAAAAAGGTTTCCACAAAATGTATTTCTGTTTAATTTAGAATTCTCTTTTAAAACTGACTTAGCCACAATGTGCTTGTATGCTATTGCCTACTATGGGCTAGAATTTGGGGTATTAGCAGCACATTCCAGTGCTGAGACTTCTATTGTACATGAGCATTACCATTACTGTGGTGAGGTTTCCAGCTTTTCCTGCCTTTTTCTAATTACCTGTCTCATGCCTCTTTGTACAGCATTCACTGCTGAGAAGTCCCAATTGCACACCACAGCTAATAGCAGTAATACTTGACATTTTTTCTCAGCAGAATATAAAGGTCATTGAAGAAGCCTGGGAGAGCAAAGTGAGTGGAACCTTGTATGATTTTTTTCAAATCCAGTGAACTGCACACAATTCTTCCTTTTAAACGTCATTTATTTAAAGAGGGAAACAGGAGCGTCTCTAAGCCGCTCAGCACTATTATTACCATTTCACATTATTGAAAAAGTGACTTATCCATGTTCACCCAGAAAAAGACTTGGGAATTTGAGTCCTTGGACAGTTAAACGATAGCTAAGCCTTTGGGTTAAATCACCTAAAATATGGTATTGTGATTGTGGTAAATATTTTTCTCTTGACTGTGCAGAAGTGGACTGAAAGTTATGTTCAGATGAACAGTTTCCTAAATCTCAGACATCTTGAGTTACCAGTTATTGCAGCTAACAGGTTGCAGTGTGGTCTGCCTGTTTTTTTGCCTGCAGAAATCCGAGTTTCTTGGACAAAAACCTGTTGGCATACATCCAATGTTAATGGCTTCTTGGCCTTTCTGAAACACTTTGGTTTAACTGTGGAGATCATCAAATTAATACAATTAATACATTTAAATAAGAATTATTCAGAGACAAGGCATGGTGTTTCCCATGAGAACCATTTGTCCCCCTTTGGAGCAAAGAGTGCCCAAGGACAGCTTTGTGCCCTTTTCAGCCTCATTGTTCAGCGGTCAGTGTTCCTTCAGGGGGGACCGCAGAGACAGCCCCACAGCGAGGCTGAGGGTTTTCCCCAGAGATCTGCGGCGGGCACAGCCCTGCCCTGTGCCAGGCCCTCCTGCAGGGAGGCTGTGCCAGGGGCTGCGGGCAGGGCTGCGGGCAGGGCAGCGCTCTCAGGTGGGCACGGGCTCCTGGCCAAACCCAGGAGTCATGGACCGCGGATCAGCAGCTGTGACATCGCCTC
Source organism: Donacobius atricapilla (assembly GCA_013397315.1). Classification (NCBI taxonomy): domain Eukaryota; kingdom Metazoa; phylum Chordata; class Aves; order Passeriformes; family Mimidae; genus Donacobius; species Donacobius atricapilla. Next base: position 163,464 of record WBMY01001050.1, on the reverse strand, counting down.
CTCCTCCCCTCATACCGATGCACATTTGCTGCTTGCCAGCCTCCTTCAGCCTTTGTTAAGCTGCTCCAACTCTGACCACACCTTCCTACTTTCCATTATTCCCTCTGGCGTGGTGCAGACCAAGTTTCTTGGTGTTATTTTTCTCTGTATGCACTGATGAGAGCAGGGTGTCCATTCTAACTATGCAAAGTACACTCTGTAATGGGTCAAGTACCAGAGCTGAGATCTCAGGCAAGTTCTTCTCTGTTCCTATATAGAAACTAATAGTAGTAGGCACAAGTGATATTTTCCATCTGAGATTTTAATGTGATTTGTTGCAATTCTGTTTGTTCTGTGCTGATTTCTGTTCAAGATCCTTCACTGCACTGACCTTGATGTAAGCTTGTTTTCCTTTATTCTTGCATGCCATCCAGCCCCAGTTATGGTGTGAAAAGGAACTGATGATTATTTGCTTCTGCACTGACTGTGCTTTCAGATATTATCAGTAGTTTTATCTTTTAAATGTACACTCACAGCTATTAAATGCTAGATATATTAAAACAAAATAATAGCTAATAATCTGTGTAGCACGCTTGCAATACAGAGATATAATAGCTTGTCTGACATTTTTTAGAGCCAATATTTACCTTTATCACTGGTAAGTGCCTCCTGAGACTCATTATTCATGTAATTCCCATTAAGAAGCAGTAGTAAAACAGCCTGTTGTCTTACAGCTCTTGTTGTTAAGTACATTATGCTTAGTAATAAATACGTCAGCTTTTGTTAAATCAGAGAATTATTATTATTTCTTATCTCTAGACATTTATAAATAAATGAATCATGTTTATTTATAAACTTCTTTCCATTTATTTCCTGCAGTGGCCCGATAAAACTGCTTTTCTTTAGGTACATGGTTCTATCTCTTGAAGCTTACTTATTCCTTTTGAACCTAAGGCTGTAACAAAATTAATATTCTTGCTTTTTATGTCTTTTACTTTTCAATTAACCAAGGATGCTATTCAGGAAAAATAAAAGTTGTACTGAAAGATAAATTCTGTCCGTTTAGAATAATGTGGTAGAAGTACCTCACAGAACTGAGTTACTTGAATATCTAGTTGTTATTCCTACTGCCACTACGAAGGCCTGATAGAGGAACATAACATGCAACTTGTGTCTTTAATTTGTCTGATCAGTGGTCCCATGCAGATCTATGAAACCCCTCAATATAAATTTCAAGCTCTGTTATATAGTTAAGAAAATATTTTGCAGGAATGTGAATATAACCTAGAATTCTTTGTCTCTTTCAAAGCCTTGAAACCCATGTTTCCACGGCTTGCCACCTAGGTATTTATGGCATTGTTCATGTAGCTGCAAGAGGATGATTTTGAGGCACATGCTCTGGTAGAATTCACTCAGAAAATTTTCTTAGCAGAACTTGCTGCACAATCTAATGATGATTTTTGTGTTATAATTTCTTTTTAGCATTACCAGTATGCTTTTGAAAGTCATTCTCTACATGGATAGAAATAATGAGGTTTTCAAAAGCATCAGGCACCTGTTTAATTCTGCTCATATCCACTTGAAAGCATTTTTGTTGTATTATTAACTCATTTGCTAGGACCAGACCAGTGCTGTCAGGGGTTTGAATGATGAATGGTTAGTTATCAAGTAAAGCTATGATAAGAACTTTCTGCTTTACCAGTTCTCTGTGTTGTCCGTAATGATCTTTCTCCTCTGTCTCAGTAGTCTTAAAATTATTCTCCTCTATACTGTTTGGGAGTTGCAAGCCAAAAATCTGCCTGTTCAAAAACTGTTAAATGGCTGCAGAGCTTTTGGCCCTGCAAACTTTGTTGGAAAAGAAAGCCTGAGTTAGGATCAGAGATGAACATAAGCATTGATATTCAGGAACACAGCTGCAACACGTTTTTAGAAAACTGCTAGTGAAGTCATGGCTGGCATCCTCTGGAACTGGAAAATACTTACCCTTTCTGCAAATCTGGCTGTCTTTTGGGGGATTAGATGACATGGATGTAAAAGAAGTTCTTGCAGGTGTGAACATTCTGGCTTTAAGCCATTAAACTTTGTATCAGTACATTAATTACTCTCCTAGTTCACACTGTCCTGTACCTGTTGAAAGGGGATACATTGCTCCAGTAACTTCATTAACCTCCTCTTTGCCTTCCAGAGAGAAGATGAGAAGTTGGTCAGGAACAAGTGTAAAGGCCCTAATGGCCCAAAGCCCCATTTTACTTGGTCTAAATTAGCAGAGTTTGTACGAATCAGGGCTGGTGAGGCAAGGTAGGGATGGGCACAGCAATGGAAATCAAACCCTATCAAGCCCACTTTTTAATGCTAATCTCTGTATTTTTTTGTCATGTCCATGAGGTGTAGCTGAGCATTGTATGTAGCTACAAAAATACTTTACATGGCCACGTTAAAGCTAATGTTTTTAGTTACATTAATAAATATCACTACAATGGAGGACCATCCTAATAAGCTTACAAACCATTTTTTGAAGCGTGCTTCTGCTGCTAAGGGCAGTAATGGAATAGGATCTCCAAGTATGTGGGGTCTTTTAGTAACTTTTATTAATTCTACGGCAGCTGAATTATTTTATCCTACGAGGCACTGCAGGGATCTGGTGCTAATCAGATGATATTCATGTAAAATCAAACAAAGAGTGTAGCAAAGGTAGTGTGCTGGGCAGCCAACAGCAAATCACTGCTAAACAAATTTAACTTCTTGGGGCTGGTTTAGATCCTTAGGCTGGTGCCACTTGAGGCTGATCAAATACTGCATATATAAGGACACTTGAAAAGAAATTAATTGTATGTGTTTGCATTCAAATGTCCTTGGCTGAAGAAAGACTTCAGCAAACACATCTTTGTTCCCTTGACAGCACATTCAGAAAAGCTGTGCCCTTTGTTGGTTGCTCTGCAGGGTTTTGAGGGGAAGTGTCTCTAGTCTTCGAGTGAGATGCCTGTAACAGCTCTGCTGCAAGTGCAAAATCCACTCAGAGCATTTTCAAAGGCCTTAAAGCAGTTTAATAAAATAAATTTATCAGCATCGGTGAAGTCATCCTGCCAGTTTGGATGGGCCTATGGCCAGAGAGAATGAGCCTACAGAAACTTGCAGTTTCAAGGCTTTTACCTCTCTTGTTGTATTTGACGTAGTTTGTAATCAGATGGAACATGACAGCAGCAGCTTGACAAGCTGATAATACACTTCACTTGCAAAATTCATGTGCTAGGACTGTAAACACATTTTTATTTAAGCTATGTCATGTTTATGCATAGCACAAGGACTTTTTCTTCCGTGGATCTGCTGTGGAAAGCCTGAAGAGATCTAGTATATTTATATTTAAAAGTATGACTTATATTTTTACAGCCCATAAGAAAAAATTTGACTTTGCCCAGTCACACTAATTTATTTGGACAGTCATTCAGATACAAAGCAGAGGCTGAAAGAAGTTATCTTATTACTTGTTCCTTGAAGCATGTGTGCCCCATTTTCCAGACATTAAGGTGTTTCATAAGCTGTTATTATTTATCATATTGATGAAAAATAGAAGGATATAGAACGAAAATCAGGTTTTTCAGGTCTTAGAGTCCAAGAGAAAGAATTTCATTAGAAAAGTCATTGGTGGTGACATTGATCACTAAGAAAGTCCTGCAGTAGCTTCTAGGGACAATTCAAGGAAAACTGAAGGAACTTCTGTTGATGTAATATCAGAACAAATACAGAATTCCTGTGTCAGGGTGTCACGCTGGGCTGACTGGTGGCTGTGAATCTGTCACCTGATGAGGCTGTTCTTCCATACTGTGAAACTGAATAGTGTTATATATATATATATTATTTTTTTTTCTCTGAGTCAAATCTTGTTGCCTCTAGACATTTTGACTCATTTTTACTTGAGTAGAATTCTGCCTAAAAATGTCTGAGCAGTGACAAAGATGTGAGAATCCCCATGTATGCTCTGCATCTGGCATGTGAACATAGGAGGTGGGTGTTCTAACACCTTCTTTACCGTCCTCTTCCAGAAAAGCCCGTGTGGGTTTTCATAGGGATTCATCTCCGTGGAGTCAGTTGTAGGAGGCAAGGAACAGGGATTCAGACTGCATTATCCTCATTCAAAATAGAGGAAAGCATAATAAATTAGTAGAATCTGAGTCCTTCCAGTCTTTCCTTCCATTTTGAAGATCCTTCTGTAGGACTCATCTTTAAGAACACTATGAATATTGTTATGTACGAATTTACACTTATATCAGCCTTTCGGAGCCTCTAAAGCTGCATGTCTGTACACGTCTCTCCCTGCAGAAGACCACAAGCCTCGCTTTCCAGGATCATTTCCAGGAAAGTCTGAGGGCTGAATGCACTGGAATGACTTTTCCTCTCTCCTTTTTTCTATTTGGGAAAGAAAGAGGAGTTGAAAACTAAAATTTCTGAGGTATACATATGCTTGTTTGAAATCTATCCCTACAACTATTTTAATAAGTGAAATATTGTTTTATACAGCCTGAGATTCTTTTCTAACAGTCTTTCTTAGACTGAGTGGTTATTAGCCAGTTAAATCTCTAGCTTAAATAGTCATATTTTTACTCTCAATCTCTGGTTTATATGCCATTTTATCTGGGAGAAACTGCATTTCATTTTGTTCCTACCTTGTATTAGTCAATGTTGTGGTACAAAACCTTAACAATTGTTCCTCTGATGCAATTAATTGCCTTACTGGATATACACAGTACAGAGTGAACTATCTTTTCTGAATGTCAAATCAGATTTGGGAAACATTCCTGTTATATTTATCCCTGGAAAACACTGGACAGAAAATGACATCTATTAAAATTGCATTCATTACCAAATCCAAGGAAACGAAGCTTTTGAATGAATAGCAGCTAATCAAGCAATGTGTCATAAAAGGCAGTAACTAAAGAAAACCAAAGTAAAACATTCACTTGTGTTATTGAACATTTTTATCTTTATTATTATAATAGAATTACAATCTGACATAAAATAAAGAGCTTTTGCTAAACTCTGTAAAGCAATACATGCTTCTGCCATAAACAACCTCTATTAGATTTAGGTTTTATTGCCACATCACTGCACTGAGGTGCAATAAACATTCAATGTCATCTTTTTAAAATTATCTCAGGAGTAAACAGAAACTGTCCTCTATAAGAGTGTATCATTATTTTCAAGGAAGACTTACTATTATTACATGGTTTAGCAAAGCGTTGTAAAAAAGCTACATAGAGAATACCTTGTCTTTGATAAACTGTGCAGTCAAGTTTATACAGTATAATACTATTGGCATAGACTAACTAAGAGGTGATATAATGCAATCATTGCATAGCAAAAAGCAGACTAGTTAAGTAATATTCACATCTAATGTGCAAAATGCAGACCAAAAGGTAGCTATGAATTGCTAGAAAGATAAAATGCCCTAAATGAACACACTAGTGTAACGCCAAAAATAACAAGATAAACAAATACACAGAAGTTAAAGAGCCATAGTTTATTTTTTTCTATACATATATCTACACATGATACCAGAGATGAAACATCCCCTTTTAAATAAGATCCAATCAAATAACTTATCAAGTTCAGACAGGACTAAATGTTAGACAATGAAGCATTATTTAAAAAAAAAATAAATTAATCTCTAAATCAAACATTAAATATTTCCTTTTGTAGATGGAGACTGTCAACTTTTTGATTTATAAAGAGTTTAGAAATCACTGCCTATTAAACTTGACTCTCAGTAGCTGTTTCTCTAGAGGCTCATGTAGCACTGTTTCAAAATCCATTCAATAGCATAAATTAATTTTTTAATTGATTCTTGCAAATATCCACCATTCTTCCAATCTCTTTGAAAAAACTTTATCTGAAAGTTTATTTCTAAGAGTTAGCAGTAATGATACTGACTAGAATTTGTTTAAAGGGAGCACAATACCTGCAAAATGGACATCTTGTATTTAAAGCCCTTACATATTGTTCCTACAAATATATTGCTACAGTAAAAATGAAATGTAGTAAGTTTACTCAATAAAATCTATTTTCCTGTACATTCTTTTTTGTATGACTTCTTTGTATTTAATGCTACATATATTACATCGCTTATTGTAACAGTTATGTTTCAGCAAATATAGCAGTAATATACAGATGAACTTCTGTCTTAACAAATATTTCACCCTTTTTACCTACCAAATATAATCCCATACTTTAGTGTTTATGCATGACCTGAGCGGACCAGTCATTAATCTAATAGTATACATTGGATGACATTGTCAACTTGCAAGCTGCTGTACACTTAACCACTTTACAAATGGAACAAATTCCAAGCACTTTCTGCTTATTTATTTTTGTAAGCTTTCCAGTACCACTGATTTATTTTTTCTCCTTTAATTCAGGCTCTAAATATGTTTTATTGAGCATTTAACAACATATTAAGAGCTAAGAGGTGAATCCTACACAATGTTTTAAGAACACAACTTTAAAAAAGTAAAAAAATGTACAATCTCATGCTGCATATTTACAGATATTATTTAAATACTATATTTTATCTTTCTGCTATTCATAAATCTCAGTCTAAAGCTTCTTTTAATGTATTATTTTATAAAAGAATACATTCAACATATCTAGAGCTTGCAAAAATTTTGTTGTTTGTGGGTTTTTTTGTTTTAACTCTCTAAAACATAGTGATGAATAAAAGCTATCTTTAAAGCATCCAGAAATTGTTTGGATTACACAGGTGATAGTAGAAATTTGGGATCTGCACTTGGTTGTGCAACTGGATTTAAATCTAGTCGAGTGACAACTTAATGCTTGGAACAAGCTTGCAGTAAGAGAGCAGATTAAAGCATTTGTTACCATTAGAACTTATGTGCTATACCGTGACAAACTGTACCTAGAGTGAGTAGATTTCCTTTCTCATTAAAGACTATTAAGTATTATAAGTCAGGTAGTTTGGAACATAGAAGAGAAAAGGGATTAAGAAAATAACACGTCTTATGGGGTTCAGCAAATGGAAAGCTTTACATCCTTGAAAAGATTATAAACAGTGGGTGAATAAATGATATAGTCTAGGATGTGCATCAGGAATGTCATAAAGAATATTTCCCCCCTCCCTAACAATCTTCTGAATAAAAATATCTTTTTCATGTACATATACACTATCTTTTGGAAATATTCAGTACTAAGCTTGCTACAAATGGTTTCTTTTTTTTTTTTTTTTCTGCCCTCCCATTACTCTATAACTCTTCTCTATTTCCAAAATCACTTTTCCAAAGTTTATAATGTTCTCTCTCACACACAAGTTTTTTAAATATACAGATATATTTTACCTTTTGCTAACTAAAGAAACCTTTATTTTCTTTAAGACAGAGGCAATGAAGAAAATGGGAATTACTGTATGTGAAAAAGGGAAGCAATTCCCAGAGCAAAAAACAAAACAGAACTATAGGAATAAATGAGGTTATTGATGTGGGGTTTGAACTTTTAGCTGGGGCTCCCTGTTTAAATAGGTAGCCCAATAGACTAAATTAAAGATTCCAAAAAGCAATGGGAAAGCTATTCTTGATAGCCGATCAATTTTACTGACACTGTTAAAAGTTTTCTTGGGTTCTGCAGGTTTTGTTTCTGGCTTAACTTCTTTGGGCTCAATAGTTGCACTTTTAGCAATGGTTGCCAGCCCAGGGTCCCTTGCAATATTAGGGGTGTAGCTCGTAGCTGCAGCTGTGTATGTGTTGTTTTTCTTGATGAGAGGATCCTTCACTTTCTTTGGCTGAAGAAAGAAGAAAATATTTCATTCTTAATACCTTCTCAACAGATGAAATTGTGAAAAAGCACCATAACCTTTTGCAATAATTGAATTCATACCACAAAGTGTAAAAAGCTGTAAGACAGAAGTTATTTCTGGATATATAACTCATGCAAAATATTCAGGTGACAATAAAGGCAAAATCATCCATTTGTATTACTTGTATTAGGTAAACCAAATTAGATGATAGATAAAAATAATGAGACCTGATAGCTAGGCTCACTGGCAAAATCACCTTTAAAGATAATCAGCAGTGACAAATCACTCATAATTTGATATTCCCACAAACAACTGTTTCCCTTGGTCAGGATAAAAACTTAAAGGATGCTGAATTCTTAATGTAGCCTTCCAACATTAAGACAAATATTGTGATATGAAGAGTTCAAACATAATTTATACACAAAAACACACACTAAATTATCAGGTAACCATGCAGTAAAGAAGTGGTTTATTCAATAAGATGCAAACCTGTCCGTATTCTACTCACTAATGGTTTACACCAAAGGCACATGCATTATGGATTAGGAACTTAATTTTCTTGTTTGAAATTTAAAATTGGATCATAATGGCTGAAATGGCATTCCATATGCAAAGACTTTAATGTCTGTATGACTTTTTAATCCACCAACTTATATTGCTAAAGCAATAATATACTGAATATCTTTTAGGGGAGGAGGACTTATTGAGCTTGTTTAAACTTATTTTATCCCTAGGTCCTTATATTTTCCAGTATTCTATTTTGGGATCTAGTTGTAGGAATAAACTTAAATTTTGACATCTGGGCATACCAGTTAGAATTCAACTGTCCCAGTTTCTAGCAGACCAAACCCTTTCTTCAGCCACTGAGCAAGGATAAACACAGAAGAGAGATGTAGTGGACCATTGAGAAGATGTAAGGATTCCTCCAATGATGAGGGAAAAAAACCCAACAACAAAACATATAGCGAAAACCAATTCCAACAGCTTAGAAAAATCTTCTAAGGTTTTACTATTTTCCACAAAAAGAAAAGGCAAATGTTATCAATTTTATCCTCTTGGGATGGGGGGAAGATATGGCTGAAGAAAAATATCAGTGGAATTTGATCTATTATGTCATTTCACAAGACAGCAAGTACAATTCTCTGTTTTCATGAAGGAGGCAATATTTTTATGTGTTCACAGTACTTTTAATGACAGATCAACCATGGGTTAATGGCTACTTTGACCCCCTAATAATGGAGTTTTGATAAAAAAATTCTTGTTCGAGAGGTGAACATTTCAGGGAGTGAGCAGACTTCTGCTGGACACACGGGTTCAGGAAACAAAGCTGCAAAATCCTGAGGGCAAGTGGGGAGATGCTTGTGGAGGAACAGTTTGGAGGCCCATGCTGGAAAGCAATGTAGGCTCAAATGTTAAAATTATGCTACTTAGTAAGGAAAGGGATTCACCTAATGATTCTGATGTAGATGTTCTTAATTCACGCCAATAAAATTCTTAGCTTCAGACCAAAAAAAAGCTTCAAATCTTTGGAACAAACAGGTTCAAAAAATACTCCGACAAAAAAGGCATGTAAGGTTTTTTGTTTGTTCGTTTTAGTTGTTTGTTTTGTTCTTGGTTTCTTGGGCTTTGTCCGTTTGTTTGGGGTTTTTTTGGCTGTCCATTTTTCTCCTCCCAGATAGGGAGGCTGCTAACACGGTTGCTGAGTGTGAAGGCAGTCCTGTTTGATTCTCATTCAGATACTCTGGTGAGCAGCAATAAATCCAGCAGACAAAGAGCAGCTTCACTCAGGTCTCAGAGGAAACCCTTTCAAATAGATTTAAACGTCACTAGAAATCTGATCCACAGAAAACCCTGACAACTAGCCTGGGCCTTAATATTTCATGTCAAATTCAACTTCATGAAACAGCAATATGACAGCTAATTAGAGCTCTAAATTTGATTAAGCTGTGATGCTCTGATCATTGTGAGCATGCCTTGCTTGCTTTTCCTCACTGCAGAAAACTCACACAACCAGGTACCAGCAAATGACACATAAAGCCCCTTACCTGCTAAAAGCACCAAGCCATAAATCTTCCAACGTTTTAAATAGTATTTATTGGTGTAGGGGTGTGGGCCTGATACTTAAGAGTCTGAGAGATTTTAGTCTGCTAGCAGCTGCTAACTTTTCCCAAGGGAAAAATATCTCAAGAAAGCTTCTTAGCAAAACAATCTTGGCAAACAACTAATCCTTTCTCAAAACAGTCTTTCTCCAGGTGGTGTTTTGCCTTTCTGGTTCTGTTTCTCTAGTTTAACCAATGGAATTAGAGAGGTGTCATTTCTATTCACCAATCGTGTTAAGTCTGTATCAGAACAGCTTATAAAGGTAGTAAGAATTAGATAATAAAGCCTTCTCTATGCTCTTTGCCTTCTGAAATATTTGGAGTCTCATCCTTTTTTTTGTGTTCTTCAACAACATAGGGCTTTTTTTAGAATGTAATTTTCTTTGTAACAAATGAAACAGCTCATTATAGAAACTACATTATAAGGGAGGATAAATTAGCAAGCAATATTTAAGGATACAGCTCTATCAATGCAGTTCAGTTTTATGACAAATGTCATGAAAACAGGAAAACAAAGAATCAAAAAAATTATTTTCAGTGGAATTATCATCAATACCGGAAAACTCAACATTCAGCAGCAGTTGTACAGCTCATTACTGTAAGTTTGTTTTGTTGCTTCACTCATTTGTTCTACAATACTTTTGTAGGAGATGCCATTGTATAAATGCCCTCATTTAACTTGGAGGTTTTTTTTCACTGACTTATGCAACTGATATACTTAATAATATATGCGTATAATCCTGAATTTAAAACATATCTTTGCAAACCAGTGAGTTACATCTGCTCCTCCAAATGTTTGTTCTGCTGAATCTCTAGTCTGTGAATGTTCACGATACCCAGTTTGACAAGTTAACCCAACCAAATTTGCTTGTGCACAGAAAAGCCGACATGGTAACTCATAGGAAACAGGAAACTTCTTTTTCATCCCCTTAATGTCCTCAACAACTTCTTGATGCACCTGTGGTTTACAGACCAGGCCTGATCCCAGACCAAAAATAATCAGTGTGAGTTTTCTCTAGAGCATTCAGGGAGGTACAGATCAGGATTGCACAGTCCCAGCACAGCTTTTGATTCCTCCTTCTAAACAAACACATTTTTCCTATAGCTAAGAAAGGAAAGAAGAATTCCTCTGATGACTTATTTGGCAATGATGATAGAGCAGCCCTTCTGAATTTCATGTTGGGGAACACCACACCTTGGGAGCTGTCAAATACTGCAGCTACAAGCTTTTTTTTCCCCTGCATTTACACTGAGGCATCCTCATTTTCTCTTGTTCAAACAGAAAAAATTAATTGCCTTCCCTTAAAATAATACATGTTCACCTTTTTTTTCTGCTCAGTTGCAGAAGTCAAAATCTCAGTAGAATATTTCACTATTAATAGCATGAAGTATCACCCAGTATGTCAGAAGTAGTATTTAGGTATTAAGTATCAAAGTAATCATGGCATAGAAACGCTGTACGTGGACACAGGAGGAAACTCTTTTGGAGTAATAACTCTTCTACATAAGAAGAACTTTTAATGTGCCAAAGCCCTCCCACAGAGTGACCAGGGTATGGCAGTGTGACCAGATTTTAATGTGCCAAACCCCTCCCAGAGAGTGACCAGAGTATGGCAGTGATCAGAGTATGGCAGTGTGACCAGATTTTAATGTGCCAAACCCCTCCCAGAGAGTGACCAGAGTATGGCAGCCTGACCAGAGTACAGCAGTGTGACCAGACTTTATTGTGCTAAAGCCCTCCCACAGAGTGACCAGAGTGACCAGAGTATGGCAGCCTGACCAGAGTATGGCAGTGACCAGAGTACGGCAGTGACCAGAGTACGGCAGTGTGACCAGACTTTATTGTGCTAAAGCCCTCCCCCGGAGTGGCCAGCAGGGCAGGGTAGGATGTTTTGGGATGGGTATGAGTGGGGTTACCTTTTCAGGAACGACACTCTTGCCATCCCAGGCGTAGCCTCTCTTGGTGAAGTAGTTGACGGTGGCGAACTCGATGAGCGCCGAGAAGACGAAGGCGTAGCACACGGCGATGAACCAGTCCATGGCCGTGGCGTAGGCCACCTTGGGCAGAGAGTTCCTGGCACTGATGCTCAGGGTGGTCATGGTCAGCACCGTTGTCACTCCTGCAAAGCAAAGGGTTTGTGTTTGTGTCGTCAGGCCAGGGGCTATCTTTGGTGCTTCATTTTCCTATAGCTGCTATAGGTGGGGAAGCCTTTTCTGCGCCCTCGGTTCTTACAAACGTCCCCGCCTGAGTTCAGTTTCTAAATGAGGATATCAGGTTTCAAGTTCTGTGGAAGTTGGTTCATTTTCAGAACAATTTTTATGCTTTTATTCTTTGATGTTTTTATAGTAGAATTCTATTTTTAAAGTTTGGATGGAAATATAATTTGTGAACTACTTTACTCTTCTTGGTATTTGAAGGATTTTGTTGCTTTTCTTTATTCATACCCTGTAAATTGTACTACAGATGTAACAATTTAACATCTTTAGTTCTTTGTTGCAGCAGTTCTGAGATACTTAGAAAACTAAAAAACTTGTCTCAGCTTGAGATATTATACTTCAAAGATGTATCCACAGGCATCAAGATTTTTGTGTTATTTCATTTTTTTTCGTCTATGGTTTTACAGATTTCTGTCCCTTTATTCGCTGACATTCTGAACATAGCAAAAATTTTATGTAAGAATGACAATGAAATTTGAATTTCTGACATCAGAGCTTCTCGCTGCTGAACCTTTCCTCTTCCCCGGCCCTAGAGAGCAAACAGAACTGCCCCGAATTCACCCTGCTTGCAGCTGCTTGGAAGAACGGCTCTCCGAGTGCACGCAAGGCATTTACATCAAATCACAGGCCCACAAGTTACCTTGACAACTGCACTGTCATGTCTTGAATGTGTCTGGTGAGTTCATCTTCCCTGCACTCAGTGCTAGTGGAAATGAATACTGGTCTAAAATGGGTCAATTAATGAACAATATATTTATGTGGTAGTGTGAAGGGCTAGAATTATTAGTGCTTAATAAGGAAGAAATTTCTCTTTCCTGAGATGCAACCAAATGTTTTCTTTGACTTATTACTAGTGAGCTTATGTTTCTCTTCTGTAGTAGCAAAAGAAAAAATTTGTAACTTTTATTATCTATGGTACTAAGTGGGCTAAAAGATGAAATTTGTGCTTCTATGTGTATATGCATTCATGCAAGATGTTCTGAAACTGTTTCACTGCCACTTTGAAATGAAAAAGCTATCTTGATTCATAATGATGGAGTAAACCCAAGATCATTTACTAAATAACTGCCTTCTAAAAGGAAAGCTGGGAAATTTGTGTGTTCTTGAGGCGGTGAAGATAGCAGTTTGAAAGTTGTGCAGTGTTAGATATTACCGACTGAGACTAGGAAATTCTGTTCTCCAGCTAGTGACACTGAAGTACAGCATTTCAAACTGATGATCAGACATTTCTTTTTAAATGGTACATGCAAAAGAAGGTAAAATAGTCACAATTTCAATAGCTTTAACCATAAAAGTCCTTAGTAGAGTAATTCTCAGCAAAGCTGATGTTAAAAATTCAGAATTAATTTTAGTTGCTAAACAATATTATGTAAATCAAATTTGATTATACTGTAATCTAAACCACTGTTCTGTAAATGCACATCTGTATATCAACAGAAAGCCACTGCTTGGTTCATGAGGTCTAAGGCTATTCAAGTTGTGATTGATTTCCAGAGAAACTGGGAAATTAAAGCACAGCTGTGAAGGATGCAAGAAAAGATCCATAAAAATAGCTCTTGTTCAACAAGAGCTTCAGAGGCTGCATTTCTCAACAGAGACTCTCTGGCTTTGCCATGTCCAGCATAAAGGGGTTAATTCTCTTTGGCAAAGCCAGAGGGTCCAAAGCATCCTGCCCTTGCAGTGCCCCGCGGCAGAAAAGAAGTGTCAAAGCCAGCTTGGCTGAGGTGCTTCTGCCTCCTGCCAAGGGTGCTCTGCAGTCCCTGCTGGATATCACCAAGGACTAGGTCACATAGCAGAAATCTCGGGTTCTCAGTTTCCTAAATGAAAGTTTGTTGCATTTTTTTCATTTTCTATTTTTTTTCTTTTTTTTTTTTTTAAGGTGCACTTGACTTGGGTTAATATCTCCAAAGAATATGAAAGAATATAAGAACTTTAAGGTAAGAATTTGCAAGCAGTGGCTAGACTCTAGGGAGCATCTGTATAAACTTGAGAGTCTTTTAGATGGCCTTCTCACTGCAGTCCTTGAGCACACATATTCACTGCTGTAAGCACTGTTGCTGATCTCAACAGTAGCCTCTAAAACGGATTAAGGAAAAAAATTAAAATAAGAATTTTCAGAGGGCCTAAAGATGTCGAATGATGGATACTCATTGATTAAAGGCTTTTTGATAATCCCATGATTAATGCTATTGCCATTGTCAGAGATGTTTTATTCATAATCAGATTGTTTTGGAAAAATCAAATGGTAATGGATGGCTAGAGGTATTTTCAGGTCTCTTTACAATCAGTTTAAAATCTGTTTAAAAGCTTTGGACTTATATCTTCACAATGAAATTTGTTAGCTCTTATGTGCTGCAACATGTCCAGGCTCACACTGTTCTCCAATACCACGTTACACATAACAACTTTTGCCGTTTCTGAACATAATTTTATAACATTTCTGAAACCCAATTGCCTCATGATTGCCGGGAGGTTTATAGGTCCTGCTTACCAAACACAGTTCTTGCTGGAACAGATTCTCTGTTGAGCCAGAAGGACACCTGTGACAGTATCACTGTCATGATGCATGGCAGGTAAGTCTGGATGACAAAGTAACCAATCTTCCTCTTCAAATGGAAGTGTGTAGTCATAACTACATATTCCCCTAAAAACAAGAAAAAAGAACATTAAAGCTTTTATAAATATTCACATCAGAGGTCTTTATAGGGAGTATTTTTTCATTACATTCTCCCC